>VZQC01002915.1:245532-336005 GCA_009823505.1 Rhizomys pruinosus
ATAAAAAAAAAAAGACTGAAAGATGCAGGATAGTTATGGCAGAGTGTATGATCTAGGATGGGGTGGGGGGAAGTGAAAGTCTAAACTGAACTGAGAAATGATATCTGAAATACACAAAACACCAATAAAAGCATAAAAAATAAAAAAATAAAAAATAGTGAAGAAATAAAATAAAACTAATGAATAAAATAATTTTTTTTTTTGGTCTTTTCGAGACAGGGTCTCCCTGTAGCCCCAGCTGTCCTGGAACTCTCTCTGTAGACCAGGCTGGCCTTGAACTCACAATGATCCCCCTGCCTCTGCCTCCCAAGTACTAGGATTAAAGGCGTGTGCCTCCATGCCCGGCATGAATAAAATATTTTTAAAAAACAACAAAAAGCTGGGCATGGTGGCGCATGCCTTTAATCCTAGCACTTGGGAGGCAGAGGCAGGCAGATCTCTGTGAGTTCAAGGCCAGCCTGGTCTACAGAGCGAGTTCCAGGACAGCTGGGGCTACAGGGAGATCCTGTCTTGAAAAGAAAAAAAAAAAAAACCCCAACAAAAAAAATATATAGGTGCCTTGTGTTTAGGACAGGCACGCTTAATGCCGAGGCTCTCAGATGCTGGGTGTAGTGAGACAGCCAGGAGAGGAAGGGCCAACCGCAGAGATGCACTTCCTGTCAAGCCACAGCCATGGCAGACCAACTGCTCCTTTAATTAGATGACCCCAAGTGTGGGGTACGTTGAGTGGACAACACCAGCACCACTCAGCTGGACGGGGAGAAAGCTGCACAGAGCAGACCACAGGGCTGGACTATGGGGAGAGAGCTGAAATCTATCAACCACTCACATCCTGAACCCAGAGGCCATTTGTAGAAAGACCCAGAGGTAGAGGTAGGAGCAATGACTTAGCTGGCCAAGTATGGCTGCAACCAGGAGAACTTACTTGACTTTGATTCTCAGAACACATGTAAAAGAGCTGGTGGAATGACAGAGTTTATAACCCCCAGAGCTGGGGCAGATCCCTGGGGCGAGTTCTAGGCCAAGATATATTTAAAAAAAACAAAAAAAAAAAAAAACCAAGGTGGACAGTGCAGATGGCTCAGTGGGTGGAGGTTCTTGGCTGACCGCCACACATGCACCATGGCGCGTGCATACACACACATGCACAGGCACATGCAATAATAACTTTAAATTAAAAAAATTAAAGCTGGCAAGGCTGCTCATCAGGTGGCACTGAGTCTGATGAGTTTGATTCCCTGGACTCGCATTGTGGAAGGAGAGAATCAACTCCCAAAGTTGTCTTCTGACATTCACAAAGGCTGTGCCCACATAATACAAACACAAAATAAATAAATAAATGTTAAAATGTAAAGAGAGGGCAAAAATGAGTTATTGAGTAAATTTTTTCCCATCTTTTGGGTCCATTTTCGATTTTCTTTTTCCACTAACTGAGTCCTTGTGTCCTTTGTCCTTTGCACCTCCAATTTGAATCGTCGTTGCTTATGTTTTTAATGCTGTATGGAAGTTCTTTTTGTTGTTGTTCTTTTTGAGACAGGGTCTCCCTGTAGTCCCAGATTTCCTGGAACTTACTCTGTAGACCAGGATGGCCTTGAACTCACAGAGATCTGCCTGCCTCTGCCTCCCAAGTGCTAGGATTAAAGGCGTGAGCCACCACGACTTTACATCTCATAACACAAGCCCCTGACTTGTGTTATGAGATGTAATCTACTTGCCTATAGTTTAAAGCTTTTCTCTCTATATATTTATAGTTACTATTTTTACTTTAAAATTTTTATTACTTTTATTTTATGTGTATGAGTGTATTGCCTACATGTAAGTACACACATGTCATGCAATGCCCATGGAGGTCAGAAGAGGGCGTCAAATGCCCTGGAAATGAAGTTATGGATGTAAGTTGATTAGCAGCTATGTGGGTGCTGGGACTCAAACCTGGGTCTTCTGTGAGAACAACCATTGCTCTTAACTGCTGACCCTATTTTTATATTTTTATGCTTATGAGTATAGTGCCTGCATGTATGTATGAGCACCCATGTCATCCATTGCTCACTGGGGTCAGAAGGTGTCTGATATTGTGGAACTGGATTTATGGTGAGTTGTTAGATGCCATGTGGATGTTGGGAATTGAACCAGGGTCCTCTGGCTCACCTGAAACTTGCTATGTCAACCAGGCTGGCTTTGAACTCACAGAGATTCAACTGCCTCTGCCTCCAGAGTGCTGAGACTAAAGGCATGCACTACCACATCCGGCCTAGAGTGGCTTGTGCGCTCCCGCACAGGCAGGGCACTTTGTGAGCCTGCCTGCTTGGAGAGGCCAGCAGACGTCGCTGGACGTCTCTCACTGCCCCCCCCCCCATTCCCTTGCAACAGGGTCTCTCCTGGAACTCAAGGCTCTCGGTCTTCTTCGGCAGGGCAGGCTGGCCAGCAGGCCCCATTGATCCTCTTGTCTGTGTCTGCCTTCCTCCGTCACCCGGGTTACAGGCAAGTGTGGTCATGCTTCCTTTTTACATGGGAGCTGGGGATCTGAATCCAGGTCTTCCTGCCTGACAGCAAGTGCTCTGACTTACCATGTCATCTCCCCAGCCCACGATATTGGAAGTTTCCATTTTTTTCTTCTTTATTTTGAAATTTTAATTCTTTAAAAAAAAATTTTTTTTTTGAGACAAGGTTTCTCCATGTAGCCCTGGCTGGCTTCGAACTCACAGAAATATGCCTACCTCTCTCATTGGCTAAAATTTTAATTCACTGGCTAAAATTTTAATTCTTTATGTAGTCAAAATTATGGATCTTCTTTGGTGGTCTCAGGTTTTCTATAATATTTAGAACAGTCTTCCTTATTCTCAAGTTCTCTCTTTTTTTTTTAATCCTCCCATGATTTCATCGAAACATTGTATATATTTTGTTATATGTGAAACATTACATACACATATTTAATATATTCTGGTGGTGAGGATTCATTGACCTTGAGCAGTCTCTAACCACCAAGCCACACCCCTAGCCAAAACATGACATCTTTTGAATGTAATTTTGGACTGTAGTATTTCATCATATGAGAGGTCTCTCATTTATTTAGCCAATCCCCTACAGCTGAATGCTTAGGCTATGTTTTCTTCTCCAATACCATGAGTTATATGGCAGGGAGAAGCCTAGAGCATAAATCTTTAATTTCCTGAGAGTTACCTTTATTATTATTCCAGAGAGTGGGACCGCCCTTTTCCCACAGCAGGACTCCTTTCACGATTTCGCCCCATCCCCACCCCCACCTCCCAAGGCTGAGGTGGCAGAGCCAGGTCCAGGTGGAAGCCTTTTTTCCTGGCCTGATTTAGCCTATCCTTGACAGCCACTGAGGAAACCATGGCAAATGTGATGGAGGGCATAGGCAAGCATGAGTCTGGAGGAGAGAGAGGGAACCCAAAATTGCCTCTCTAGGCCCCCTGACTTACTTTACCCACAACTGTATATTCCCATTGATGTGTGTACTGCTTTTTATAACTACGGTGGCAGGGGCTGGAGAGAAGGCTCAGCAGTTGAGAAGACTTCCTGTTCTCCCAGAGGATCCAGGTTCAGTTCCCAGCAGCTACATGGTGGCTAACAACCGTCCATAACCTCAGTTCCAGGGTATCCATCATCCTCTTCTGACTTCTACAGGGCACTGCACTTATGTGGTGCGCTTACATACATGCAGGTAAAGTGCTCATGCGCAGGTTAGAAAGGGGGAGCAGGGCCTCACCTCACAGGCAGCCTGCCCACCACACATCCAAAGGAAGGGTAAGAGAATGAGATGTGGCCATTCTGGGGTGGACTGTGCTTCGATGACAGAACACATGCCTGGTATCCAATCGGGGCTTGGAGTGTGGAACAAAGCTGTCTGGTAAGTTTTAGGCATGGATAGGAAGAACTGACTCAACTAGTTATAACATCTCTAAATCTGAGATCCTGGAAGTCATTGACTATAGTGGTAAGTATGAACTGAATCTCCCTACAGACACTCTGACCCTGGCGCCCAGAACTGGAGAAAAGGCAATGCCCCCCTGGCAAAGGGTAATGAGTGCATGGGTGGATTCAACTGCTCATCAGCCCACTTAGAATGGGAGATTATTCTGGACTATCTGGGCTGATCCTATGTAAGAGTCAGAAGGTCAGAGTCAGAGTGACAGAGAGAAGAAACACCACACTCCTGGCTTTAAGGACAGAGGAGGCCACAGGCCAAGGAATCTTAGCCACTGGATAAGGCAAAGATGCTGCCTTAGAACTTCAGAAAGTAGGCCTTCCCACCAGCACGAAGCTTCTGTGCAGTGATTTATAGAATGGTAAGAGAGTACATGTGTGTCTTTTATTTTTATTTTTTTAATGTGTATGAGTGTACTGTCTGCATGTAGGTTTGTGCACCCGTGTCGTGCAATGCCTCGGAGGTCAGAAGAGGGTGTTGGATTCTCCTGGAACTGGAGTTAAAGATGGTTCTCAGCTGCCATGTGGGTGCTGGGGATCAAACCCAGGTCCTCTGCAAGAGCAGTTGGTGCTCTTAACCACTAGGCCATCTCTCCAGCCCACATGTGTGTCCTTTTAAAAGATTTTCTTTTATGTGTATGTTTATGTGAATGTTTTACCTGCAAGAATGTTTGTGCCACATTTATGCCTAGTGCCCACAATGGTCAGAAGAGGGCATTGGAAACCCTTGGAACTGGAGTTATAGACAGTTATAAGCTGCCATGTGGGTGCTGGAAACGGAAACTAGATTCTCTACAAAAGCATCAAGTGCTCAGCCAGCTCTCCAGCCCCAAATGTGTGTTGTTTTAGCTGTTTTGTTATAGTAGCCACAAGTATTAATACAAATGCCATTTGGTACTGCCAATAAAAAGGATACTCAGAGAGGGAGTGCCCTGGCAGGCACAGCACAGCATCTGGAAGCAAAACGACGGGGAGCCCACTCTGCAGCCCTTTATTTGCTGGCTTCTTCTGCTCCCTCGACTTTTTTTTTTTAATTTTTTTAAATTAATTTTATTTATTTCTGTATGTGTATGAATGTACTGTCTGCATGCAAGTCTGTGCACCCGTGTTGTGCAACGCCGCGGAGGTCAGAAGAGGGTGTCGGATTCCCCTGGAACTGGAGTTCTCCCGGAATTGGAGTTTCAGACGGTTCTCGGCAGCCATGTGGGTGCTGGGATCGAACCCGGGTCCTCTTCAAGAGCGGTCGGCGCTCTTAACCACTAGGCCATCTCTCCAGCCCCGACTTTTTTTTTTTTTTTATGAGTATGATTGTCTTGTCTGCATTCATTTAAGTTCACCACATACATGTGATTCCCCCCAGATGTCGGAAGAGGGCCTTGAATCTCCCGGAACTGGAGTCACTGAAGCTTGTTAGCCACCATCTCTCCAGCCCTGCCTTGACTTCTTGGTGATGGCCTTGGTCTCAAGAGTTAGCCAGAGTAGGGCCTGGAGATCCATGCCTATAAGCCCAGCTATGCAAAGGATGAGGCAGGAAGATCAAAAGTCCAAAACCAGTCTGGAGGAAGTTCAAGGAAAGACTGGAGGAAGGGGATGAGGAAAGGAAGGAGGAAGAGGAAAAGGAAGAGGAGGAGGGGGAAGAAGGAGGAGGAAGAGGAGGAGGGAGAGGAAGAGGAAGAGGAGGAGGAGGAGGAGGAGGAGGAGGAGGAGGAGGAGGAGGGAGGAGGAAGAGGGTGCGGGGGGGTTAACTGGTGAGATTCAGTTATCGGGAAAGCCATCCAGGGCTGTGAAGGTTCTCTGCCGACTGAGGAGGCTCAGCGCCCCTCCTCCACAGGCAGATGTCTCCCAGATGGGGCAGGCGGGGCCCTGGGACTGCAGCGGGGTCGGGGGCGGCGAGAGCGGGAGGCGGGGGTCTGGTGCGCACAAGGTGGGACCGCGCCGTCGCGTGAGCGGCTCCCCGCGGCCGCCGGGGAGGAGCGCAGGCGGAGCCCGGGGCTGATCCGGGCGGAGCGGTGGTGGGGTCGGGTTACTTCCCTAAAACCGGACCCGCCAGACGAGCGGGCCCGGCGGGGCGCGACGAGGCGGCCGGAGCTGCTCGGAGCGGGCGCGCGGCCCCAGGCGAGTGCGGCGTGCGGCTGTGGGCTGCGGCACGTCTGGGGGTGCGGCGCGCGGTACGGGGCTCAGCACTTGGGGCGCGGGGCCGTCGGCCGCTGCCCTGGCTCAGATGGGTAAACTGAGGGCCGGGAGCCGCCGAGGCTGTCCGAATGAGTCTGCTGGTGTCAGCGACTCGGGGCTTCCGGGGGGCTGCGGGGAGCGAGGAGGGCCGGGTCTTAGGGACAGAAGATGGACGGGCCTGGAGGACAGGCGTAGCTGCAGCCCGGGGAACGGGGGTGACTGGGCCCCCGGGAAAGAGGGTGTCCAGAACCTGGGAGCACGGGGTGGCTGAGGCGCAGTGGACAGGACATGGCGGGAGTGGGCCAGCGCGCCGTCTGGGCGGGCCGAGGAGCTGCACGCGCGTTCCCGCCCCTCCCCACCCCACAGCATCCACCCACCATCCTCCTGCATGCACCGGAGGTCGGGGGGCGAAGATCCCGCGGAACAGTGCGGGCTGCAGCCCGTGCGTGCGTGTCAGTGTAAGGGTCTTCCCAAGTGGGCACCGACACCGTCAGTGTCACCCCAGCTATACCCCGCAGAGCCTTGGTAACTCGAGTTCCCACCCTGCTCTGAAGATGTCGGTGAGACGTGCGGTCGGTCGAGGGATTTAGGGCAGTGACGCAGCTCTGCGGCTGGCAGATCTGAGGTCTAGGGGTGGCCGTCCTGGAGTCTCTTGGGACCTCGGTCAGTTCACCTGTGAAAGCGGAGCTTGGAGCAAGTGACTTTCCACCTGCGACTAGGTTGGTGGCCAGTACAAGAGGGATGGGTTTCCAGGAGGACTGGGCACAATTCCCCAGGGGGAGCTGACCATGTTCCTAAATAGATGGCGCCCACATACAGAGACTGGGACTGGGCTCTAGTGGAAGGTGGGATCCCTGACCAAGAAGCTGTGTATCCCATGCCGACCTGAAGATCTTGACAATCCTTCTGCCTCAGCTTCTGGCTTTGATGGATTTAATTGTGGGGTTACTATTTTTTATTTATTTTATTTTTATTGTTTGTATATGAGTGTTTTGCCTAAATAAGTTGTGTACTCCTCTGTGAAATGCCAGTGGAGGCCAGGAGAGGCCATAGATCCCCTGGAACTGGAGTTAAAGATGGTTGTGAGCCACCACGTGGGTATTGGGGAACCAAACTAGTCTTCTGCAAGAGGCAGCACTCCAGTCCCAAGGATTTTTTTTTCTTTTTTTCTTTTCTTTTCTTTCTTTTTTGTCCTTTTTGAGACAGGGCCTCCCTGTAGTCCCAGCTGTCCTAGTACTCACTATCTAGACCAGGCTGCTGTTGAACTCACAGAGATTTCCCTGCCTCTACCTGCCAAATCCTGGGATTAAAGGCACCAGGGATTGTTTTTTTAACTTTTTTTTTTTTTTTTTTTTTTTTGAGACAAGGTCTCCCTGTAGCCCCAGCTAGTCTGGAACTTGCTATGTAGACCAGGCGGGCCTTGAATTCACCCCCACGCCCAACACTCCTGTTATTTAACTTTTTAATATTTTGCTGCTATTGGAGTTTGAGCCTAGGAACAAATGCATGGTAGCTCTGCAGAACCACAGGGGTGCAGCTTCTGGCTGCTCACATGAATCCTCGTTTGCTGGCAGCCACCTGCCCCATCCCAATCCTGGAGATCTGTCACCACCCTATGGTGGCTTCAGTTACACCTGTGGAGGCAGGGCTTTTCGGAAACCTCTAATGGTGTCCAACTTACAAGAATAACTTCCCAGGACAACCCAACCCCTAACTTCTGGCCATGGTCTGACTGAATAAATCTGTGTCTCTTGTGGTCTTCAGGACCACTTCCTCCAAAGAAAGTGTGGGACTGTCTGGCTTACCCTTCGGACCCCTCTGTCCCTACCCTCCAAGGGGCTTACCCTGGGCCACAGAGGCCCACTCCCCATGGGACCAAATACAGTTCCCACAGGATGGACCGTATCCAAGGCTCCCAGAGGAAGTACCCTGGGGGGCTAGCAGCCACTTCCAAAGCAGCTGTGACGTCGGCTCCTGGGAGAAGGCCTGGTGTCACCTTTGCTCCACTCATCGCGACTTTTGAGTGGTCAGAGGGACCACAGGTTGCTCCCTGCTCCCAGGTTCCTGACCTCACAGTTCTGCCCAGCCAGAACTTTGGGTGGGAACTGGGGAGAGGGACCCATGAGTTCAGGACGTGGGATGGAGCCCAGATTACCAGCAGCCAGTAGCTTACCGAATGAGCAGCTACCTGCTTGGATGGAAGTTCGTCCTCCTGAGACCGAGTGCCCCTTTCCTTTGCAGATGGCCCCTCCCAGCCACGTGCGCCCGAGTGTGTACCATGTAGCATCCCCATTGTCGGCTCTAATAGATTTTGTGTTTTTGTTTTTAGTTTAGAATAACTTGTCTTCTAGAGTAAAACATTGGCAAGCAGAATATGTACATCCTCACTGGGGGCATCAGTAGTAGACTGTTTGCCTTGTACACTCAGGAGGGTGAGACAGGATGACCACAGAGAACTCAGGCCAGCCTGGACTACACGGAGAGACCAAGTCTCAAAAGCAAGCAACTCTCCCCAGTTTACACACACACACACACACACACACACACACACACATACACACATGCACGCGTGAGCGCGCATGCGCATGCTGCTGCTCTGCTCTGGTTGACTGGTTCAGTGGGGTCAGAGTTGAGTCCGACCCCAGCCGGGGGGAAAGCAGCAGAAGGATTGCAAAAGCCTTTCTCCCTTGTAGGAAGGACCTGTTTCTGACAGCCTGTGATAATGATACCCCTAAATCAGACAGAATGGAATGATGGTTCCCTGAGTGCAAGCATCTGTACAGGGGAGTCTCAGGCTGCCCAGATGAACTGCTCTTAGCTGAGGTGTGAGGTGAACTACTTACCAAGAAAACATGTAATTTAACACATCCAGCCATGACATCATGTTCCTCCTTGCTCAGGAGGTTATGTGAATTGGTTTACAGAAAAATATTAAGCATGGTGGTGCATGCCTTTAATCCTAGCCCTTGGGAGGCAAAGGCAGGCGGCTCTTTGTGAGTTCAAGGCCAGCCTAGTCTACAGAATGAGTTCCAGGCCAGCTGGGGCTACAAGGAGACCCGTCTCGGAAAATAAAATAAAATTATATATATATATATATATAGTAAGCGACATGCCAGAGGATTACAGAGGATGGCTTACATGCATAGCCTCAGAATCCAGGGTGTAGTGTGCAGCGTAGAGGGCCCGACTGTCCCCATTATTGTGGGTCTGAACTTTCCTTAGCTCCACCTTTAGCTGTTATCTACCTGCTTGGTGCTGGTGCTAGCCTTGTGTGGAAATGGATGCAATGAAGTGCCTTTTTTAAATTTAATTTAATTTTAAAAAATGTATTTATTATTTTTTATGTGCATGAATGTACTGTCTGCATGTAGATTGGTGCACCCATGTCGTGCAATGCCGAGGAGGTCAGAAGAGGCCATCGGATTCCCCTGGAACTGGAGTTAAAGACGATTCTTAGCCACCATGTGGGTGCTGGGAATTGAACCCAGGTCCTCTGCAAGAGCAGTTGGCATTCTTAACCGCTGAGCCATCTCTCCAGCACCAATGAAGTGCTTTTTTATTTGGTCTTTTGGAGACAGTGTCTTTCTATAGCCCCAGCAGGCCTATAACTTACCATGTAGACCAGGCTGGCCATAATCTCACAGAGATCTGCCGGCCTCTGCCTCCTGAGTTCTGAGATTAAAGGTGTGCTTTACTATGCCCGGCAATGGTGGGCTTTTTATAAGTGATAGAGTTGTGAGTTGGAAGTGCCAAGGCGTTTAAGGCAGTGACATTTGTGCGGGGCTTTGAAGGATGAGTGCTAGTTTGACAGGAGAGAGAGAGGAAAGGCATTCCTGGCTGAGGAGAAATAAGGAACAAAGGCACAGCAACAGGGAGAGGTCGAGAGGACCAGGGAAGCGTCAAAGATGAGCAGGGAGAGGTCAAGTTCATGGAGGAACTTGGCCAGAGTTTCAGTCTCACTGGAAGGTAGTAAGGAATTGGGCAACCCAGGTTAGAGTGGACAGTATTGCATATTCCCATGAGGCCCTCTCTGCTGAGCATGCTGGAAGGGCTGGGTGACGGGAGGCCCTGTGGCCACCTCTGCCTGCTGGGGTGTGGAGGAGGCCAGGCCTGGGCAGAGGCAGGGGCTATGGAGAGGCCTTTCATTCCTCCCAAGCTAGAGGCTGCAGAACCCACCCTATGCACCCCAGCCTGGACTGGTGCCAGGCCTAGCTCTGAGCCAACACCAGAAACCAAGGTCCCTTTGCCCAGATTCCAGCCAGCTGGTCCGTGGTCCATGTCCAAAGCAAACAGGAAGAGACTGCAGTAGGCCAGGCAGGGCCTAGCTCTTTGTTTAGAGATGGGATTAGCCAACTAAACTTATGTGTCTCCCTGTTGCATGGGTTGAAAGGGGTTCCAGGCCCAGTTAGGGATGTGATGAGGGGCTGGGGTCGGGGGCAGCATGGCCCCAAGGATATCAGTCTGTTGGCTCTGGCAACATGGCCCCTGATAGAGGAAGCCTAGGGCCTGTGCACAGCCCTTGGGGGCCCCAAGTTCTGTCACTGGAAGCTGGGGCTGGTCCTCATGTGTTTCCTGACACTAGGATTCCTGCTGCTGCCCCTTGGCCTTCAGACCAAGCCTGATGGGCCCAGCTGGCCTCTGTTGTGGTAGTATCCACTTTGGCTCCAGACAGAAGCCCCGGGGCTGGGCTCTAGAGGGTGGAGGACCACACAGGGCTTCTCGGTCTGAAAGGCAGACAGCCAAGCCCCTGGACACCCCATGGACAGACTCCGGTATGGCCAGCCAGAGCAGAGGGCAGTTTCTCACTCCCACATTCAGGCTGGATGAGTTAGCTTGCATCAAGCATTCACTCAACACACCTCCCTGTAGGAGACTGAATAAGGTCCTGGAGGAGCAGTTGGGCTGGAAGAAGGCCCAAAGGAGGGGTGACAGTTCTTTTGAGATGCCTTTTGGGCAGGGCCAGTGCAGCCAGAAGACTTCAGGAAGGGGTTGCTCTTGAAATGACGCATCCATTCACCCAGTTGTGCATGTAGACATCCACCCAACAAATACATATCAAGCACCTACTGGTAGCAGGCATGGTGCCATGTCTGGTGGCAGAAACAGTCCAGGACTTATAGGTCTTCTCCTATAGGCCCGAAGTCCACAACTCATGTGCTAAAGCACAGGGCTCTGAAAAGGGACTGCATGGTGCTAGCCTAGTTCACAGTGTCTGGGCCTGGTTAAGAAGGACAGGCGGATTCTTTAAGAAAGACTTACAGGCAGGGCGTGATGGCGCACGCCTTTAATCCTAGCACTTGGGAGGCAGAGGCAGGTGGATCTTTGTGAGTTCAAGGCCAGCCTGGTTTACAGAGCAAGTTCCAGGACAGCTGGGGCTACAAGGAGACCCTGTCTCGAAAAAACAAAAAAAAAAAAAAAAAAAAGAAAGACTTACAGCCGGGGGTAGTGGTGCACACCTTTAATCCCAGCACTCGGGAGGCAGAGGCAGGCAGAACTCTGTGAGTTCAAGGCCAGCCTGGTCTACACAGTGAGCTCCAGGAAGATCAAACCTATTCATCATACACTGACAGAATCAGAGAGTCCACAAGGGTGCAACAGTCTGCTAAAGGCCGAGGGCAAATGGGGGTGGAGTGGATGTTGGGGTGAGTGTTAGTATGAAGAGCCGAGAGGACAGACAGACGGAGTGTTTGTATGGACGTGATGAGCAGTGCGTTCATTTCCACCTGTGATGGAGACGAAGGAGTGCTGCTCTCCACGAAGGAAGGAAATGGCTGTAGCATTCTA
Source organism: Rhizomys pruinosus (assembly GCA_009823505.1). Classification (NCBI taxonomy): domain Eukaryota; kingdom Metazoa; phylum Chordata; class Mammalia; order Rodentia; family Spalacidae; genus Rhizomys; species Rhizomys pruinosus. The sequence continues at coordinate 257,437 of VZQC01002915.1, forward strand.
CTATGGGATGTTTCATATATCTTCTCCTTAAAAATGCTGGATAAACCTGAGTGGGAAATACTGTTATTTATTCATGAAGGGAAAACTTCTGGCAGGTAGAGACCTGCTCTGCCTCTTTACACATTTACAAAAAGCAAACAAAATGATCCATTTCACTTTCCTCGGGATGTGGAGGGAAAAGCAGTTGACCAGAATGGAAAACGGAAAAGATCTGGGGAGTCTGGGATCCTTCTGGGGACCCAGCCCAAAGGTGGAGGCGGCATGCTTCTGGTGGCTCTGCCCTGCGCCTGTCCTACCTGTTGCTTCTAAAGACCCCTTTCCAGAGCCTAACCTCAATCTTCCTGTTGCTGTTCCCACATCTCTGCTTACAGGTATATCAGTGCCACCTGGCCTCTCCCCTGTCTGCTGGGTGCCCAGACTGCAGTCTGCCCTTCAGTCTTGCCTCAGCCTGGCTCCCAGGCCACCTGCAGCCTATAACCAGACACTTTGTTCCCATCAGGCACCCTGAACCAGCTCCAAACACCATTTCTGGATCTCTTCACAGTCTGGGCAGATAGTGTCCCTGCCCAGGGCAGTGACCTTTGCCTGCGCTGGTTAATATTTGCCCAGTCCAAAGGCAGTGGGGTTCCACCCCCTGGAAGATATAATCTGGCCCAGGGCTGCTCTGCTTGCCACCTGGCCTGAGCCACCCCAAGCTCCCTGTCGACCGGCACCATGGCCAAGGGCTTCTACATTTCCAAGACCCTGGGCATCCTGGGCATCCTGCTGGGTGTGGCGGCTGTGAGCACCATCGTTGCCTTGTCAGTGGTGTATGCCCAGGAGAAGAACAGGAATGCAGAGAACACTGCTACAGCCCCCACGCTGCCTGCCACCACTTCGGCCACCACTTCTGCTACCACCTCAGCTGCCACCCCAGCCACCACCTCAACCATCATAAGTACCCCTGTAGCAGAAGACAAACCTTGGAACCAGTACCGCCTCCCCAAGTCCCTGATACCTGACTCCTATCGAGTGACCCTGAGACCCTACCTCATGCCCAATGAACAGGGCCTGTACATCTTCACAGGCTCCAGCACCGTCCGCTTCACCTGCAAGCAGGCGACAGATGTCATCATCATCCACAGCAAAAAACTCAACTACATCGAGAAGCAGGGCCAAAGAGTGGTATTGAGGGCCCTGGGTAACACCCAGGCACCCAGCATCCTAAGGACCGAGCTGGTAGAGCTCACGGAGTACTTGGTAGTGCACCTGCAGGGCTCCCTGGTGGAGGGTGCTCAGTACGAAATGGACAGTGAGTTCCAGGGGGAGCTGGCAGACGACCTGGCTGGCTTCTACCGCAGCGAGTACATGGAAGGCAGCGTCAAGAAGTAAGTTCCAGCCCGGAGTGGTGGCACACACCTTTAATTTCATCACTTGGGTGGCAGAGGCAGGTGGATCTCTGTGAGCTCAAGGCCAACTTGGTCTACAAAGTGAGTTCCAGGACAACTAGGACTACAGGGAGACCTTGTCTCAAAAAGACCAGGCTGAAGCAAGGCCGCATCTCTGGGTCATGGGAGGGGGCTTTCAACCTTTGGGAGAGCTCAGTTAAACCATCACTTATCCAAGGGGCACGGAGCAGCTGCTGGGGTCACTGCCCTCCCTGTCTTCAGGATGTGGGATGGAAGTGTCCCTTGAAAGGACAAGCATGCTCAGGCTCAGATGAGTCTGTAAGTGCTTGTACCCTGTGGCAGCTTGGTGACCAGGATATGAGGCGGCTGAAAGCTGGGTGAAGGGCAGGGACCTGCCGGGATAGCTTTCCATGCACCCCTTCCTCTTTACGCTTTGCTTAAAGCCCTGCTCCCAGTGCCCCCTCTAACACACTGCTTTGTGCAGAGTGGTGGCCACAACCCAGATGCAGGCTGCAGATGCCCGGAAGTCCTTCCCCTGCTTTGATGAGCCTGCCATGAAGGCTACATTTAACATCACACTCATCTACCCCAGTGGCTATGTAGCCCTGTCTAACATGCCTCCAAAAGGTAAGCAGGGCTGGCCTGGGTTTGCCCTGGACTGGGGTGCAGGGCAAGATCCCTACACACTTATGTGCTTTTTGTCCAGGTCCCAGCACCACCCATCAAGATCCTGGCTGGACTGTCACAGAGTTTGAATCCACGCCTAAGATGTCCACTTACCTGCTGGCCTATATTGTGAGCGAGTTCAAGTATGTGGAATCAAAGTCACCCGATAATGTCCAGGTATGGAACTGGCATGTGTGCCCTGGCCTGGGACTGGCTGGAGCTTGAGAGTACTTCCCAGATCTTGTTCCGGGTCACAGGCTTCTGAAGTGTTAGGGTTACTAGCTCTGAGCCACCCCAGGCCTCTGAAGCACTCTGAACTTCCTGGTTTATATGCAGAGAATAGAAATTATGATTCCTCTTGATGAAGGAAGATCTTGACCACAGATGATAGACAGATGGCCACTGCTATTTTTTTCCTGCTCTACTGAGGATTGAACCCAGGGCCTTGTGCATGCTACACAAGCAGTCTACCACTGAGCTATATACCCAGTCCTTTTCTTTTTAAAACCTATCTTAAAATTTGAGACAAGATCTCACTAAGGTGCCCAGGCTTGCCTTGAACTTGTGACCCTCTTGTCTCAGCCTCCTGAGTGCTAGGTTTACACGTATGTGATACTATGTCCGTTTTCTCAGTTTAATCTAGTTGTCCAGCACTGGACTGTCAGGGACCCCAGCTCACTGGATCCTGAGGCTCTCCCCACATTCCTCACGATCCCAGAGGACCCCAAGCCTGACCCCCCCCTTTTTTTTTTCTTTTTTTTTTTCCTGACTCCTTTTGTCTAATCTGCAGATCCGGATTTGGGCTCGACCCAGCGCCATCTTACAAGGCCATGGTGATTACGCCCTGAATGTGACAGGCCCCATCCTAAGCTTCTTTGCCAAACATTATGACACACCTTATCCTCTGGCAAAGTCTGGTGAGTGAGTGAGGGGCCTTGACTGGGAGATGGTGATAGGGCCCCCACCTAACCCTCCCGCTGACACCCAGTTCCCCTCCACAGACCAGATTGCCTTGCCCGATTTCAATGCTGGTGCCATGGAGAACTGGGGGCTCGTGACCTACCGTGAGGCTTCCGTGCTCTTTGACCCTGCCTTCTCCTCCATCGGCAACAAGGAGCGGGTGGTCACCGTGATTGCTCATGAGCTGGCCCACCAGGTAGGTAGCTGCGGGAGTACCGAGAAGGAAGAGAGGCTCTGGGGTGCCAGGTCCCCACCCGGCCTCTGCCTGGTAGGTGGCCAGGACATGGTGACCTACATGCTGTTAGTGATGAAGGTCCAGTGAAGCTCACTGGACTGATCTGGTTCCTCTGTAGTGGTTTGGCAACCTGGTGACGGTGGAGTGGTGGAATGACCTGTGGCTGAATGAAGGCTTTGCGTCCTATGTGGAATTCCTGGGTGCAGACTATGCAGAGCCCACCTGGAAACTGGTGAGCTATGGTGCTGGGTCATAGGGAGGGGTGGGTGGAGTGCCTGTGGCACCCACCCCCAGGCCATGCTCCTGACAGCACCTGGAACTCTGTAGAGAGACCTCATAGTGCTGAGTGATGTGCACCGTGTGATGGCCGTGGATGCGCTCGTCTCCTCTCACCCCCTGTCCAGCCCGGCCAATGAGATCAACACGCCGGCCCAGATCAGTGAGGTGTTTGACAGCATTTCCTACAGCAAGGTACTGCCTGGCTTTTGGGGGACTCAGAGGGCCTTGGGGTGTGGGGAGGGTGGGCTCACCACAGCTTGCAGATCTGGGAATACCTGTCCCTAGTAGCCAGCTTGGCCTTCTGAACCCCTCTCATCCCACCCCAGGGAGCCTCAGTCCTTAGGATGCTATCTAGCTTCCTAACAGAGGACCTGTTCAAGAAGGGCCTTGCAGTGAGTACAGCCCACCCCACATCCCTCTCCATAGGAGCCTTCCCCAGCCCTACCCTCCACAGTCCTGAGTACCACGGGGCACTTATCAAAGTCTGTCTCCCCACAGTCTTATCTCCATGCTTTTGAATATTCAAACACCATCTACCTAGATCTGTGGGAGCACCTACAAAAGGTGGGTAACAAGGCTTCTCCCTTAAGGTCCTGACATGCCCAAAGTCTCTGGGGACAGCATGTGTGACAATGTGTCCAGCTGCCTGTTCACCAGCCCAGGCAGGCTGTTGGGAGCTGGTGGCTCGTCTATAAAATGAATGTAAGCCGGGTGTGGTGGCACCCGCCTTTAATCCTAGCACTTGGGAGGCACAGGTAGGAGGATCTTTGTGAGTTCAAGGCCAGTCTGGTGAGTTCCAGGACAGCTGGGGCTACAGGGAGACCCTGTCTTGAAAAGACAAAATCAGGACAGCTGGGGCTACAGGGAGACCCTGTCTTGAAAAGACAAAATAAAATAAAAGTAAAGTAAAGTAAAGTAAAGTGAGCCTTTAATCCCAGCACTCAAGAGGCAGAGGCAGGCCTATCTCTATGAGTTCAAAGCCAGCCTGTTCTACAGAGCGAGTTCCAGGCCAGCTTGGCTACAGGGAGACCCTGTCTCAAAAATACTAAAAATAAAAAGTGTGTGTGTGTGTGTGTGTGTGTGTGTAAAGACAGTTCCCTAAAGCAGGTGGGTGAGACACTCGCTCACAGCCCATTTCAGGCTCTCACTTGCAAGCACCGTAGTGGACACTGTGGGATCATTTGGTGAGAAAATGGGCCTCAAGGCTCAGAAGCCCAAACTACCACCCTTCCTCCTCTTCCTCCCTTCTTCCCCTCCTTCTCCTTCCCCCCTCCTTCCCCCCTCCTTCCCCTCCTCCTCCTTCCCCCCTCCTCTTTTTCCTCTTCCTTCTGCCAGCACTTTGGAACCAGCCATTCCACCGACTCAGCACTTCCAGCTGCCCTGTGCCCCTCGGCCCTCCCTGCCTGGCTCATCCGTGCACACACCAACACCCTAGGTGCAAACTCTGACCTTCCATCCCACCCCACTTCACATTCCATCTCCCCACACCCCACTTCACATTCCATCACCCCACAAGCCCGGAGGCCCCTGCCCTTCCTCTTTCTGGATTCTGACCTTCGCCGAGGCCCCATCACTTTGCCGCCCCCCCCCCCCCGCCTCACTTTTCTCTGTAGACTTTGCCCATCCCTCCTCAGGCTTCGCCCAGCTCTCCCCTGCTCTGTCTCCTCCAGAGCCCTGGTACCCTGTCTTCCTGTGTCTTGCTCTTCTGGGCCCCAAGGCCTGTCTCGCTGGGGAGGCCTTAGCACAGAGGCGTAGCACGGCAGTTCACTTCCGGCCAGTCTGCACCCCCAGCTCCCTCCCCTCTCAGCTTTCCCCTCTCACAGTCTTCCCCCACCCCCCCAAGTTTTCGGAGGCTCCATGATTTTAGTTATTAGTAGGTTGTTGGCTTTTTACTGTGATTGCAAAAGCAATGCCCATGAATCGAAAAAGATGAAAAGAGACTCAAGAAGACAGTAATAAGGGGCCCACACTCCATTCTCTTCTTTTGGGGTCCATGCCCTCCATGTCCCCTAGCCCTGTCCCTAGATCCTGCCTGTGACATTGGGTAGTGCTTTGGGTCATTTCTGTTTCTTTTCAGAAGGTGTCATGGCAGTCCTGGGCATAGGCCACACCTTGGGGGCACATACGGAGCTAGGGACTGAGAGGTTCTCCAGCTTGCTCAGTTCTGGGTAAACAGGGAGAGGCAGGACTGGATGGGGGCCCCAGTTCCTGCCCCCCTCCACTGCATAGGCAGCATCCGTGGCCCAGGCTGGAATCTGAAAGGGCAGGCTGTGTGGGGACACAGGCAGATGCCAGTCCTTTGATGGCCACGCCGTATCCCTTGCCCACAGGCTGTGGACAACCAGACAGCTATCACACTCCCGACCTCTGTGCGCACCATCATGGACCGCTGGACCCTGCAGATGGGCTTCCCTGTCATCACTGTGGACACCGCCACAGGAGACATTTCCCAGGAGCACTTCCTCCTCGACCCAAACGCCAACGTCACCCGACCCTCAGAGTTTAAGTGAGAAGATGGGGTCACCAAGGCTTGGGTCACAGGGAAGGATGGGGCGGGCCCCAAGGAGGACCGTTGTGTGGGGCCAGAAGCATGGAGACATTTAATACTGGAGTTGGGAGGTTGTCGAGCTGCCCACCATCTGTCACTAACTGGGTCTCCCTCTGCAGCTACCTCTGGATCGTGCCCATCTCGTCTCTCAGAAATGGAGCTGAGCAGAATTACTACTGGTTGGAGGGCTTCCCCAAAAGTAATCCAGCCCATTCTATCCTGTAGCTCCCAGTGCTTGTTCTGACAGTTGGGTGGGCTCGGTGAGGGTTCCCTTTATAATATCATTTAACAAAATAAGGCTGATGATGTCTTTGGTTCCAATTTTTACTTTGTGGCTGCTCAGCTCTGTGACCTTGAACAAATTACCACCTGTTTCTGGTCTCCATTTTCTTCTCTATCAAATGAAACAAAGGATTTTTCATGGAATTGTGTGATGATTAAATGAAAGGACTCAAAATGCTTAGGACATAGGCTGGGGCTTTAATCCTAGCACTTGAGAGGCAGAGGCAAGTGGATCTCTGTGAGTTCAAGGGCAGCCTAGTCTACATAGAGAGTTCCTTTCAGTCCATTTATGTGTTAAAAAAAAAAAAAGTTCCTGGACAGCTGGAGCTACAGGGAAATCCTGTTTCAAAAAGAAAAAAAAAGTGCTTAAGACAATGCCTAGCCAGTACTACGAGCCATCTTATGTGGCCAGGCACCGAGGGAGCAAAAGTGAAGACCAGTCATTCACAGGCGAGTGAAGGAAGATAAATGTTTAGGGTCTAGGCTGGCCTGGGTGGGGAGCGGGGAATGAGGGGTTAGTTCTGTGCAGAGGCCCCAGAGCATGCGCTGTCATAGAGGATGGGTGGAGGTGGAGGGGAGGCTCGGCAGTCCCCATGGTTTTCTGAGCACCCCACCCAGCTCTGCCCCTCTGCACCACAGACCAGTCCAACCTATTCAAAACATCTGGGGATGAGTGGGTCCTGCTGAACATTGATGTGACTGGCTACTACCAGGTGAACTATGACGAAGGCAACTGGAAGAAGCTTCAGAGTCAGCTGCAGACAAATCGATCGGTGGGTATCCCCTCCTCACCTATGCCCTGCCCCAGGATGGACCATTAGACTGCAAGGCCTGCCTCTGCTGTCAGCACAAAGTCACACAGTTTCCCTTTCTAGGCGATCCCTGTCATCAACCGAGCACAGATCATCCATGACTCTTTCAATCTGGCCAGGTGAGTGCCCTCCTGGCTCAGCGCAGAAGCCTGTGATTGATGGTGTTGTGACCCCTGTTCCCACTGCTGTCCTCAGTGCCCACCGGGCCCTGTCCCCAGGGGCTCCCAGAGCAGCCTCCCTGATCCCCACATGCCCATGTCACAGATGAGAACTCTGACTGTGTTAGGGCACCTTGTTCAAGGTTTCGTGATAGCCACACACGGGCCTGTCCTGCTCTACTGTACAACTACATCCCAGCTTCTCCTGAGGGATCAGTTTACCCCAGCTCTGTGTTTGATGCTCAAAAAATCTGGGATGGAAAGGTATAGGAGGCAGAGCTCAGACATGATGCTGACTGAACTACTGCACTCCTGGTGAGGTGTGAAGTTCTTTAACATGAGTGCTGGCCGCCAAAGACATCTGTGGGCCGAAAGCCCAGATACCTGAGCCAGAGGCTGGAAGAGCTGAGCACAGGGGTCTGCGGAGATGACTCAGTAAGGAGTTTGCCACGCAGCTCCCCTGAGCCAATGAAAGTTAGGCACAGCATTACGCTGTCACACTACACTGGGGGTGAGGTACACAGGCAGTCCCTGGAGCTCATTGGTCAGCCAGCCTGGTTAATCAATGAACTCCAGGTTCAGTGAAAGAATTTGTCTCAAAAAATAAAATGGAGAGGGGCTAGAGAGGTGGAATAGCCGTTAAGAGCACTGGCTGCTCTTGCAAAGGACCTGAATTCAATTCCCAGCACCCACATGAACACACACATGTCATATGCACACAAATGAATGAATGAATGAATGAATACTCAGCAGTGGTAAGTATGTGGAGCTCTGAGCTCTGTCTCTTTTGAGCTATGTGGCATTTACTTCTCTGGGCCTCAACCATTTCATCTATGAAATGAGGGTCATAAACTAGATGTGAGGATGCAAGCCTGTAATCCCAATGTCTGGGAAGCTAGGCAAGATTGCCTTGAGTTTGAGCTACGTAGTGAGTTCCCCGCCAACACAGGCTACAATGTGAGACCCTGTTGCAAAAAAATCAAAATAATTGTAATAAAAAAATGAAAGCCGGGCATGGTGGTGCATGCCTTTAATCCCAGCACTCGGGAGGCAGAGGCACGCGGATCTTTGTGAGTTCAAGGCCAGCCTGGTCTACAGAGCGAGTTCCAGGACAGCTGGGGCTACAGGGAGACCCTGTCTGGAAAAGACAAAAAAAAAAATTAAATTAAATTAAAAAATGAAACAGGGCTGGAGAGATGGCTCAACAGTTAAGAGCACTAGCTACTCTTACAGAGGGCCTGGGGTCCAGAGTCCCAGCATTCACATGGTGGCTAACAACTGTCTATAACTCTAGTCGTAGGGGATCTGACGCCCTCTTCTGTCCTCCATGGGCATTTCAGGACATGGGTGCACTTACCCATGCAGGCAATACACTTATACACAGGAGATAAAATTTAAAAATAATAAAACAGGGCTGGAGAGATGGCCTAGCAGTTAAGAGTGCCAACTGCTCTTGCAGAGGACCTGGGTTCGATCCCCAGTACCCACATGGTTGCTGAGAACTGTCTTTGACTCCAGTCCTCTTCTGACCTCCTCGGCATTGCATGACACGGGTGCATTCATACACATAAAAAATAAATTAAAAATTAAAAAAATTAAACAATAAAATGAGGATAATACACAAGGGAAGCATGGTTGGCAGTGGGCTGGGGCAGGACCCAACTGGTGGCCCCACAGAGTGCCTGTGCCATTCCTTCCCCCATGGCAGATATGGAGGGGTCAAGGGGCCCAGTGCAAGTGCATCCTTGAGAGCCAAGGCTAGGATCCCCAGGGTGCAGCTGGGCTGGGTTGGTGCTTAATTGGGTCCTGGTGTTTGCCTCTAGTGCCCAAAGGATTCCTATTACTCTGGCACTGAACAACACCCTCTTCCTGTATGGAGAAACAGAGTACATGCCCTGGGAAGCTGCCCTGAGCAGTCTGAACTACTTCAAGCTCATGTTTGATCGCTCTGAAGTCTATGGCCCCATGAGGGTAAGAGCTGCTGGCAGGAACAAGAGCCAGTCCACCCCAACATTGGAAATTAATAGATACATTGCCCAGGCAACCCCTTCACAAGAATAGGCTTGGGAGGGGTGACAGCAAGAGGGATCTAAACAGAGCAGGCATGGAGAAAGCAAGGAGGGTGGTACGCCCTGGGTACCCCTCTTAAAAAGACAAGAGATTTCAGCTGGGAGTGGTGGCACACACCTTTAATCCTAGCACTCAGGAGACAGAGGCAGGTGGATCTTTGTGAGTTCAAGGCCAGCCTGGTCTACAGAGTGAGTTCCAGGACAGCTGGGGCTACGGGGAGACCCTGTCTCGAAAAGACCAAAAACAAAAAAAAAGAAGACAAGATTTCTAGCAAAGTCTGCCCATTGGATATATGGGAATTAATGCTTTGCGGAAGCACAGGAAGACCATTGGTACTAGAAGGTCAAGGCCTGTCTTACACCCATGTGTTTTGAGCAGCTGGTCCCCAGCACTCATCTCTATTGAAGGAGCAGGCTCCTGCCTTCACAGCCAGCCTTCCTAGGCTGGGAGGAAGTGTCTGGTTTTGACATGTTTGTAGTGCAGCCTAGGTGTGTGAGGCTTCTATTCAGGAGATCAGAGGGAAGTAGGAACTTATTCAGGATGAAGCCGCACCCACAGATGTTCCTAAAACATGGAACAGCAGACAAAACAAAAGTATCAGCATGTCTGACAGTTGAGACAGGCTGAGCTGTACTGGAAAGTGCCTTGGATGGACTGTTCTGGAGCCTGTACGCCATACTTGAAGAGATTTTGTTGTCATTGTTGGGGTTGTTTAAATGTTTTGTGTGAACGTGTTTATGCACATGTGGAGGTGAGAGGGTGATACAGAACGTTTTCCTTCATGGCTCTTCATCTCTCAACTGAAACTAGAACTTGCCACTTTGACTAGCCTGGCTGGCCAGTGCCCGTCTCTGTTCATGCTAGCACGGGGTTACAGGCATGTGCCCTCATGCCCGACTTTCATGTGGGTGCTAGGATTTGAACCCAAGTTCTCATGCCTGGACAGCAAGCACTTTTGCCACTGAACCATCTCTTTACTTCCTTTAGACTGAGTGTCTCACTGAGCCTGGAGCTCATCATTTCAGCTAGACTGGGTGGTCAGCAAGCCCCAGGGACCCTCCTGCATCCACCTCTGAGTGTGGACTTATAGGCATGTGCTTGCTGCACTCAGTTTTGGGGTGGTTTTTTTGTTTGTTTGCTTGTGGGTTTTTTTTTTTTTTTTTTTTTTTTTTTTTTGAGACAGGGTTTCCTTGTTATAGCCCCAGCTGTCCTGGAACTCACTGTGTAGACCAGGCTGGCCTTGAACTCACAAAGATCTTCCTGCTTCCACTGCCCAAGGGCCAGCACCACTGGTTCCTACCACCAGGCTTGGCTTGTTTTTTTTTTTTCTTTCTTTTTTGACATCATTTTATTATGTAGCATAGACTGGCCTGGAACTTACTTTGTAGCCAAGGCTAGCCTAGAACTCATAGTAATCTTCCTACCAGAGGTGCTGGAATTACAGACATTACATCTGGCTGAGTTTTTTTTTTATTATTATTAAATTTAAAAACAACCCATTAGCATACTAGGTTAACAAATGAAGTATTTCAGTAAATGAATTAAAAACATTTTATTTATTTTTGTTTCATGTATATGAGTTTATTGCCTGCTTGTATGTAAGCACACCCATGTTGCGGAATGCCCACTGAGGCCAAGGGAGGAAGTTCAGTTCCCCTAGACCTGGAGTTAAGGACAGTTGTTGGCAGCAATGTGGATGCTGGGAATCCAGCCAGGGTCCTCTGCAAGAGAGGAGCCCGTGCTTTTAACCACTGAGCCATCTCCACCCCCAATAAGTGAACTTTTAACTCTTTCTTGCTTTGCCCACGATCCTCTCATTCTGGTAGCTCAGGCATGATACTAAGTCCAGCCAGTGCTTGGTCAAGCAGTGTTCAGGGTAAGTTTTGTGTCAGTATTCTCTGCGGAGGCATCTGGAGCACTGAGCTCACCTTCGCCTTGCCTTTTTTCTAGTAAGTTTTCGAAGAGTATCAGATAGTTCTCATATTTCCTAGAGGCCTGCCTCTGATTCTTCTCTCTGTCAGGAGTTTGTGGGAGGGGTTCATGAGGTGGGTTTTCTGAGGCAAATTGTCAGGAACATTTTTATGCCACTTTGACATTGGATTGTGAGTTCAGCTGGGTTTGGAAGGTTCTAGATCGGAAATTATTCCTCAGAATATCTAAGGTCTTCATCGGTTGACATCAGGCTTCTTGTGTTACTATGGAAAAGCCCAGAGCTTTTCTCATTTCTGGTTCTTGGAATGAAACCCGTTTCCTCTCTTTCTGAAAATTTCTAGGCTCTTGTAGTAATCCTGGTGGTCCAGTTTGGGGCTTTTCTCTCCTTCCATCTGTTTCAGTTTGGACACCGATGTGTCTCAGAACCTCCTTTCCGTGTGTTGTCCAGTCATGTCTTTCCAGAAGCCTGAGTAACCTACTTCTTCATCCTTCCTCAGCCTGCCGTTCATGTCCCTCCTGATTAACAGCATGGTGACTCTTGCTCCCCCACTTCCCAGGAGGGATTCCTTAGCATCAGCCCCCTCTTCTCCAGGCGCTTTCTCTTCTTCCCTCCATTTCTGGTCCTAGAATCCTGTGTGCTGTCTTCTCTTCTCTCTTGGAGGGTAATTACTACACAGCTTTTGAAGTTTCCATTTTTTTCTGTTGACTTGTTTCCTCTAAGGTTTCTGTTTGTTCTGGTTTTCTGTCAAGTTGGAGGCTGAGCTGCCTCTGTGGATTAGAGAATGAGTCAATAAACAGTGACCGGAAGCCATACCCAAGCTGGAATGAAACGGATCAGCACAGCCGTGCAGGGTGACGCAAGGAACCTTGAAGCACTCCACATTAAAAAAATGAAAAGGGCCCAGTGGTGTGGTGGTGCACACCTTTAATCCCAGCACTCTGGAGGCAGAGACAGGCAAATCCCTGTGAGTTCAGGGCCAGCCTGGTCTACATAGTGAACTCCAGGCCAGCTGGGACAAAAGGGAGACCCTGTCTCAAAACAAAGACCACTAAAAAAAAAAAAAAAGAAAAAGGAATTGGAAGTCCATCGGGCGAGAGTGAGTTTGTTATCTGGGAAATCTCACTGTGGGCTCCTGGTGGGTCAAATAATTCATTGGGGGGGAACCTGTAAAGTTTAAGAGCTGGGGATGATGTGGATCAGTTGTTAGTGTGCTTACTTAAGGATTCACGACGACCTGGGTTCAATCCCCAGCAATACATAAAGACGGTGTGGCGGAGCACACCCCAAATCTTAGCATCTGGGGCGGAGGCAGGAGAACCAGAAGCCCAAGCTCATCCTTAGCTGAGTAGGAGTTTGAGGGCAGCCTGGGCTACATCAGACCCTATATAATTAATCAATTAATTAAAGTTAAGGGCTATAGCTTAGTGAGAAATCATGTGCTTTGTATGTACAAGGCCTTGAATTTGATCTTTAGCACAAAAAGAAAGAAAAAATATTAAAATTCATTATATACTTTATATTGAACTGTTAAAGAAAAATTTTAAAAATAAAACAGGAGCCAGGCATGGTGGCGCACACCTTTAATCCCAGCACTCGGGAGGCAGAGGCAGGGGGATCTTTGTGAGTTCAAGGCCAGCCTGGTCTACAGAGTGAGTTCCAGGACAGCTGGAGCTACAGGGAGACCCTGTCTCGAAAAAGCAAAATAAATAAATAAATAAATAAACAAATAAATAAATAACAGGATAAGGAAGGAAAGAAAAAAGAAAATGGGAAAAGGAAATTAATGAGTAGCCATAGGTCCTAGATGTCTTCTCAAGACCAAGCATCTCTGGCATGGGCCTTTGTTGTGTGTGATGAAGTTGACAGTTCCCATTCTTGGGGGTCAAAGTGGGAAGTAGACCTGGGGTCCTACCCTCCAGTATGGAAACCTTTGCCTGTTTGTTCTCTGGTCTAGCCTCTCTCATGAATAAAGGAAATAAAGGAGAGCGATCACAGGCTACTGGGACCAGGCCGGAAGTTAGATGACTCTTACAGACTTTGGCTTCATCCTCTGCTCACAGTTCCAGCCTCACTTTCCCTTTAATTCTGAGCTGCCTTGCCACAGCGGTCACCTTCTGCAGAAACTAGGTGGCAAATTCTCCGTCTCTGTGTCTGAGTCCATCTTTCTCCACACTTCCCAGCCACCGTCTGTGTTGGTGGCACAGCCTTCCCGGTCTCTCATTCTTTGTTCTTGGGGGTCAGTTCCTTTTACCTTTGGATGCAACTTCAGCTTGGCACAGCAATCAGTCTGCCGCATTGAACCAGAGTCTGTAATGGCTTTTAATAACATGGTGGGGGTGACACTATAAGCTTAGGAATAAGAGCAGCCCACAGAATTGGAGATGCACTGAGAACAGAACATAGCGCTCAGGAGGAATGAACTCACCCGTTTGGAATCACAGTTTCGGCCATCTTCCACATTTACTTTTTTGTGCCTTACTAAATTTCTTAAAATTCTTAAGACCACTTTCAGAAACAGTGATATGTGGCCAAAGAAGGTTAGAACTGACTCTGGCTTTGAGGAAAAAGAGCACCAGCTCTGTTATCTCAAATCCAGACTTGGCACTGACCTTAGGCAGACCTTGACCTATTCCTCTCATCCAGGCCTACAGAGGTCTGCTGGCCCGGGAAAGTCAACCTGGGTTCTCGAAGCTACCCCTGTGTTCTTTCCCCAGAGCTACCTGAGGAAGCAAGTCCAGCCTCTCTTCACTTATTTCCAAAATCTCACCAGCAACTGGACTACCCGACCACAAACACTGACAGAACAGTAAGTGTGACCTTTGAGGTTTGGAGATTCTGGGTGAGCAGACATCTGGCAATGTTCTCTGGAACTCCCCATGACCAGTCCAGGGTAGGGTCACCAGGCAGGGAAGACCCCACCTGGGAGTAGGCTTCCTGCCCTGAGGATCTACCTGTCCTGTGGGCCCATCTGGCTTCTTAGGGGTTTTGTGGATTTCTTTGTCACAGGGTCTTGCTATATAGCCCAGGCTAGCCTGGAACTTTTGATCTTCCTGCCTCAGCCTCCCAAGTGGTGAGATTACAAACTCAGTCTATGTGGTACTGGGAATCAAAGCCAGGGCTTCCTGAATGTGAGATGAACACTCTGCAAACTGAGCTGCATCTCTAGCCCTGGCTTCATTATACAAAAACTCAAGCCGAAACTCCGAGGTTCCTAAGAAAACTCAGGCCCAAGGCAGGAAGCAAGCTCCAGAAGACTGGTTGGGCCGCAGAGCCCTGGATGGCCCCTGGCCATGTCTGGAGGTGAGTTTCCGTGGGACTTCAGGCGAGGTGTACTAACCACATGTCACCCCTCGGGCAGGTACAACGAGATTAATGCCATCAGCACTGCCTGTTCCAATGGTATCAAAGACTGTAAAGACCTCGTTACTAAACTCTTTAAACAGTGGATGAATAACCCCCAGGTTAACCCGTGAGTGTCCCCCTGTGCCTGCCCTGCCTGTTCTCATCTGCCCCTCAGGCTACATAGAATCCCCACTTCTGTCCTTGGCAGCCCCTTGTTGCTTGTTCACGCCTGCTGCTCTGACACTGACACCCCTAACCCACACCAGGATCCACCCTAACCTGCGGTCCACTGTCTACTGTAATGCCATTGCTGAGGGTGGTGAAGACGAGTGGAACTTTGCCTGGGAACAGTTTAAGAACGCCACCCTGGTGAACGAGGCAGATAAACTCCGGTCAGCCCTGGCCTGCAGCAACCAGGTGTGGATTTTGAACAGGTGAGGACTGGGGACCTACCCACGGACTCAGCCAGACCTTCACAGCCCTGTGCTGGGGAGGGCAGAGACGCAGAGGCTAAACAACTTACCCAAAGGCCGAAGGCTTTGTAAGTAATTGAGCCAAGACTTGATCCCAGAGCTCTTTGATGACCCACAGGCAGTGTGGCTCAGGGTAGGGCCCCCTGTTCCTGGGTGGTGCCTCTCCCCTTTGATGGCTTTGCCATGGGCCAGACATGGATATTTCCAGAGAACATTGCCAGGGATTGTTCCTGATGCCCCAGGACAACTGTGACCTTCAAACCCACAAGAATCACACCCCCTGCCCCGTCAGTGTTAGTGAATGAACGATGCAGTTGAACCTTCTTCAACAATACCAAAGTCAGGAGCAGCCACTTGCCTTGTTCCAGGGCTTAAGAAGCTGGTATTCCTTCCTTCTTTCTTATATCCATTATCAAGACAGTTCCATGTCAGCACACACTTGCATGGCCATTGACACTGTCACCCTGTGTAGGTGACAGTTTCTCACCTGAGGAGGGAGGTAGTACTAAGGAGTTCCTCCACTCTTCACACGCAAAAGGGATATTGAGTGATTCAAGAGATGATAATGTGTGTGAGACATCAGTCTCCCATCAAGTGGTCCCCAACCCAGTCTCCTGCACACAGGTACCTGACCTACGCCCTGAACCCTGCGTACATCCGGAGGCAGGACGCCACCTCCACCATTACTAGCATTGCTGGCAATGTGATAGGACAATCTCTGGCCTGGGACTTTGTCCGGAGCAACTGGAAAAAGCTCTTTGAGGGGTGAGTCGGTGGGAGAGCTGTCGGGGTATCGTGTGCAAAAGTTGGGGGGTGCTAAGGTGTTGCATGGGACCTCACAGGGTTTGGGAGCCTTGCACAGGAGTGACCAAACAGTGAGTTTGGGGTAAAGGGGATGGGCAAACCTGAACAAACAAGGCAAGGTTGCAGCCCCCACTTTCTCTCTTGGAGAGAAAAATGTGAGCAGTGGGAGAATCTTCTACAAGGACGGGGAGCCAGGGACCTGTCGCCAAATCTATGTTCAAGTCTCAGGCTCTCCTTGGAGAGAGTCATTTTGTCTAGTCTTCATGTGCTTTCCTCACAGAGAGGCTATAAGGGTCCCTGTCAACTGCAGGCGAGGTCCCCTAGCTTCCCATCCCTCTCCCCACCGCTCATGGCCATCTCTGTCTTTACCCTGAAGTTTTGGTGGAGGCTCCTTCTCCTTTAGCAACCTCATTCAAGGAGTGACCCGGCGCTTCTCCACGGAGTTCGAACTGCAGCAGGTAAGAAGCTAGACAATCCCCAGCTCTGGACTCTGTCCACTCTTCCCAGTCTAAGGTGGTAGCCTCTACTCAGGGAACAAAAGCTGAGTGCGGAGACTTTGTAAGTGTTAGTAATTTCATTTAAAAAAATGAATCTTGCTGGCATGGTGGCACACACCTTTAACCCCAGCACGCAGGAAGCAGAGGCAAATGTATCTCTGTGAGTTCAAGGCCAGACTGGTTAGAGGCCGACCAGTGCTGCAATGCACACTGAAACCCTGACTCAAGAAACAAACAACAGCAACAAAAAAAAACCTTGAAATTTTAAAAACTATATTTCTTCATTAATGGGTTGATTGAGTCAGGCCCTCAATCAGGCTGGCCCTGAACTCTAGCAATCTTCTTGCCTGACTTAGTCTCCTGAGTAACTAGGACTGTGCACCTAGATTCCTCTACCTAAGAATTGAGTTATGTGGTATAAAACTCAGCATTTTAAGTATATTTAAAAGACTATATAATTGTTGCCACTAAACTCCAGAACATTTTTATTCCTAAATGAACCCTTGAAGCCACTAACAGTTGCTCCACATTCTTGCTGAAGCCCTCTAGCCCGTGATAACACTAATATACTTTCTATCTTTGGATTTACCTATTCTGAGCATTTTGTAAAATAGAATCATAAAATACACGGCCATGATATGGAATCATGTCATATGTAACTTTTTTGTGTGTCTGGTTTCTTTCACTTAGCATAAGGTTTAAAAGATTTGTGCCTATTATATCACGCTTGGTTCCTTTGTATGGTTAAGTAATGTGACATTGTATAGATATACCATATTTGGTATAGCCATTCATCAGCTGATGGATATTTCAATTGTTACCATGTGGAGGCTATTATAAATAGTGTTGCTGTCAAGGTTTATGTACAAATTTTTGTGAAAACATAGGTTTTCCTTTCTTCTGGGTAAAAATCTAGGAGTGGAATTGCTGGGTCATTGGTCTAGTCCAAGTTTCTTTTTTTTAAGAACTGTCAAAATGTTTTGCAGAGCAAGTCTGCAACATTCCCACCAACAATGTGTGACATTTTCAATTTGTTATGGCTTTTTCTTTAAAGACAATGGGAGTTTATTGACCATGGTCAACTGACATAGTCTTTAGAGTAATGTCTATTCAAATCCTTTACCCATTTTAAAATTGAGTTGCTTTTTTAATTGTGTTATAAGAGTTCTTTATGTATTTTGAATATTGGACTTATCTGATCTATGATTTGCAAATGTTTTCTCCCATTATGTGGGTCGTCTTTCCCTTTTCTGATACATAAATTTTTACACAATTTTTTTTTATTTTTTTAAATTTATTTTTGTATATGTATGAAGGTAGTAGGTTTGTGCACCCGTGTCGTGCAATGCCACGGAGGTCAGAAGAGGGTCTCGGATTCCCCTGGAACTGGAGTTCTCCTGGAATTGGAGTTACAGACGGTTCTTAGCTGCCATGTGGGTGCTGGGGATCGAACCCTGGTCCTCTGCAAGAGCAGTCGGTGGTCTTAACCACTAGGCTATCTGTCCAGCCCCTACTATTTTGTTTTTTGAGATGGTTTTAGCCTATAGTCCAGGTTGATCCCCCGCCTCTGCATCCCAAGTGCTAGGATTACAGAGGTATGCCTCACACCCAGAACAATTTAATTGTTTTGAGTTAGTTTTTGCTCTTCGTGTGAGGCAAGAGTTCAGCCTCATTCTTCTGCATGTAGCTAGCCAGTTGTCCCATCGCTGTTGAAATGACTATTTTCCCCCAGTGGATGACCTTGGCAACCTTTTTTTTTTTTTGGTCTTTTCGAGACAGGGTCTCCCTGTAGCCCCAGCTGTCCTGGAACTCACTCTGTAGACCAGGCGGACCTTGAACTCACAAAGATCCCCCTGCCTCTGCCTCCTAAGTGCTAGGATTAAAGACGTGGCCACCACGCCCGGCTGGCATCCTTTTTGAAAATTAGTTGACTAGCCTAGGGATACAGCTCAGCTGGTAGAATGATTGCTTAGCATGCAGGAAGCCCCAAGTTTGAGCCCCAGCACTGCACAGAATCAGTACCATGGTGCATGTCTGTAATCCTAGGAGGTAGAAGCAGGAGAATCAGGAGTTCAAGGCCAACCTTGGCTACCTAGTGAGTTTAAGGCTAGCCTGGGCTGTATGAGACCCTGGAAGGAAGGAAAGATATGGAAGGTAGAGGAAAGTGAAGGGAGGGGGGGAATGGGAGGGGAGGAGGGAAGGGCGGCGTGAACGATGGTCACTCGTTGTTATACATATCTATAGGCTTTTATTTTATGGACTCTCTCTATTCACTTGAGAGCACACTTTGCTGGTCTGGGAGCACTCAAACCTGAAAATGTTCTTCTTCTTTTTTGTTTTTTTTTTTTGTGTCTATTTAGTTTGCCAGAAATAGGGTCTCCCTGTAGCTCTGCTGGTCTGGAGCTCACTCTGTAAGATCAGGCTCTGGTGGCGCTGGTATGAAGCCGCATGAACCTCACCAGCAGATATTCCGCCCTGCTGTGGAGTCCACATGCCCTGTGGGCACCCTCCTGAGTATGCTGGGCCATTAAAGGGTGCGGGTAATGTAGCCCTGACCACACACCCCATGCTGTGGGGTAGAGCCGTGGCACCATGCTGTGGGGTAGAGCCCTGCGCCGTGCTGTGGAGTACAGCCGTGGCACCATGCTGTGGGATAGAGCCCTGACACCATGCTGTGGAGTACAGCCAGTCCCTGGCTATACTGTCCTTTAATTTATCTTAATATTTATTTTATTATTTTTTTATTTATCTTTGTTTTTTTGTCCTTGTTTGAGACAGGGTCTCCCCTAGTAGATCCCCCATGCTGTCCTGGGAGACTCACTGTCTGTAGTCCCAGGCGTGGGCCTTGAATCAGAAAGATCCACCGCCCTTTGTCCTCCCAAGTTGCCTAGACTAGAAGGCGTGGCGGCCAGCGCACTCTGCACGCCCTGGCATACTTGTCTTATTTTTAAACTTTGAGGCAAAATCTCCCTGTAGCCCCAGTTGGGTTAGAACTCATTACTTAGATCAGGCTGGTCTCAATCTCGTAGACACTGGCCTGCTCGCCCCTCTGGGTACCTCCAGAACTACAGGTGTGAAGCAATCACTGTGGTTTGGACTTGTCTGAGTTATTGGCTCCTCTGTTTTGCTTGCAGCTTTGTTCAAGAATGTTTTGAGCCCAGGAACTATGCGCTCTTTTTCAAGGTTGATTATTCCAGTTGGGCATGGTGTCACAATGCCTTTTATAAGCCAAGAACAAGGAAAGAAAGAAAGAAAGAAAGAAAAGTAAACGAAAGAAACAAAGAAAAAAGATAAAGAAGAAAGAAGGAAGGAAGGAAGGAAGGAAGGAGGGAAGGAAGCGTCAAGGAAAAAAGGAAGAGAAAATGGAAAGGGAAGTGCAGAAGGAGAGAAGAGAGAGCAGATAAGATGTAGAGAGAGAAGGAGAGAGAGAGAAGAGAGAAAAGGAGAAGGAGAAAAAAAAAAAAAAAAAAAAAGGGAGAGAGAAGAGAGAGTAGCGAAGAAAAGATGACACGTAAAGAGAGAAAGAAGAAAGAAAGAAAGAAAGAGAGAGAGAAAGAGGAGAAAGAGAAGAGAGAAAAGAGAGAAAGAAAGAGAGAAAAGAGAATATGAAGAATGGAATAGAATATTCAGAAATGAAAGAAAGGAAAGAAGAAAGAGAAAGAAAGAAAGAAGAAAGGAAAGAGAAAAGAAAAGAAGAGAAGAAAGAAGAAAGAAAGAAAGAAAGAAAGAAGAAAAGAAAGAAAGAAAGAAAAGAAAGAAAGAAAAAGAAAGAAAGATTGGTTATTCTAGTCTTGGTCTCTTGTGAATTACTTTTTGATTTTTAGAGTCACCTTGTGAATTTCTGCAAAAGAGTAGTTGGACTTTTGACTGAGATTTCATTGACTCAGCAGACCACTTTAAGAACCATTGTCACCTTAATGGCAACCTTAACAATAAATAAGTACTTAATTTTTATGCTATTGTAAGGGGAAATTTTTCTTACTTTTTGAGTTTTTCATTGCTATTGTGTAGGAGTGCAGTTGAGCTTTGTATATTGGTCCTGGATTGTGGAACCTTGTTGAATTCATTAGTTCTCAAGGGTGATTTGTTTTGTTTTGTTAGTGCTGGGAGCAGAAGCCAGGGCCTTGCACCTGCTGGGCGACCTCTCCCCACTGAGCTGTAGCTCAGCCTTAGTTTCAGTAGCGCGTTCATGAATTCCTTAAGATTTTTTTTTTTTTTTTTTTTTTTTTTTTCGAGACAGGGTCTCCACTATAGCCCCAGCTGTCCTGGAACTCACTCTGTAGACCAGGCTGGCTTTGGCTTTTCACAACGATCCGCCTGCCTCAGCCTCCCAAGTGCTAGCATTAAAGGCATGCGCCACCATACCCGGCAGAATTCCTTAAGATTTTATGTGTACAAAATCATGTTATCTATGGATCATGACAGAGGTCACTAACATTTACGGCCTCTATTATGTGTATTCTCAACTCCAACTTTATTCTTTCTCAGTTCTGTAAGTGTCTTGGGAATTAGGCTCTCGTTCCATAAAATTGGCTATTGGCAAGGGCTCTACTCTTGAGCTACATTCCCACGGATCCCTTTTTTTTTTTTTTTTTATTTTTATATTTTTATTTCTGTAATGTGTATGAATGTACTACGTCCTGCATGCCAGGTCTGTGCACCCGTGCGTGCAATGCCGCGGAGTTCAGAAGAAGGGTGTTGGATTCCCCTGGAACTGGAGTTCTCCCTGGAATTGGAGTTTCAGTGACGGTTCTCCGCCGCATGTGGGTGCTGGGGATCGAACCCGGGTCCTCTGTAAGAGCAGTCGGTGCTCTTAACCGCTAGGCCATCTCTCCAGCCCACGGATCCCTTTTTTAAAGCTACTTATGTAATAGAGCAGTTGGATCATTTGGGTTTGGAAATCCCTGCATTTTAGGGTTGCCTGTTGCTGCCCAATGTTTAATCTGCTGCTCTTCACTGGATTGAGATTGGACACTCAGAGCCAATTCTAAGAAAGATTGTGCGATGAAGCCAGATACCCTCCTGAGCAGACTCTGCCTAGGGCTATGGTTTTTCAACCTCTGGGTAGATAAGAACTGATCTTGGAGAGAAGGAAAGGATTGATCCCTCCATCTAGGGGAACAAGACGTGGTCCTCATCCCCAGGGACCTGTGAGTGGGACTAGGAGGCCTCCTATTCTCCTCAGGGCTGAGGTTAAGACCCAGCCCAGACCTGAGACTTTGTTTTCCTGGCAGCTGGAGCAGTTCAAGGCGGATAATATGGAGATAGGCTTCGGCTCCGGCACCCGGGCTCTGGAGCAAGCCCTGGAGAAGACAAAAGCCAACATCAAGTGGGTGAACAGCAACAAGGAGGTGGTACTTCAGTGGTTCACACAGAACAGCCGGCAGTCCTCGGACCTGCAAGTCCCTGGCCCTGTGTGACACCAATGACTATGGATTTCAGCAGCCTGTGCAGGGTCTCCATCCTCAGAACCTGAGACACCAGTGTCCTACCCCAAAGACAATCTGTAACCTACGGAGCCACCCTAGTTTCTAATGGCCAGGCTGCCCAGGCACCTCTCAGCTCCTGCCCCTCATGCCAAACCTGCCCCAGGCCCAGCAAGGCACTGGTCACTCAGGGCCCTGGGGCTGATCTCAGGGAAGCCCAGATCTGGGGCCGGATAAGCAGAAGTCCTTGCTGGACAAAGGGTGTCTTGGGGGGAGTCACCCTGCGTGCTTCACTTTCCTCATAAGACCCAGAACCCAACGAATCAGCAGAGCACCAGGTCTATATTTTTTTCTAAGAGAAAATGTAAATAAAGGATTTCTAAAATGAGCTTTGAGACTTGTCACTCAGTGAGAGCAGATTAGTACACCAGCTACAGAAGCCACGTGTGTGCGTGTGTACGTGTGTGTGTGTGTGTGTGTGTGTGTGTGTGTGTGTGTGTGCTGTAAGCTAGGAGATTGGAGGAAGGAGCATGCCAGGCCACAGCCCTCCATGCTGTGCAGTGTCTTCCTACAAGTTCACTGCAGCCCAGTTTCCAGAGCATCTTTGCAGAGTTGGGTGCTTAGGAACCCCCAGAGGTAGAGTGAGGGCTACCAGAGCAACCATCTCACCATAAAGCAAGGACGCAGGGCGCTGTCTGTGCCTGTCTTCCTGAGCCACAGAAGCATTTGGCACATCTGAGACATGGAGGAAGGAGTACTACAGTAGAGGGCAAAAGCCAGAAGTTTGAGCCACAGCCAAAGACATGTTCCCTCACTGCAGGCTCCAAGGCCGGTTTTCCAGGGTCACACAGAAAGGTTGAGCTGAACATTAGAAACAAGCAGGCCACCAGGCAGGCGAGGAGAATGCAGTCAGGCAAAAGCCTACAATCTGGCAGTCCCAACAGACTCCGCTGGGCTGCCCGTCCCAATTTGTCAAGTGAAGAGATAAGCAAACTGGGCCCAGTGGCACATTCTTGTAATCCCAACAGACAGGAGCAGGGAGACCAGGAGTTCGAGATCAGCCTGGGGTACGTGAAACCCTGTCAGGAGAAAGAGGTGGGAGAGAGAGAGAGAGAGTTTTAATCTATATAGACACATTGGGAAGTATGGTAATGGGGGCCAGTGGCTCCCAAGTCCATGTCTGACATGAGCTTTAGGCATAGATGAATTAAAAGAATTGAGGCCACAGGCAGGAAGTAGAGATAGTTAAGCAGTCTCCATCAAAGCATGGTCTGGAATTCATTGTCTCATTCAGGGTCTTCAATGTGTTTCAAGAAGTCCTTAGTGCCTGAGAGAAACAGACTGGTTCTTGTGAGATGACTGTTTCTGTGTGGGGGCTGATTGCCTCGTGGGATGATATGTCTTTGAGGCTTTACCATACTTTCTGGTACCTTCTTGGGGGTCTGGAACAGGACATTATAAAAAGCTGGCAATGAGAGGTCTCTGTTACACTTATCTTTGTGAGCGAGGAGATAGTGTAGTTCACCAATCTGATTCAATGTTTGCTTAAAAAAATAAAAAAACAATTTTTGAGCAGGTATGCATGCCATGGTGCACATATGGAGATTACGGAATGACTCTGCAGAGTCAGGTCTTTCCTTCCATCTGGGATCAAATGCAGATCACCAGATTTGCGGAGCAGCTTTACCTATCAAGGCATCTTGCTGTTCCCCTAATTCTTTTATTTGTGTGTGGTATGAGTGTGTGTGTGTGTGTGTGTGTGTGTGTATACATGTCTATGAAGGCCAAAGGTCAACACTGGATGTCTTCCTCTGTTACTATCCACCTTATTTATTATTATTATTATTATTATTATTATTATTAGTGTGTGTGTGTATGTGTGTGTGTGTGTATGTAGGGGGGGCGCTCTCACTAAATCTGGAGCTCACCATTGACCCAGATTCTCCTGTCTCCACCTCCCTCGCAGAGCTGGGATTACCCATGTAAACCACTGGGCCTAGGACGTGGGTGCTGAGGCTCTGAACTCAGTCCTCGTGTTTATGTAGCAAGCTCTCTGCTGACCGAGCCATTTCTCCAACTCTTCACCTAGTTTTAAGAAAAAGGAGACATGCAGAAGGCAGGCAAGGATGCTAGGCTTTTATCCTGCTTTGTTACAGTGTGAACCCAAGTGAAGAGTCAGTGCTTTTCAGCTCTACCAGGCCTTGCCTAGTCAAGAGATGGTGGGAAGGAAAGACTGACAGTTTCAGGGATTCTTGAGTCACCAATTGTTATCCATAGAGTGTTCCCTAACCCTAGCTGCAGTCTTTTCATTTTCTCTTCTCTTCTCCTCTCTGCTCCTCTTTTCCTTCCTTCCTTCCTTCCTTCCTTCCTTCCTTCCTTCCTTCCTTCCTTCCTTCCTCCCTCCCTCCCTCCCTCCTTCCCTCCCTCTCTTTCTTTCTTTCTTTCTTTCTTTCTTTCTTTCTTTCTTTCTTTCTTTCTTTCTTTCTTTCATTTTTCTCCTCCTTGTCCTCCTCTCCTCCTTCTCCTATTTTTTTTTTTTTTGAGACAGGGTCTCCCCGTAGTCCAAGCTGGCCTGGAACTTGATATGTACTCCAGGTTGGCCTTGAACTCACAGAGATCTGCCTGCCTTTGCCTCCTGAGTGCTGGGAGCAAAGGCGTGTGCCACCATGCCTGGCCTTTCTTTCTTTTTGAGACAGAGGCTTACTATGTAGCCCTGGCTGACTTGATACTCCCTACAGAGGCCAGGCTGACTTCCATCTCACAGAGATTTGCCTGCCTCTGCTCCTGAGTGCTGTGATTAGAGGTGTTTGCCACCATGCCAGTCCCAATTGGATTTTTGTTGTTGTTATTTGTGTGTGTGTGTGCACACGTGTGCGTTCGGTGACACATGCCTTTAATCCTAGCACTTGGGAGGCAGAGGCAGGTGGATCTTTGTGAGTTCAAGGCCAGCTTGGTCTACAGAGCGAATTCCAAGACAGCTGGGGCTTCAGGGAGACCCTGTCTCGAAAAGACACACACACACACACACAAAAAAAAACCAAAACAAAAAACATATGTACATATGTATACGGAGGCCAGAGGTCAACACTAAGTGTCTTCCTCAATTGTTCTCCAACTCATTTCGAAAGGCTTTGAACTCTGGTCCTCACATTTAAGCAGCAGATACTATCCACTGAGAAATCTCCTAGCCCTTTTGTTTTTAGACTGGGTCTCATGTGGCCCAGGCTGGCCTCCACTTTGCTGTATAGCCAAGAATGGCCTTAAATGCCTGATCCTCCTGCCTCCATCTCCATGACCAGCCACCTCAGCTGCTGTGTCCAGGGCAGGTAATCTCAACTCTCAGGTCTCAGTTTCCTCACCCCACCATGTGGGCTTGTGGGACTGATTGATATATGGCCTTGGAAGGTCGCCGTACTCAGCACCTGGCCGGATCCTTGCTAGCATCACTAGCCCCATCTCCTGGTTCCAGGCTGCAGAAGCCGACCTCCCCAAGTGAGTCCAGGGAGGCTCCTGACTCAACCCCTCTATCTGCATATCAAAGAGCAGGGAGGGGCAAGCTCTGGAGGCCAACCGAGGTGAGGGGGCCCTGCTGAGAGGCTCCCTGGGCTACCCTAGATTAAATCTCGGGGTTTCTCTACTCTAAGACAGCCTTTCCGGTCGCCAGTACCCAGCAGCCATGGCTGGCACTTGATTTTCTGGCATCTAGCTGAGGGAAGAGCCAGTCTCACCATTTTTGGGTCCCTGGTGGGTTCTGGGCTCCAGAAACATCACAGGAGAGAACTGACCTATTAGGATTCTACCTGGACCCTCTTGTTGTGCGTGATGCACTACTTGATGCTCAGTAAAGACTGTCTTTTCGAGACAGGGTCTCCCTGTAGCCCCAGCTGTGCTGGAAACTCACTCTATAGACCAGGCTGGCTTTGAACACACAAAGATCTGCCTGCCTGTGCCTCCCAAGTGCTAGGATTAAAGGCGTGCGCCACCTGGTCCAGCTAATAAAGACTATCTTTATCACCATTTTTAATATTAAATTATCAATTTATTTAATTTTACAATTCTGGGGATCAAGCCTAGTGTTTGCTAGACACTTGCTCTACCACTGAGCTGCACAGCCAGACCTATCTCCGTTTTATAGATAAGGAAACTGAGGTACAAAAATTTAAGTCATGACTCAGTGGCATAGGAACTGGCCCCTGACTCTAAGTTAGGTTCATATTGAGCATAAAATATACAGGACTCTGATAAAGATAACTCGGGTTTATTTTGGGCATGAGACTGGGCACATGACTGGCTTGTCTGACTCAGGAGCAGGATGACCAGTGTTAAAATGGCACTGAGACAGCAGTTTTGAACCCAGGCATACAGGAAAATGAGCATACAAGAAAGTGGGGGTGAGGAAGTGGGGGATAGGCCCAGGTGGGCCTGCGGCTGGCGTCAGGAGCATCTCCAGAGAAACCCGGGACTGTGGTTGGTATCAAGAACATCTTGTGCCATGCATGGTGGCGCATGCCTTTAATCCTAGCACTCGGGAGGCAGAGGCAGGCGGATCTTTGTGAGTTCAAGGCCAGTCTGGTCTACAGAGTGAGTTCCAGGACAGCTCGGGCTACAGGGAGACCCTGTCTCGAAAAAAAAAAAAAAAGCATCTTGAGAGAAACCAGGTGTCTTTCTCCTTGCCACTGGTAAGGCATGATTGCAGGAGAATGTAGCAATCTTTTCTCAGATTGGGGGTGTTAGGTTATTGGGAGTGCATACCCCCAATAACCTAACAGGGGGAATGCAGTCCAGGGTGACTATTTCTCAGGACTCAGCTTTGGTTGGCTTTCTGGAGTCCCTGACTTAGGTGGGCTACGACCTTACCATTATAAGTTAGTGGTAGCCTAGCCTTTATTTGGAAATTGGTCAGTGTCTATGACAGTCACATTTACAAGTTTCTATCATCTGTCATCTTAAAATGCTGGCATTCATGAGGATCTGTGTGGCTGAAGGATGACAGTTCCCTGGGATGCAGTAAAGATACTGTATTAGTCAAGATTCTCTAAAGAAACAGAATCAGAATGGATTTATTAGATTAGCTTATGGATAGGGTCTGAGTAGTCCAACAGTGGCTGCACCACACTGGAGAGGCTGAGAGCCTGGTATTGACAACCAGGATTAGCCATCACAGATACCCAGGACCAAAAGCCTGCCTGCAGAGAGTTGGTCCAGGTCATAGACCAGAGGTGGGAGAGATGACCGAGCCATTAAGAGTGATTGCTGCTCTTGCTGAGAATCCAGAGTTTGGTTCCCACCACCCACATTGGATAGCTCACAACTACCTGTTCTCCAACTCCAGAAGAACCCAATGCCTCTGGCCTCCGTGGGTACCTGCACACATGTACACAGACAAGCAGACACACACAATTTCAACTAACAAAAATAAATCTTAAAATATATTCCAAAACTAACTAGAATGCAGGCTGCTGACTGCCTGTGCAAACTCTGCCTGCTAGGGCATCACAACCAGCAGGGATGAAGGTGCCTGGGATGGCAGCAGGCATCTGGCTGGCCCTCAAGACCAGCATCTGACAGCTGAGGGTAAACCTAGCTGGGTTGGCCTTTAGTCCTTGGATCTGAGCTGAACGTGCCAGGCCTTGGGTGCCCACAGGCAGACGCCCTCTACTCTACAGAACCATTGGAAGACTCAGGAGAGTACTCAGCCAGTGTCCAGTCTGAAGGTGGCCTCAGTGCTGAGGACTCGTGGCACGGAGGACCTTCTGTCCCCAGAGGGGCTCACCCCAGGTAGGTGGGGTCACAGGAGCTGCTGCACTTGTCTGGTTCTGCTGTGGGAGCAGATCTGGTGAGACTGGCACCAAGACTCCAGATATTCTTGGAAAAGAGGATGTGCCAGACACCTAGTCAGGTACCCAGTTCCTGAACCTAGCTTTGGCCCTGGGAAGTTGCTCCCCTTCCTAGGCCTCAGATTCCTCAGCTGCAAAATGAAGATGTTAAAGACCCATTGCTTCCGAACCTGGCTGAGCCTCAGATTCCCTTGGGCAGAATCTTGGGAACCAAGTCACACACTGAGCCCAGATGGCTCAACACCCAACCCAGTTTAGGAGCCACCCCAATAGGTCATATCAGGTATTATGACTCTGTTCAGTTACTCAGTTTCTTGAGCACTTACTAAGTGCCAAGGATAGAAACCCTTGTGGCAGTTGGGGTCTGTTACCATCTGTCTCCATTGCACGGTTGGAGAACATACTCAGAAGGGTTTCACAGATCATCCAAGTTACACAGCAAAAAAAGAACCAAATGTACAGTACACTGAGGTTGGCACTGTGCACATGCATGTGTGCCTGTGTGTGTGTGTGTGTGTGTGTGTGTGTGTGTGTGTCTGTGTCCCTCTGTCTGCTGTAACTTTCTGTGGACTTTTTTCATCCTTCCAGAATCAGTGGCAGCCCTTAGAGGAACTAGACCACTTCCATAAGATCAAAGAAGAAACCTTAGGGGGCTGGAGAGATGGCCTAGCGGTTAAGAGCACCGACTGCTCTTACAGCGGACCCGGGTTCGATCCCCAGCACCCACATGGCGGCCGAGAACCATCTGAAACTCCAATTCCAGGAGAACTCCAGTTCCAGGGGAATCCTACACCCTCTTCTGACCTCCGTGGCTTTGCATGACACGGGTGCACAAACCTACATGCAGAGAGTACATTCATACACATAAATAAATAAATAAAATAAAAAAAACAAAAAGAAGAAACCTTAGTAATCACCGAAGCCATTTCTTTTCGGAGAGGGGGAAAGCTAAGGCTCAGAGGAATAGCTTGCCTGGTGACATGTAGTGTCAGGGCACAGATGAGTGATCCAGTATGAGGTCAAGAGCTTGACCAGAGAATCAATAGCTTTCTCCTTCCTCTTTCGCCCCCTGGCCTGTTCTGGTGACTTCCCTGCCAGGCTCCTTTTTAGTTCTTTTTGAGGCAGGGTCTGATGAATCCCAGGCTGACCTTGAACTCGATATGTTCCTGAGGATGTTCTTATTGCTTCTACCCCCCCAGTGCTGGGATTACAGGTATGCACCAAGTCTTATACAGTGTCTGATGGAATCCAGGGCCTCCTGCATGTGAAGCAAGCTCTCTATCAAGTGAACTACATCTCCAGCCCCAGGGGCTGCTGCTTTTAAACAAAGCAGTAAAAAGCCCTCCCATCAGCTCCCCCCTTTACCCAGCCTCCAGTATCCCACTACCCATGAGAAAGCCTGAATGCCCCCAGCAGGCTCCCACCAGCTCCCCTTCACCTTGCCTCCCTTGAGGCTCCTTCAACTCTCTGCTCCTCGTCCAGTCAACTCAAAGCATCGGCTGCCTCTGATCCAACTTAGCGTTGCCCAAGTCTCTCTTCCTTCATTCCTCTTAGCAAACTTCTACAACTGTCCCCTCCCCAAGCCAGCAGATGCAGAAGGAAGTCACACAGCTGCTCTCTCCCAGGTCCATGGGAGTCCTTGGCTCCAGAACCGCTGGGCTTCCTAAAGCTGCCCAGATGAAGGCAGCAGGACTGATGGGCCAACAGTGGAAGATGAAATGGCCCCAAGTCTCCATGTAAACCTCATCTTCGTGTCGACATTTAGGGCCTGGACATTGATCATGGGTTTCCCATTAATTCTCCTTATTTGTTGGGGAGCAATTTTCATTGGCACTTACTATCAGAACTGATCTAGTTTCCCCTAAAACTAATATCAAAGCCCTGCTATGGTTTAGATTTTGCATGTCACATCACAGGTCTATGTATGGAAGGCTTGGTGCCAGGATGGTGTTAAGGAGGGGAGGGGGCCTTGCAGGAGGACCTGAGGTCACTGGGGTCAGTCCCACAAAGGGGGATTTGGGGACACCCATCTCTTCCTTTCTTTCATTCTAAGGTCCTGGTGTGAGGGCCATGCATTCTTGTGATGACCTCTGCCCTCACCAGAGGTCAAATTGACAGGGCAACTTAATCTAGACTGGAACTTCCAGAACTATCAAAACAAAAATTTTCTTTTTAGTTAATTACCTCAGGTATTTTGTTATAGTGAAAGAGTTAATACAAGCCATAACATCTAGTACTTCAGAATATGACTGAATTTGGAGAAATAAATTGTAAGAGGGGATTAAGGTTAAATGGGGAGGGGGATGAGAGGGAAATGGCTCAGAGGGTAGAGACTGCTTGTTCTGTAAGCTTAAGGACTTGAGTTTGAATCCCCAGTGCACATATAAAAAGCTGAGCATGTCTGGTGTGCCTAGAACCCCAGCATTGGGGGACAGAGACAGCCTGAACCAGAGAGCTTACTGGACAGCTAATGGTGAGCTTCTGGTTCTGTAAACGTGCCTGTCTTGCTGGGTGTGGTGGAGCACACCAGGAGGATCTATGTGAGTTCAAGGCCAGCCTGGTCTACATGGCAAGTTCCAGGACAGCAGGAGCTACAGGCAGACCTTGTCTCAAAAAGATCAAAAAAGAAAAAAAAAAAGTGCCTGTCTCAAAGCAACAAGACAGAGAGCAAGACAGAGAAAGATGTCCGAGTCCTGCTCTGGCATCTACATGTGCATGCACAGCCATGCACTCATGTACATGCACCACTACACACACACACATACACACATACACACGCATACACACACACACACACACACACACACACATATGTGCGCGTGCGCTGCACCCCAACAACACAGTTATAACAAGGAGGCTAAGCAAACTTAGGGGCGTGGCTTCACAAACAGCCAGGGTAGCCTACACCTAGGTCTTGGGCTTCTAGCTTCCAGAACTGAGAACTAAGTCTCTGTCTCTCAAGCCACTTGCTCAGTGGCATTTTGCTATGGCAGCCCACAAACTAAAAATGGGTCTAGTCCATAGGGGCCATTCAGAATCATTTGAAAATCATTTCAAAGAGCCCATCCCACTACCTCCACCCCAAACCCCAAGAGTCTGGGATTCTAAGCATCCCCATTGCCAGTCTTGTTTGTCCATGATTACACACACCCACACTGAAGGTCTAAGCACCTTGCACTGCAGAGCCCCTGGCCCCTGCACCTGAGCACTGCCAAATTGACAAGTAAGGGTTCATGTCTACCTCCAAAGGACTAGGGTGGAGAACAGGGGGAGTGGCAGGCTCATTTCCCATAAAAGGGAAACATTTTTCTTTATCCAGAAGCAAGAAAAATGTAGAATGATAAAAGAAAAATCAGAACAAAACAAATCTTTGTTGGTTTTCTTTTTCTTTTTTAATTATAAAACAAGCATACAGGATTCCGGCCAGATATCACCAGCAAGCAGAACGTGGGCCTGTTCCTGCTTCCCACCCGGCCCAGCCCACCCCATTCTCAGAGCAGCTGAGCCAATGCTCTGCAGAGCACTGAGCCTTGTAAGGGGTGCCTAGCAGTGGAGGGCATTGCCACAACTCCCCTCCAGCCCACTATCTGTTCCAGACACAAAGGCACCCAAAAAAGGCATCACTTGGGAAAAAAGGAGTCTTGGCTAAGACAGCTCAAAGTGCCACAGAGGAGGCAAATGAAGAAAGCGTTCTCTCCAGGCTAAGGGTGAAGGCAAGGCCATTAGAAGAAGATATTCAGCGGGGGTCCTTCCAGATCTTCTTGCCAAAGTTCCTGGTGGCCACTGAGCCGCAGGCCTGAGCTGGGGATGGGGCTAGCTGCAGGGAGCTGGAAGGTGGGGCTAGAACCCTGGTTCTCAGAGCTGGAAAGCACATCTGCATTGTGGCCCCAGCACTCCCACTGAGGTTCAGGCTGGAGTCTCTGGCATGAAGGGTGGGGCAGGAGGGGTGGGCTCCCCTGGGACAGGCAGGATTCTGGAGACACAGACAGACTCTGCAAGAGAAACAAGTGAAGCTTGTTAGTGAGCCACTGCTAAAAGATTTCAAGTCTGGCTGTTTCCCCAAGGTGTAGCTGGTGGTGGAGACAGCCCCAGGCCAACCATGCAGTGGAACAAAGCAGCCAAGACTCTAAAGATACTGACTCTAAAGATGCTTGGCCCACCTTCAAATCCCAGCTCTGCTACTCACTAGCTCTGAGAAGGTTCTTTATCTGTTTTTCCACCTGTAAAATGGGGATGCTAATGCTTCAGGGGATTGCATTTTACAGCCCAATTCATGATAGGAAAAGTGCAAAGATTAGTATAAGGCAAATAGTGAGTGTTCAGTAAAACTTGGTTATTTATTAATATGATCTTTTATGGACCACGAGTCATTTATAAGGAAAACATGAAGGACACCAACTCCAGGTCTGTCTTTTCAAAGAGCGCTGTCTTTATCCCTGGGCCTCTCTCTTGCACTGAGCCCATAACACAGGATTTAGAATTTCCTGACTGTACAACTCCCTCACCTTCCACCCTGGCCTCTGTGCAAGACCCAAGGCTAGCCTTTTTTCCCCAGGCTGTGAAGACTGCTGCATAACAGTGATTGCAACTGTGGTGGTGGCTTGAACTGCCCAGGACCTCATCTCCTCCATAGGTGTTAAGGCTCCTTCCATCCTCCCCTCCATTGGATAACCTGGGTCCTGAAAAGCAGTGAGACCTTGTGCAGACTAGAGGCTACCCACCCCCTCCATTTACAACTGAAGCCTGGCCAGATAGGAAGGGGAAAGGGCCTCGGGACCTACCTGGTACATTTCAGCCAGATCTGCAGGTGCGGTGGGTGGTGTCCAGCGTCCAGCCTTGTTCCCAGCCTCTAGAGATGTCTGCGTCCCGGGACAGACTTGGGGTGGTGTCCAGTGAGGTGTGTCAGGAGCTTTCCCTAAGGACTGGTGCAAGGGTGACTGTATTTGGGGACAATAAGGGGGTGTCAACCAGGGATCCACATCAGAGATCCTGTTTCCCAGGTTGTCAGGTGAGACTCGGGGTCCAGGGCAAGCAGGTGGGGATCCCCAGGGCACCTCACTGCAGGCAGCTGATCCCAAGCTTGGGCCTAGCATCTGTGACTGTGCGAGACCGCCGTCAGGGCACAGCGGGCAGCTTGCTGGGGACCCCGCACCCGCGCTCCGCCGGCGCCTGCGTTGCAGGCTGTCTTCGCTGAGACCCAGTACGGCCGACAGGTGACTGATGTAGCGGATGGCCAGGCGCAGTGTTTCGATCTTGGTCAGGCTCTGGCCCGCCGGCGCCACCGTCGGCGGCAGAAAGCCCCGCAGTTCGTGCAGTGCTCGGGCAAGCGTGCGCATGCGCAGCTTCTCGCGCTCGCTGGCGCTCTGCCGTTGTCCTCCTGCTGGCGCGGGTCTTGCGCGTCGGGGCACGGTTGGGGCGACCTGGGCAGCACGCGCGCTACGAGCCGGGGCTGCAGACTGTGAGGGACCGCGGGAGCCGTCATAAGGACACGAACCTGATGAATCTGAGGAGGAGGCCGGGGACGTGGAGTCAGAGTGGCCCGGCCAGCCCCAACCCTGGGAGAATACCCAGTGGTCGAGACCCAGGAAGCTCTGGGGAGGAGGAGGAGGAGGAGGCGACTGAGCCATGGCCGGTGTGACTCTGGGAAGCTGGATCGGTCACCTCCAGACTTTAGCTTTTATCTGAACCAAAGGCGTGAGGTGGCCCCCCCACCAGGTTGCAGAGAGGTGTCAAAACCCACAGAGCCCAGGGAAGGTCTGGGCAGGGGGCCCTGGGAAAGCGGGCCCATTTGCGGAGGTGTGGATTCTGACTCCTTTAAGGCTCTAATGGAGGCCCCTGCGGCCCAGGAAGTGTGGGAAAGACAATTCGCATCTGGATGGAGCTGCTAAGCTTTTCACTGAGCTCCCACCCGCACCCCCACCCCCGCTACTGCAGGGTGAGTGCCCAGGAGCGAACTGCACCACCATGGCCTGCTGGTGCCTAGTTGCCTGTCACATACCTTATTGGCCCCCTTTAAGGAGTGACCACCTCTCATCATCAGCCTTTGGGGGACTGTGTCCAGTAACCTTCATCCAGGTCTTACAAGTGAATTGGATAGGACTGGCTAGAAGACAGGCTCAGAGGAACCTGCCCATAGTGACAGGCCATGTGTATGCCTGCCCATGCGGACTGATCTTTCTGGAGTTCCCCAGACCCAGCACTTAACTAATTTGCTGGCTGCAAGACACTTAGAAATTCATCTCATTGACCACAGCCTTTTTTCCCCCTGGAAGAGAATGATGGGATCCGGCTGGGATAGAATTGGTAGAAAGTGGGCGTCCACACCAGCTTCTTCATGGCTTGTGTGACCTTGGGCAAGTTACCTAATTTTGCTGAGCCCCCAGAGCCCCCAGTTTCCTCCTCGTTCCAGTGATTGCTTCCTAGAGTGGCTGCTGGCCCCTCCCTGGAATGACCCCTCCCTGGAAATAAGTAGTACAGGCCTTGTTTGTTACCACCACTATAAAAAAGAGACTGACATAGCTAGGTGTGGTGGCATATGCCTCTAATTTAGCACTTGGAGACTGAGGGAGGAAGATTGGGGTTTGAGGTTAGCCTGGATCACCTACCTACTAAAACCTTGACTCAGAAACAAAACGAAAAATCTAGAGACTGCCACCAAGGAAGATGGCTCACATCTGTAATCCAACAATTTGGGATGTGGAGGCAAGAGGATCAGGAGTTCAAGGTCACCCTGATTACAGAACAAATTTAAGATCAGCCTGGACTTCACAAGATCCTGTCTCAAAAACCAGAAGCAAACAAACAAAACCTAGGTATTAACACATTAAGGCACTTATGGTCATTCATTTGCTCTTGTGCAGGGCCCTTAACCTGACTGGGTGTTCAATAAAACAGGAATAATAATTATCAATAAAATAAAATCAATAAAAATTATCAATAAAAAAAATAATAAGTATCTACTCCCAGGCCTGTTGTGAGAAATAATTGAAGTCACAGTTTAAAGGAGGTGTCCATGCCCTGCATGGTCTCAAGGAAGGAGCTGAAGTTGGAAGGTAAGAATCAAATGACGGTCAGGGACAGTTGGGCTTTGGTAGTTGCAGCTGGGCCTCAAAACATGATCAGAGCTGGCCGCGGTGGCACATGCCTTTAATCCTAGCACTTGGGAGGTAGAGGCTAGGTGGATCTTTGTGAGTTCAAGGCCAGCCTGGTCTACATAGTGAGTTCCAGGACAGCTGGAGCTACAAGGAGACCCTGTCTCAAAAAGACCAAAAAATAAATAAATAAATAAAATAAAATAAAAAAACAATAGTAAAAAGACAAAAAAAATTAACTTTTCATTACATAACCAAACATTTCACTGTGAAATGGAAACCTGATAAAGCCAGAGTTCCCCAAATGCCCTGGGACTCTCCGAGGTGTCAGTACTGGGTGGTTGTGCATAGTTTTCTAATCGCATCAGTGCACCTGATGTGAACTTGTGAATTCGAGTGTTCTTAGGAAGTATACAGTACTTACCAGGGTTTGGCTAAGTCTGTGGAATTCCTATGTTGGAAACCGTCCCCAGTGCAGCAGTATGGGAAGCAGTCACCTTCGGGAGGTGACTGGGCCATGCGGGCTCTCTCTGCTGAGTGAATTTGGCTTTATTACAAAACTATGCTCTCTGCCCCACTCACTGTGTCTCACCATGGGATGGTTTCTGCCAGGTTATGATGAGTCCTTCAGTCGACATTGGCACTATGCTCTGTGATGTCCCAGCCTCCAGAACTGGAAGATATGTATTTCTTTATAAGTCACCTAGTTTGTGATACTCAGTTATAGTAAGAGAAAAATAGATCGGGTTCCGTTATGCACAGAGAACCTTATATATGCCTTCCTGTAATTTGTTCATTAAGGTCCCCCTCCCTGATTAAACAGCATGTCACAACATTCCATGTTTACTTCACTCTTATTTTTTTTTTTTTTTTGTCATTTTGAGACAGGGTCTCCCTGTAACCCCAGCTGTCCTGGAACTCACTCTGTAGACCAGGCTGGCCTTGAACTCACAGACATCTGCCTGCCTCTGCCTCCCAAGTGCTAGGATTAAAGGCATATGCCAGCATGCCCGGCTACCTCACTCCTTTTAACACATTTTTTAAATTATTATTTTTTATGTTCATGAGTGTACTGTCTGCATGTAGGTTGGTGCACCCATGTTGTGCAATGCCTCGGAGGTCAGAGAGGGCGTCGGATTCCCCTGGAACAAGAGTTAAAGATGGTTCTTAGCCGCCATATGGGTGCTGGGAATCGAACCCGGGTCCTCTGCAAGAGCAGTCAGCCCTCTTAACCACTGAGCCCGGGGCTGGAGAGATGGTTCAGTGGTTAAGAGCACTGACCGCTCTTGGAGAGGATCTGGGTTCGATTCTTAGCACCCACGTGGCGGCCAAGAACCATCTTTAAGCCGGGCATGATAGCCCACACCTTTAATCCTAGCACTTGGGAGGCAGAGGCAGGCGGATCTCTGTGAGTTCAAGGCCAGCTTGGTCTACAGAATGAGTTCTAGGCCAGCTGAGGCTACAGGGAGACCCTGTCTCAAAAAAAAAAAAAAAATAGATCAAAGTTGGGTGTGGTGGCTGGCACACTCTTGTAATCAGCACTTCAGAGGGAGGAGGATCTGGAGTTCAAGATCAGCTTGGGGCTATTTGAGACCCCATGTCAAAACAACAAAAGGGTCAAATTTTTGCTGTCTGGATACAGATTTAAATTGTGGATTACATAGAAAGCAAACTCCTAATCAGGTGTGGCGGTGCAAGCCTGTAATCACAACACTTGCGATGTAGATGCTGGAGTCTAAGACCCTGTCTCAAGAACAAACCAAAACTAAAACAAAGCTCTGATCATAAGTTTAAATATTCATCTATTTAGCTGGGTGTGGTGGCGCACACCTTTAATCCTAGCACTTGGGAGGCAGAGGCAGGTGGATTTTTGTGAATTCAAGACCAGCCTGGTCTACAGAGTGAGTTCCAGGACAGCTGGGGCTACAGGGAGACCCTGTCACGAAAAGACCAAAATAAATAAATAAATAAATATTCATCTATTTAAATGATTTTAAGTTGCAAAAGAGGCAGAATGTACAGATAAACTTTTAGTGACAAAATTGTATCATTTTCCTCAGAATGTATTTAAATTGTTTTATGTATGTAAGTGCACCCACATCATCCAGTGCCTGTGGAGGTCAGAAGAGGGTGCTAAGAACCAAACTGGGGCTCTCTACAAGAGCAGCCAGTGTTCTTAACCACTGAGCCTCCAACTCAGAATTTATTTTAAAGAAATTAGAGGGCTGGGCATGTAGTTGATAGATTGCTTGTCTAGGGTGCACAAGGCCCTGAATTCAATACCCAGTCCTGCATAAACCAGGCATGATGGGGGCACACCTGTTATCATAGTACTCAGAGGTGGACGCAGGAGGATCAGATGGTCAAAATCATCCTTGGATACAGAGTGAGATCAAGTCTGGGCTACAGGAGACCTTGCCTCAAATCCACCCCCACCGCCCCCGCTGGGCGTGGTGGTGCATGCCTTTAATCCTAGCACTTGGGAGGCAGAGGCAGGCAGATCTCTGTGAGTTCAAGGCCAGTCTGGTCTAGAGAGCAAGTTCCAGGACAACCAGAGCTACAGGGAGACCTGTCTCAAAAAGACAAAAAGAAAAACAAATCCCCCCAAAGTAAACTAAACAACTCCTCAGGTTGTAGCTTTGTGCCATAATGAAATAAGTGATGTTGAGTGGAATTGATGCCAGGAATGCTTCACGTTTGAGTGTTGGGAAGTTTATGCTAGGCAAATACTCTGAATTACAAACCAACTGAATTACATTCCAGGGCTCAAGAGGAGAAACTTTTTTTTTTTTTTGTCTTTTCGAGACAGGGTCTCCCTGTAGCCCCAGCTGTCCTTGGAATGTGCTTTGTAGACCAGGCTGGCCTTGAACTCACAAAGATCCACCTGCCTCTGCCCAGGTGCTAGGATTAAAGGTGTGCACCACCATGCCCGGTTTCAACCCCTTTTTAAAGCAAGGTGTCTTGGGGCTTTTTTTTTCTTTCTTTCTTTTTAACATAGGTTCTAAGGATTGAACTTGGGTCTTCATGCTTACAACTATCCAACAGCTCTCTCCTGAGCCCCTCCCCTCTTTTGTGAGACAGAAAGAGGCTCAGTTCACCCTGGGGCCTTGAACTCCTGACTCTCCAGTCTTCACCTCCCATAGGCTGAGATTATAGACATGTAAAACTGTGCCCATCTCTCTCTGATTTTCTTGATATAGGATTCACTCTTTGCCCAAGCTGACCATGAACTCATGACTGTATGCCTGCTTCAGCTTCCCAAATGCTAGGGTTACAAATGTGAGCCATCTCTCCTCTCTTAGCTATTTGCAAATAAAAAATTACCACCAACCATAGCTACCCTGCTGTTAAATATGTTAAATGGGATTAGCATATTAAATATGCTAAATATGTTAAATATTATTGCGCCCATCTAGCTGCTTCCCCCTGCGTACATATCTTGATCTGCATCTTCCATGAAAGTACTGGGGGTGTAGCTCAGCGGTAAAGCACTGGTCTTCCATGGTTAAAGCCCCAGGTTTAATCCCTAGTACTGCAAAGAAGTCACTTGATTTATTTTTTTATAAATGTATTTTTTAAATCTTTTATTTTATTTATTTCTGTATGTGTATGAATGTACTGTCTGCATGTAGGTTTGTGCACCCATGTCGTGCAATGCCACGGAGGTCAGAAGAGGGTGTCAGATTCCCCTGGAACTGGAGTTCTCCTGGAATTGGAGTTACAAATGGTTCTCACCCGCCATGTGGGTGCTGGGGATCGAACCCGGGTCTTCTGCAAGAGCAGTCGGCGCTCTTAACTGCTAGGCCATCTCTCCAGCCCTCACTTGATTTTTTTTTTTTTTTTTTTTTTTTNTTTTTTGGTCTTTTAGAACAGGGTCTCCCTGTAGCCCCAGCTGTCCTGGAACTCACTCTTGTAGACCAGGCTGGCCTTGAACTCACAAAATCCGCCTGCCTCTGCCTCCAAGTGCTAGGATTAAAGGCGTGCGCCACCACGCCTGGCTATTTTGATTAATACATTTTTCTTGGCTTTTCTAATTCGTACCTCTTTTTTGCACTTATTTATTTTGTGTGTGTGTGTGTGTGTGTGCTACCTAGTGATGAACAGCTGAATATGCAGTTGTGAAATGGTCTTAAGATCTCCAGAAACTTCCAGACCTCAAGAATTACCTCACTTACTCTCCACCTGTACAGCCAGCCAGACTAAAAGAATTTCCTGTGAAAAGATTTGGTAAATAATGAGACTCTGTCACCAGCATAGAACCCTGAACATAGTATTTTCCCTCTTTTGGCTAGCCTGGCCTACTTCTACTATGGTTTGGGATAGCCCCAAATCCCAGGCCCTAGACTCAGGTACACACACATACACACACACACACACACACACACACACACACACAATTAAAAATAAAAATAGGGG
Source organism: Rhizomys pruinosus (assembly GCA_009823505.1). NCBI lineage: Eukaryota > Metazoa > Chordata > Mammalia > Rodentia > Spalacidae > Rhizomys > Rhizomys pruinosus. The sequence goes on from VZQC01002915.1 coordinate 296,654, forward strand.
CCGGAGAGATGGCCTAGCAGTTAAGAGCACCGACCGCTCTTTCAGAGGAGCCGGGTTCGATCCCCAGCACCCATATGGCAGCTAAGAACCGTCTGAAACTCCAATTCCAAAAAAAAAAAAAAAAAAAAAAAGAAAACTCCAATTCCAGGAGAACTCCAGTTCCAGGGGAATCCGACACCCTCTTCTGACTTCCGCAGCATTGCACGGCACGGGTGCACAGACCTACATGCAGACAGACATTCATACACATACAGAAATAAATAAAAAAATTTTTAAAAAATAAAATCTAACAAAAGCAAATACCATTTTCTATAGAGGTGGGATTTCAGAGTATACATTCTAGAAGATGGGTCTTTGGCTCTTCCCTGGGCCCCTCAGCCAGGCTCTTGAAAGCACACAGCACACTTAGTGTCAGCCTCACTTGCCAGGAGGGAGACCAAAGTCTATCCTCTGTCGGCCTTCACTTGGTGTAGAGAGGCTGTATGAGTCAGTGGTTAGCACCGGGCTTTGGTGCTGGGTGTGGATTACCTTTTCTGGCTGGGAGAACTTAGGCCAATGATTCAACCTAGCTCTTCTGTACAGTGGAGTTTCTGATCTCAGGGTGATTGCTGGTGTAAAGTAAGATAGCGCACATCGCAACATTAGCACAAAGCTGATCTTATTATACTTAGTAAGTTCAGGGGCAAAGACTAGAATGGACCATAAGGATGCTCATATCTTCTATCCTGGCCCTGGTGGAAGGGTCCTTCCCTGGGACTCTCAGCACTAAAAAAAAAAAAAAAAAAAAAAGAAACTCCAATTCCAGGAGAACTCCAGTTCCAGGGGAATCCGACACCCTCTTCTGACTTCCGCAGCATTGCACGGCACGGGTGCACAGACCTACATGCAGACAGCACATTCATACACATACAGAAATAAATAAAAAAATTTTTTAAAAATAAAATCTAACAAAAGCAAATACCATTTTCTATAGAGGTGGGATTTCAGAGTATACATTCTAGAAGATGGGTCTTTGGCTCTTCCCTGGGCCCCTCAGCCAGGCTCTTGAAAGCACACAGCACACTTAGTGTCAGCCTCACTTGCCAGGAGGGAGACCAAAGTCTATCCTCTGTCGGCCTTCACTTGGTGTAGAGAGGCTGTATGAGTCAGTGGTTAGCACCGGGCTTTGGTGCTGGGTGTGGATTACCTTTTCTGGCTGGGAGAACTTAGGCCAATGATTCAACCTAGCTCTTCTGTACAGTGGAGTTTCTGATCTCAGGGTGATTGCTGGTGTAAAGTAAGATAGCGCACATCGCAACATTAGCACAAAGCTGATCTTATTATACTTAGTAAGTTCAGGGGCAAAGACTAGAATGGACCATAAGGATGCTCATATCTTCTATCCTGGCCCTGGTGGAAGGGTCCTTCCCTGGGACTCTCAGCACTAGCCTGGGTGTCCTGCATCCCCAGCTCCTCTGTGTCCAGATTTTCTCCTCTGCGAAGCAAGCATGGGGCCATCCACAGCATGCACAGTCCTACGGCAAGGTCCACCTGAGCCGCATGCAGAGCAACAAGATGCTGCTGCTCACCTAGACCAGACCAGAAATGGAGACGCAGAACAGTTCCTGCCGGGAGCGGGGTCCTGGCCCAGGGGTCAGGGACATTTGCTGCTTCCCTGAAGCTGTGGGACCCTCAGGCATTCCCCTTTGCAGGTGTGCATAAGCCAGATGCTTACTGTTCTGGAATCTGCCCCCGTAGGCAGCAAGCAAGTTATGCCTGGGTCCTGCCCTGCAGACCTTCACACTTCCCCCCAATCATATGACTTCCTGTGTGCTGTGGGCAGCGAGATTGGGTTCTGGGCCTCAGCATCCTGGTAGCACAGTCTGCCCTCTTCCAGTGATGGGCGAAGGAAGTGGCTAGGTCAGGCCAATGTGGTCAGTAAAATGTGTACAGATTTCAAGGGTGTGGGCCACCTTGCTCGTTATTCCAACCTCTGCTTCCTATTCTCCTTAATAACTAGACCTGGGCTGAATGTGGGTGGCGGTAGGCTCTGCTGAAAGCCTGCTCTCTCATGCACATGGGAAGCCCAGTGAGATGCTAGGAGGTCACCTTGCTTAGGTCTTTGGAGGAAGTTTATTTTTTTTTTAATATTTTTTAAATTTTTATTTATTTATTATTTATTTTATGTGTATGAATGTACTATCTGCATGTAGGTTTGTGTACCTGTGTTGTGCAATGCGGCCGGTCAGAAGAGGGCGTCGGATTCCCCTGGAACTGGAGTTAAAGACGGTTCTCAGCCGCCACGTGGGTGCTGGGGATCGAACCCACGTCCTCTGCAAGAGCAGTCAGCGCTCTTAACTGCTAGGCCATCTCTCCAGCTCCAGGGAAGTATTTTTTAAAAAACGAAGGAATTCAGGTATGGTACACATGCCTTTAATCTCAGCACTCAGGAGGCAGAGGCAGGTGGATTTCTGCGAGTTCAAGGCCAGCCTGGTCTACATAGTGAGTTCTAGGCCAACTGAGGATACAGGGAGACCCTGTCTCAAAAAAAAAAAAAAGTGCACAAAACCATATGTATCCTTGAGTGACATTCAGGTTCAGGAAGCCTCAGGTAAATGGCAGCACTTGTGGGAAGGGCGTGATAGTTGCTGCCTCCTGGGTGTCAGGGCATGAAAAGCAAATCCTGAGCTGCCCTTGAATTGGCAAGAAGCAGGGGGCCTTCGACTAGAAGGCATAGTTCCTGTTGTCTGTGCAGTAAATGTCAAAGATGGAGGCCACAGTGATGGCCCTTAGGGACAAGCCCTAGCTTGGGAAGGGAGGGTGGTGAGGAGCCTTGGAGCTGGGTTACCAGAGAAATAGCTGAAGGACTTAGGGGCGTTCAGTCCAAAAGAGAAGGCATGGTGGCCATTCCTAGCCTTGGGGAAACAAGTGCTGTAATCCCAGCACCTAGGAGCCCAAAGTGGAGGACTGCTAGTTTTAAGGCCAGCCTGAGCTATGTACTGAGTTGCAGGCCAGCCTGAGCTAAAGATCCTATCTCTATAAACAAAACAAACTCCAAACAAACAGAATCCTTAGAGAACGTGATTGTTGCCTACAGAGGCCCAGACCTGGAGGAACATACCAGCAAGAATCTAAAGAGCTTTCTAGGCCCTTTTCTAGAGCTGCCTGACCATGGAGGTGATGGAGAAGAGAATGGAACAGGGGATGACTGTTCTGGCCCCTAACAAATGCCACGTAATAGAGTGGTGGGCCTGGAAACTGCTCAGCCTCCTCCAGAGAAGAGGCCCAGCATCAGGGAAAGAATACTGGGCAGTGCTGGGCTGCTGCATATGGAGGGAGGTCTCCTTGTGCTTCCACCCGCCACCACTCGACCCTGCCCTGTGTCTGAAATGTGTGGTCCAGCTGGGCCTGTTGTCAGGGCTGGAGCCACAAGGCCACTCCCACTTTTGCCCATCTGGCTCAGGAGAGCTCTGTGCTGTGAAGCAGGGGACCCAGATCTGGACCCCATCAGTAAGGGAGATTGAGGCCCCCCAGCCCTCCACCCTGTTATCCTCTCAGTAGTGGGGGGATCTGGTGTCTGGCTCACCCTGGTGTGCTTATTCAGCCCTGGCACTGCTTAGGGTATGCAGGACAGTGAGTTCCCTGTCAAGCCTGCCCTTGATGGCTGAGCATCCCTGGAAACAGATCTAGGCAGCTGAAGCAGTTAAGGCCTAGCCTCTGACCACAGGTCTTCCCGGATTTCCCCATGAGTCTTCTGGCCCACTGTGTCGGACTGTGAGGAGTTGGGTGGGGCGGGGGTCAGCGGGCAGGAGGGCACAGCATGGGCAGGTGGGCAGGGTCTGCAAGGCCTGGTGTTATTCTCATTACTGGCCGGTGGAGAGAGCCAACCCGGCCTCCTCCTGGGCCGAGCCACTGGCTGCCTTAACACCTTCTGTCTGCCTGTTGACACGAAGCCTGCCTCCCTCAGGGCAGAAGGTGTTAACTTGGGAACAGGAGTGTGCAGGGGCCTCCCAAACAGCAGGCAGAGGCCCCCCAATTCCCCAGAGAACACTTGGGGGCATGGACCCAAAGTAAGGGGAGGGCTTGTGTTCCTGGGCCAGGCTCTGAGTCAGCCTCTCCTAGTCCCAGGACGCGTGTGACACTGGGCACAGCCATAGACAGCTGATCAAAAGTCTTTGTGTGGCAAAGCATGCCAGAATTGTTGGGAGCCCTAGAGACTGACAGCCACCAGGATAATGTCACAGAGAAGTCCTCGGATCTGGGATTCCCCTGCCTCGGGCTCAGATGGGCCTGTCTTAGCACTTCTGAGTTCAAGTTCCATGGCATACTGTGCAGATTTGTCCTTAGCCAAAGAGGTACCATCCCTCACCTAAGGCTTCCAGATCCAGATTCCAGTCCACTGACATTTGGCTTTGAGTCAAAGGCCATTTATTATGCCAGGGCCTGGGCTGAGGAGCAAATGCAAATGACTTGCTCTTGAGCCAAAAGAGGGAGAAAAAGGCAAATAGCTCAGCTCTGAGTCTGGGGTGACCTGGTATGCTGAGTGTCCCTGGAAATCATTGAAGGAAATCAGGGCAGGTCCCCAGGAAGAGAGGAGCTGAAATGGTGGATTTTCTCTGCATGGAGGGGTTACTGGTAAGTGGAATGTTATGAGACAGGCCTGGAAGCCTAGGGCTGGGTGGGCAGGCCTAAGGGTTCTGGACCCCCTGGGTTAGGAGTGAGAAGAGGCAGGAGATGGCGTAGTCAGGCTAGGTGAGGATCTAGGACTTGGGAAGCAGTGAGCTCCACAGGGGTTTTGAGGCAGAAGAGGAGATGAGAGGGAAAGAGTAAGAAGCAGGAAAATGTGCTTATATATCAAGCTGGCTGAAGCCCCAGCACAAGGTGTAGAAATGGCCAGAGAGGACAAGGCAGGGGGCAGGGCAGCTGTGAGCGTGAGTGCTGTTGGCTGGGAAGCAGGGAGAGGTGAGGGGCACAGCCATTGCAGGAGCCATCCTGAAGGCTGGGGCATGAATCCTACCCTCTACCTTCCTCTAACCAGAAGGCTAAGCCCCAGAGGGCCCAGAGCAGCAAGGTCTAAGGGAGGCAGCTCTACCCCAGGGCCAATCTGTTGGACTGGAGGAGCAAGAGCCTAGACTTAGCACCTGCCAGTCCTGCAGGTGTTCTGCAGGGAGGAGGATGGGGGAGCACCCAGTTGTCTGGCAAGGAGGCTACAACCTTCTTCCCTCTTCCGTCCTCCCCTTCCCTTCCCTCCCTTCACTAAAGTCATCCATGGACCTTACAGAAAAGAAAATACTGACAAATAAAGAAGGAATGTTAAAAGCCCCTCCAATTCCATCCACCTAGGATCACTGTAGCCCCATATCCGAATCCTAACAAATCCCAGGTTCATCTCTGCTGGGCAGCTATGCCAGCAACTGACCATAGGTGTAGAGGCTCCGAGAGGCAGCGTGGCCCTTCCTTAGTTGGTTTCTGTTGGTTGATTAGCTGGTTTCTTGAGATAGTGTTTTGTATATTCTAGACTGACTCTGAACTCCCCATCCTCCCCTTTCTGCCTGACAGCTGCAGGGATGACAGGCGTGCATCACTATGCCCAGATTTTTTTTATTTTATTTTATTTATTTATCTTTTATGTGTATGAGTGTACTGTCTGCATGTAGGTTTGTGCACCCGTATCGTGCAATGCCGCGGAGGTCAGAAGAGGGTCTCGGATTCCCCTGGAACTGGAGTTCTCCTGGAATTGGAGTTACAGACGGTTCTCAGCCGCCATGTGGGGGCTGGGGATCGAACCCGGGTCCTCTTCAAGAGCGGTCGGTGCTCTTAACCGCTAGGTCATCTCTCCAGCCCCTTGTTTTGTTTTAAAGATAAGGTTATGCTGGTCAGTTTTTATTGTCAACTTGATACAATCTAGAGTTGTTTGGGAAAAGGAAACCTCAATTGAAAAATGTCCTTAATCAGACTGGCCTGTGGGTGTGTCTGGGAGAGATTGTCTTAATTGATGGTTGATGTAGGATGCTCCAGCCACTGTGCCTAGCACCATCTCTAGGCAGTTAGGCCTGGGCTGTGTAAGAAAGCTAGCTGAGGGCTGGAGAGATGGCCTAGCGGTTGAGAGCGCTGACCGCTCTTACAGAGGACCGGGGTTCGATCCCCAGCACCCACATGGCGGCTGAGACCCGTCTGAGACTCCAATTCCAGGAGAACTCCAGTTCCAGGGGAATCCGACACCCTCTTCTGACCTCCGCGGCACTGCACGACACGGGTGCACAAACCTACATGCAGACAGTACACTCATACACATACAAAAATAAATAAAATTAAATTAAAAATTATTATTTATTCATTTATTCTTTCCTTCATTTTCTGTTTAATTTTTATTTACTTATTTCTTTATTTTTCCTGTTTCTTTATTGTTAGGTTGTTATTTTCTTTTTTATTGAAGAATACTAAATGAAAATAATAAATAAAAAAGAATAAATTAAAATGTCTTGTGTTAGTTATATATTTGTTTATTTATGTATGGTGTTTTTTTCTATTGTTGTTTTTGTATTATCCAGGGTTGTGGGTGGAAGGAAGAACAAGGCCTATGCTTTGGTTCAGTTGGAAAGAAGAGTGCTGTGGTGTGGATTTTTTATTTTTATTTTTTTAGCCATATTACCCAGGTTGGGAGATATTTAAATGGTCCTAGGTTTGTTTCCTTTGNCCTCGGCCGCCATGTGGGTGCTGGGGATCGAACCCGGGTCCTCTGCAAGAGCGGTCGGCACTCTTAACCGCTAGGCCATCTCTCCAGCCCCTGTTTGGACTTTTTAAGGACTGGCTTTTAAGGTTGTACTGTTTTATGTTGTGATGTTAACATCATACTGTGGGGACAAGAACTGGAAAGGTAATAGTTTAAAAGTGATGTGTTTTGTGTGTTGTGGGGCCACCCCAGGCAGGTTGTTGTGTAGGGTATAAGAGGGCAGGCTGGGCATGGGCCAGAGGAACAAGCCAGTAAGCACCATTTTTCCATGGCCTATGCCTCAGCTCCTGCCTCTAGGTTCCTGCCCTGAGTTCCTGCCTTGGGCTCCCTGAGTGATGAACTACAACCCAGGAGATGTGAGCTGAATAAACCCTTTCCTCCCCAAGTTGGTGTGGGTCAGAGTGTTTTGTCACAGCAATTGAAGAAAAACTAAGAACAATGTGTATGAATGTACTGTCTACATGTAGGTTCGTGCACCTGTGTCGTGCAATGCTGTGAAGGTCAAAAGAGGGTGTTGGATTCCCTTGGAACTGGAGTTTCAGACGGCTCTCAGCCACCATGTGGGTGCTGGGGATCGAACCCAGGTCCTCTGCCAGAGCATTCAGTGCTCTTAACAGCTAGTCCATCTCTCCAGCCCCACGCCTGGTTTTTACCACATATGCTGGGGATCCAAACTTGGCTACTTATGCTTGCAGAGCAAGCACTTTTAATAATCGAGCCATCACTCCAGCCCCTGACCTCCCCCCTTTTTGAGGATTCTAGTATATTTTTCCTTTTAAAAAATTGTATTACATTTATTGTGTGCATATATATGTGCATGCATGCACACACACATCACAGTGTGCTTGTAGAGGTCAGGACAACTTTCAGGAACTGGTTTGTTCCTTCCACCACGTGGGCCCTGGGTATCAGACTCAGGTTGACAGGCTTGGCGTCAAGCACTTTTACCCACTTCATTTCACGAGCCCTATATTTTCCTTTTCAAAAATAGCTCATTGAGACGGAATCTACAATCCGGGTGTGGTAGCACATGCCTTTAATCCCAGCACTCCAGAGGCAGAGGCAGGCAGATCTCTGTGAATTCAAGGCCAGCCTGGTCTACATAGGGACGAGTTCCAGGGCAGCTGGGGCTACAGGGGGACCCTGTCTCAGAAAGACCAAAAAAAAAAGCTACTATGAGCCAAGAGTGGTGGCATATGCCTTTAATCCCAGCACTCAGGAAGCAGAGGCAGGCAGATCTCTGTGAGTTCAAGGCCAGCCCAATCCCAGCACTCAGGAAGCAGAGGCAGGCAGATCTCTGTGAGTTCAAGGCCAGCTTGGTCTACATTGTGAGTTCCAGGCCAGCTGTGGCTAAAGGGAAACACTGTCTGGGTGGAAAAAAAAAAAGGACCCCCCCCCACAAAATCTTCAATTTGAGGTTTTATATATTACATTTTGAATTTTTAAAAACGTAAATATGGGGCTGGAGAGCTGGCTTAGCGGTTAAGAGCACCGACTGCTCTTGCAGAGGACCCAGGTTCGATCCCCAGCACCCACATGGCGGCTAAGAACCGTCTTTAATTCCAGTTCCAGGGGAATCCAACGCCCTCTTATGACCTCTGCAGCACTCTATGACAAGGGTGCACCTACTTACATGCAGACAGTACTCATACACATAAAATAATAAATAAAAACTAAAAATTTTTTTAAAAAGTAAATAGTCTACACTTTTCCAAGCCTAGCATGGCTGTGTGTGGATACAATCCCATACTGAAACAAGACCACTGCCATGAATTTGAGGCCAGTCTGATCTACAAAGACCCTCTTTATAAACACACCTGCACATGCACATGCACACACACGTACACTCCTTTTTTCTATATTTGATGTGTGTCATTGGGGATCCAGCTCCAGGTCTCATACACGATGGGAAAGTCCTCCATCATGGAGCTACACCCCCACCCTCCACCTGATTTTCTTTTTTATTTTGTTTTCCAGGGTTGGGAATCCAAGCCAGGGCCTCAGTCCTCTGAGTCAAGCCTCTACCACTGAGTGGCAGCCTGGCCCATTGGAACTGTGCTTGAGTGGGTGACTCAGTGCACTGACTACAGTGTTACAGCCATCACCACTATTTCTTTTCCTTTTTTTTTTTTTTTTGTCCCCAACCGGCCTGGAATTCACTATTAAAGGCATGCTCAGCTCACCATCAGTATTTCTAAAATGTTTTTTGTTGCCTCAAATAGGAACCTGGTCCATATTAAGCCACAAACAGCACCCTGCTACCCTCTCAGCCCTCCCTTCACAGCCTCTCATCTCCCTCCCTCCAGTGCCTTCCCTACTTGGGTCCTGTCAAGGGAATCACACAGCCTGTGCCCTTGGATCAGGCTCATTTTCCTCAGTATCATGTTTCTGTTCATCCAAATCATAGCATGAATCACCACTTCATTCCTTTATATGGTTGAATAGTCTTCCATGGTATGTTTAGGGAACACTTCGATCCCTTCATCCATCAGAGGCCACTGAACTTCTGATTCTCCATCCCCAGGGCTGGGATCACGATGAGGTACCACTCCCAGTTTCTGTGGTGCTGCGTGTGGGACTTCATGTGCACTAGGTAAAGCATTTCAACTCTGAGCTACACCCCCAGGCCTGGACATTCACTGTAAAATTGCACATATATCCAGGTGTGGTGGCACCCATAATTCTGGCATCTGGGTGACAGAGGCAGGATGGGGGCTTAAAAGTGATCCTCAGGCGTACATGAGACCCTGTCTCAGAAAACAATGGGGTTGGCAAGATGATAGGTAAGGCACCTGCCACCAAGCCTGACCAATCGAGCTGGACCCCTGGGATCCATGTGGCGGAAGGAGAAAACTGAGACCCAGCTTGTCCTCTGACCCCACACAAGCCATGGCATGAAGCTGTGGCCACCACAGTTTTTGCAACTGGGCTTTGTTTGCATGGTGACAAAACTGCATAGAGCTGACAAACACGGACTGCACCTTGAGAACTTTCTGCATGTACACACACGTACACAGGAGCCATTGTAAAATACACAGCATCGCTGACAGCTTTCTGCATAGTGCTGTTCACATTTAGGATTTCTTGCTTTGCTCAGACCCTCAGTGTCAGGCTGAACAGACGCTGTTGATGCATCAGGGTTTATCACTCAGCATGTCCACACTTAACCCTGTCCTTTTCCAGTCAGGACAGGTTCTCACTGGGAACAGCTGAGCAAGGTGCATGAGAGGCTGTTTTGAAGCCTTGAGCCAACTCTGTCAAGCCCTAAAGATGGATGTCTGAGGCCAGCAGCCTGTGTGCCATCCTGGGGGGGGGGTCCTTGGCCAAGTCTGGCCATCCTCTGCTCCCCCAGGGACTGGGATGAGGCATACCCTCTGGGGTGAGGGAACCACGGGTCCCGTCCAGAGCTGGCTCTAGACTTGTCTTGGAGAGGAACCTAGAGCACGTGGCTGTGTTGACCCCAGGAAGCCCCTCTCCTTTCTGCTCATCAGTGGCCAATCTAAGCTGCATCCCCTCCCCTAGTTGTCCTCCAGTCTGTCCAGGCAGCGTGTGGCAGAGGACCCCTCCCTGACCACTGTTCCCTGCTCCACCAGGCCTGGCTTGGGCTTTCCAGTTCAGTCCTGGGAGCTCGCACACATTCCTGGGTCTAAAATCAGGTGTCCGTGCTGTTGAGCAGGGCACTGGAGCTAGCTGAAGGCTTGGTATAGGGTTCCCACCTCCTGCTCTAGTCACCTGGCGCCTCACTGCTCTAGCGAAGAGAACAAGGAGTATGGGAGGGGCGTAGGGGCTCCAGGACCTTCCTCTTGTCTGAAGAGAACCCTTCTGGCAGCTGGTTGGCTGGGGCAGTGGTGCCGAGGAGCCTTGTAGGCTTGTTCTCCATGTTGGCTGTAGAGCTGACCTGAGATCTTCACCACACAGTTAGCAAGGGCAAGGAGCCCCAGGCAGCCCAGGATTAGAGCTTCAGCTTTTGAGCTGAACTTTCACTGTGTTTGGAATCAGGGGGTCTTGTATAGCGAAGGCTAGCCTCAAGTTCATCATGTAGCAGAGGATGACCTTGGTCTTCTGACTCTCTTGCTTCTGCCTCCCAAATGCTGGGGTTGCAGGCCTAAACCACCAAGCCCGGATATTTCTTTGCTTTAGCTGAACCCAGGGTTGAGTGTGCTCTGCTCTCTGTGTGTAAATATGTTTTTCCTGGTGAGCAGATGCGTAAATAGGTTCACATAGCCCATCCCATGGGTACCAGCATTCATAGTGTTTCTAATATCTCAAACCACCATACCACCTTAAAACAACCTCATTTATGGCTCCTGCCTCAGAAAACAAATAAACAAAAATAGCTCCTGGTTTGAGGAAGGTGTGGCTAGCCCAGGTTAAAGGCTTCTATGGCATTGCCTGCCTGCAATCCCAGCACTGGAACAGGACGAATGCCGGAGCTGGAGGCCAGCACAGGTTACCTGGTGAGTTTGATGCTATTCTGCCCTTGTAGGGAGAGGGAGATCCGGTTAAAAAAAAAAAAAAAAAGCTCCTAGGCAGCTGGGCCTCACCCTCTGCCAGCAGCATCTGGGAATTTGGGGAAGCAGGAAAGCCTAGGGGTCAACCCTAGCCTGAGAAACAGGCTTGTCCCAGGAAGGGTCCTGTCATCTCAGGAAGGGATGTCTCAGCAGCCATCCACATACAGTTGGAGGAATGAGGTGCATGGAATGTTTCCTGTGTCCACATGTGTTTGTGTCTTTGCTCTGGGCTGCCTGCTTTCTCTCTTTTGACACTAAGAATCATACCCACCCCCACCTGCCTAGTTGAGGCCAAAGGCATAAATGTGACACCTCTAAAGAAAGGGGTCCTACCTCCTCCCCCAGCATTATCAGCCCAGGCCCAGAGACCCTCAGGGCTGCTGGCACTTCCTTTTGAGCTTTTCCGGGGAATCCGCCAAATCTCTCTCCTCTCTTCCCACCCCTCCCTCCTCATCACCCCTCTGTTGCCTGTGACTGCCACTAGCTGAGCACCCAACTGGCCATGGCCAGATAATCAGATTACCCCGGGTCCAGGGCAATCTATTCCATATGGTGTGCCAGCTCCGTGGCTCCAAGAGCTAAAGGTGTGAGGAGAGGTGAGGATGGGGATCTGGTCGGAAGGACTCCCCTGGGAGCGTGGAGAGCCCCAAGGAAGAAGGAGGCTCATGGAGAGGGGGAGGCAGGCAGGGGCGATGTTGGGACCTCTGTCACTGCCCCCTCCCTGTGTGAGTAGCTGTATCCTGCCTCATGGGGGGGTGCAAGATCAGGGAGGAGGCGGGGCCAAGCACTCTCCAGGGCCTTTTCTATTTCTGATTAGGGGGAGGAGAACGTGCTTCTTCATGATTCCGAAGAGTTTTAAAATATATATTTATTATTATTGTGTGCATGAGTGCAGGTACCACAATGCCTGTGAAGACTGAACTCAGGTCAGCTGGCTGGCAGCAAGTGCTTTCATCCACTCAGCCATGTCACCAGCCTGCAGGGATTCTGGTGCACAAGGTCCAAGATAGGGCTTGGGAAATATTTTCTTTCCATGTGCGCTCAGCGCTCAGGGATGTGAAGCAAGGCCTGTTGAGGTCTTGGGGGTCCCTGGGAGCCTATCTCAAGGCATCCCACTAGGGTGAAATAGTCACTCACATCCTCCAAAGGAGATAGGAAGGTGGAAGGCAGAACCCAGGCAGCACCCCACAACAGAGCGTAACAGACCCAGCAAAACCCCAACACGGGGACAGAGTGAAAGGACAACAGAGCATGTGCTGGGATGTGTGCAGTAAGACTGATGGCTCAGGAGCAGAGCTGAAGCCCTGAATTGGTGGAAGGGGTATCCAAGTGGCACAGGCAGTGTGGGGCAGGTCAGTCAGGCAGTGTGGCGCAGGTCAGGCAGTGTGGGGCGGGTCAGGGATGCCAACTGCCAGTGGCCACAGTCTGACCAGGAGGCCTGGGCTACCTGAAGGTGTGAGCTAGTGACAGCCTCATGGGGACAGGCTGCGCAGAGGTGGCCGGAAGTCTGGCTGTTAGTACACCAAAGTCAGGGGCTAACACTAAGCAGCTTCCTTCTCCTGGAGGCTGGTTCCCGCGGGTGGGCGAGCAGGAGCTGCAAGGGAGTTTTGCGTAGCGCTTTTGATTAGCACTCTTATGTCAAAGGGGCTAGTAGGGAATTGAGGACACTAAGGCTGAAGGGTGGGTGTGAATGCAGTGCGCTGGACCCAGAGCCCAAGACGGGGCCTCCCTGGCCAGCCTGGCCCCTACCCGGCTGAGGCTTGAACTCTCACCTCTGTTTCGGTGGGGCGGCTGCGAGGCTTCATTTCCCAGCCTTACACATTGGCAGCCAAAGGAGGCTCAGGCCAGGGGCAGAGGCCACTGGCTCTGGCACTTGTCAAAACATAAGCTCCAAAGGTGTGAAGGCCTCTGCCCAGCGGGAGGGTGCATGGGCCCTGTAGCCTGGAGAACTCATTAGCTAGAAGGGGCTCCCAAATGAACCCAGAAGAGGCTGGCCAGATAAGGAGATCAAAAGGGACAGAAGGAAGTGGAGGCCAGCTCGCTGAGGCTACCCTTGCACCAGCTGGGCTCCTGAGGTAGTTTCCCAGGGACCACAGGGGCAACTGGAGGGGAGGGAAGGACTCCACGTGGCACTTACAATTTGTTAACCTTAGAACTCAAGACTACAGGGAGGGGTCCTTCAGCTCTTCACTGTCATTGTGCCATTTAAACGGTCCCTCGATTTCTGACACCAGACATCATACTCTGTTCCCTTCATTGTGTCCCTCGCCTGTTCCAGATCTCTGTGTGACTCTCACATGCTCAGTCAGTGCTACCGGTAAGGTTTCAGATCTGAGAATTCCTAGTCACGGTGTTTTCGGCAAAGGGGCCCCACCTCCCCCACTCCCAGTCTTCCCGCCCACACGGTCCCTTGTCCAAACATGTCTGGCTAACTTTGTGCTTAATAAAGAACAAATTCACTTCAAAGCATTGTTAACAAGAGGCAAGCCATGCTAGTTTCCTCTGGGGCCGGCAGGCGGAAGTCTCAGAGGCAGGCTCCTCCGGGTTTGCCAGGCCGTCTGGACCTGAATGCCTGCTTCATTTTAAACTGTATGCACTTACTATATTTTCAAAATAAGACATGACAACAAGCCACAAGGTTTTATCACTGAATTTTCTAAATTTTTGCCTATAACATGAAATTATGACCATCTGGGAATTGGAGGAAGTTTCGGACACTCAGGAGGTGTTCCTAGAGGCTTCTGAGACTCCATCCCTCCCGTGAGCCTACTGTGTGCACCCTCACCCTGCCACATATACACAACACACAACCAGTTCCCAACTGCTTATTCTAGCTATCATCAACCCACAGGCCTGATTCCCAAGCTGGAATGCCATTCCAGTTTGGGGAGCCCTAGGAAGGAATCCGTGAGCCGCAGTCTAGAAGGGGTAGACCCTGTAGGCAGCTGCGGGCTGAGGGGGCCTCCTTGCCAGGCACTCAGGTCATGAGACATGGGCTCCTTGCCTTCTCCCCACCCCAGCAGAGGTGGGCATTGCTCCCTTGGTGTGGCAGTAGGCACAGTCTACAGCAGACTGCAGAGGAAAGGATGCACAAGTGTTAGTTTGAGAGGGCCAAGGCCAGTAGGAGACAAAGGACCAGGCCAGGTGATGGTAGTGGGCAGAGACATCCAGAGAATCAGGTACCAATCCATGTGGCCTTTGCTCACCCTCTTGAAAAATAAAAGATAAAGATGATGCCAGACAGACAGGTGTTTCATGGTCTAGTTGAAGAGGCGGCAGGCATGAAGTACCCATTAGGTCAAGGGCAGGCAGGCAGATCCCTTATGTCATGCGCACTAAGCGAGAGCTCTCCCACTGACCTATATCCCTGGTCCTGTTGTTTTTCATTTTGAGGCAGTGCATTACTATGTTACCTACACTGGCCTTGAACTATTCTCTGTAGTCTATGCAGGCCTTAAACTTGTGATTCTTCTGCCTCAGCCTCCCAAATACCTGGGATTAAAAATCTGTTCAACTAGATTCAGTTTTTTGTTTTGTTTTGGGTTCTTATTGTTTATTTATTTATTGTATTTTATTTATTTATTTATTTATTTTTGAGACAGGGTCTCCCTGTAGCCCCAGCTGTCCTGGAACTCACTATGTAGACCAAGCTGGCCTTGAACTCGCAGAGATCTGCCTGCCTCTACCTCCCAAATGCTGGGATTAAAGACATGCAGCACCACACCTGGCTTTGTTTTAAATATGGCTTCAAGGGGCTAGAAAGATGGCTCAGTTGTTCAGAGCACTGACTACTCATGCAGAGGACCTGAGTTTGCTTCCCAGCACCCACAACTGACAACCATCCATAACTCCAGTTCTAGGGTATATGACACCCTCTTCTGACCTCCATGGGCATTGCTCAATACAGGTGCACTTACATATATGCAGGCAATACACTCATGCACATAAAATAAAATAATAATTAAAATAGCTATGGCTTCAAACTCACTAAGTAGTTGAGAATTACATGCCTGTGTCACACCACTAGAGATTGAACCCAGGGTTTTGTGCATGTAGGCAAACTATCAATTTAGCCATAACCTTAGCTCTCTAAGGATATTTTTTTGAGGTAGTGTCATGTAGCCCAAGCTGGCCTCAAACTCACTTTGCAGCCAAGGATGGCCTGAACAGATTCTGTTGCCTTCATTTCTCAAGTGCCGGAATTATAGGCATGTGCCACACACTCATGCTTCCTTGAGACTATGTGAATAATCATATTACATGGAAGTGGGGATAATTTTATTTTCTCCACTTCAACTTGCATCTATTTATTTCCCAACCTAGACCCTCCATCCAATACATTACTGAACAGATATATATGGTAAGAGCAGAGATCCTCCACAGCCAAGCATGGGAGCTTACACTTGCAACTCCAGCATTCAGGAAGCTGAGGTAGGAAGATCAGGAGTTGAAGCCTAGGTGAGCTGCACAGCAAGTTCAAGGCCAACCTGGGCTACGTGAAATCCTATAAAAAAAAATAGGCATCTAGCAACATATCAAAAAGTCAGACTGCAACAAGACAGACCAGGATGTTTGCTTTTGGTTTTTATTTATTTTTTTGGCCTTGAACTTGCTGTGTAGCCAGGACTTGGCCTTGAACTCCCTATCCTCCTGCCTCAGCCTCCCAAGTGCTAGGATTACACGAGTGTACCATGTGGAGCTTAGAGCTGTTGAGTTTTGTCAAATGCTTTCTCCCTCCTGTTTCAGTTCTCACCTGCTGTTTGTCCCCAAGACAGCACAAGATCAATGGCAGGACAGCAGGGGCAATGCATGGAGCTCCCCATCTTGCCAAAGCTAGGGGTGACCTGTCAGGGGCAGCTGGCAGACCTCTCCCCGTTAAGATAAGTCATCTTACTAGTTGTGACCAGGTAGGACTTGCTTGGATAGCTCCTTCATTGTGCTTTCTATAACCCTGCCAGCAGGGAAGGGCCCACCACCAGTTTCTGAGGATTGGATACAGTGCTCCCATGTTTAGAAAGAATCGGGGCTCCACGTCTGGTCTACAGACTGCTAATGGGAACCTGGAGACTCCAATGATATAAGTCGGAAATTAAAGTGCCAAAAAACACTTTTTATTTTTTTGGTCTTTTCAAGACAGGGTCTCCCTGCAGCCCCAGCTGTCCTGGAACTCACTCTGTAGACCAGGCTGGGCTTGAACTCACAAAGATCCGCCTGTCTCTGCCTCCCAAGTGCTAGGATTAAAGGCGTGCGCCACCACACCCGGCTTAAAGTGCAAAAATTTTTAAGAATTTGCATAAAGTGCCCAATAGATGAAGGTGGACCCCATACCTAGGAGCTAGACTTCCAGTTATCTGACCACGCTGCCTTTAATTTGCAGGGCTAGTCCAATGCCCTGGGTACCCAAGACATTAGGTGCAGGTCTCTAAGAGGCTCAAGCTATCTATGGCCCAGATGGAGGGGCCAGCACCTCAACACCCCTGGTTCAAAGGGTCAGGCCCTGCCCCCTCCTGGCCTCAGAGCCTGCTTTGATGTGGTGATGCAGCCTGGAAGGGGCCACTTCACACCTTAGGTTCGGGATAAAGCTGTCGCCAGGTCCTGGACCAGCCTCCGACGCCATGGCTCAGCAGCTGTGTGCACCGCTCGCTGAGTCCTGGATCCTGGGTCCAGCTCGGCAACTGCCGCCAATGCCCTCTGATGGGGACAGCACCTGCTCCCCTGCCTGGTCCCGTAATTCATGGGGCAGCGCCCGGGCCCGCAGCTCCCCGCTGCCCCGCTCTCGCCCGGCCCAGCGCGCAGGGACCCCGGGTAGGCGCCGGGCGCACGGAGGCCGTCTGGGCACGCTCCAGCGACAGAGCGCCAGCGAGCGCGAGAAGCTACGCATGCGCAGGCTCGCTCGAGCGCTGCACGAGCTGCGCCGCTTTCTGCCGCCGTCGGTGGTGCCGGCCGGCCAGAGCCTGACCAAGATCGAGACACTTCGCCTGGCCATCCGCTACATCAGCCACCTGTCGGCCATGCTGGGCCTCAGCGAGGACAGCCTGCGGCGCCGGCGGAACGCAGACACGGAGTCCCATTGCGGCTGCCCACTGTGCCCGGACGGCGGCCCCGCGCAGGCGCAGTTGCTCGGCTGCGGCCTGAGCCCGGAGGCCTGCAGCGGGTCGTCGAGGGGATCCTCATCCGCCTGCCCTAGACCCGGAGTAGCGCCAGAGCCCTGCGACTCATCGTTGCTGTACACCCAGGCGTCTTCAGAAAGGCAGGCGATGGAGACCAGCGACCTGTCTCCAGTTAGTAACCCTTTCCCCGCCCTGATGCCTCTGTCGGCGCTGTTGGGGTGTCGCTTCCTACTGCCGGCCGCCGACGCACCAACCCACGGCCGGCCGGGACCACCCTCTCTGCCACACCCTGAGACCAGCCTCGCATCTCCTGGTCCCAGTTGAGAGAATCCCCGCGAGCTCTGGGCACCCAGGCAGCGAGGGGAGGTACGGGCATGGGTCAGGAGTCCCTTGCATGCGGGACGTTCCCTAAGCATGAAGCTGATGAGCGCAGAGCATATACTAAGGGCTTCACTATTGTCTCTCTCCTTGCAGCTCTTTACCAGCGAGGTGCTGGCCCTGCTGGAGACCTGGGTGCCTCTCTCACCTCAGGAATGGCCACCAGCTTGAAGCGTCCAAGTGACGATGGATGACAGGCGCCCTGTCTGAGCACAGAGGCTTTTAGCCTCAGCACCTTGGAAGCGAACTGTCTTCTCTGGAAGAGGCACCACAGATACGGATGTGGGGATTCCTGGGTGGGTGCTGGTCCTCACCTGGGCAGTGGTACCTTCCCAACCCTTCTTTGTAAGGAGGGACCCATAGGGTAGATGCTCTGAATTGTGCAGGAAGCTCTGCCTGCTGTGTATTTATTTGTGAATAAACTGTTTTTTGCTGGCGTCACTTGACATTTTCTCCTCCCACCACCAGGGTCTAACACTGTACAGCCCAGGCTGCCCGAAACTCATGCTAAAAGTTCCTGTATGTGGCAGGAAAGCTCACATAGGATTGAGTGGGAGCCTTGTAATCTTCAGCCTCAAAACACAGGCCCCTCAGAGCCCTTCCTCTTGGCTCCAGCCTGATTAACATCTGTTCGCATGGAGCACTCTGGAAGAGATAGGGTGGGGGCTTCCTGTGAGATGCTGGCAGGAAGCAGACCCTTCATTTTCCTGAACCTAGTAAGGAGCTAGATAAGACCAAAATACTTCTGTAGAAAATATGGGCTGGAGCGATGGCCTAGCGGTTAAGAGCGCCGACCGCTCTTGCAGAGGACCCGGGTTCGATCCCCAGCACCCACATGGCGGCCGAGAGCTGTCTGAAACTCCAATTCCAGGAGAACTCCAGTTCCAGGGGAGTCCGACGCCCTCTTCTGACCTCCGCGGCATTGCACGTCACAGGTGCACAGACTTGCATGCAAACAATACATTCATACACATACGGAAATAAATAAAATTAAAAAAAAATATATATATAATTCTATTATTGTGTATTGTGTGTCAGTCCCCTTTACAGGTATTTTACACAAGGAAAAAGATCAAGACTCGAGGACTTAGAGTGCTCGGCTAATGGGAGGGTACTCCCAGATCTATTCATTCTGCTCTCCCAAGCTGCACTGCTCTAGGGGGTCCCCCACGTGATTCTCCCTTGCTAGAGCCTGCAGTTCTTAGATATGGGGTCTTCCCACCCACGGTCTCCTGGCTTCCCTCTGATGTGTCCTGGGACAAACAGTGGGAGAGCACAGAGCTTATGTGGCCATGGTTTCTGCAGGGGAGGTGAAGGGCCTGTTGGCTGCTGACCTGGGCTGGCGGAACTCAGGAAGGTGTGGTGGGGGAGGGCCTGAAGGCCAGAAAGGGACTGTCATCAGCCAACCAGGGGGTCCAGAGAATGAGGATGGGCTCGTGAGGTGTCTTAGCCTCCTTAATCACTTACTCAAATGGATACCAGTTCTTCCTCTCTCTGAAGTGTCTTTCCCTCCTCCTCCTCCTCGCTCCTCCTCCTCCTCTCCTCCTCTGCCTCCTCCCCTCTTCCATCCTCTTCCCCCCTCTCCTCCTCCCTCTCCTCCTCCCTCCTCCTCTTCCTCTCCTCCTCTCCGCCTCCGTCCCCTCCTCCCCTCCCTCCTCCTCCTCCTCTTCCCCTCCTCCCTCCTCCTCCTCCTCTTCTCTCCGCCTCCCCTCCCCCTCCTCTCCCTTCTCCTCCTCCTGCCCCCTCCTCCTCCTCCCTCCCTCCCACCTCCTCCCTCCTCCTCCTCCTCCTCTCCCTCCTCCCTCCTCCTCCTCCTCCTCTCCCCCTCCTCCCCCCCTCCCCTCCTCCTCCTCCCCCCCTCTCCTCCCCTCCCCTCCTCCCCTCCTCCCCCTCCTCCTCCTCTCCTCCTCCTCCCCCCCTCCTCCTCCTCTCCTCCTCCGCCCGTCTTCTTCCTCCTCTCATCCTTCCTCTCCTCCTCCTCCTCCCCCTCCTCCTCCTCCTCTCCTCCTCCTCCTCTCCTCCTTCTCCTCCATAAGCATTTTATTGAGATATTCATGGCATAAATCTCAGGCTTTTTGTTTATGAATAGTGTCTCATGTTGCTCAACTCCTGCTCTTGCCCTCACTTCATGAGAGTGTTGGGATCTCAGTTGCGTGCCATCACAGGTGGCACATGCTGTATTTCAAAGAATACAACTCAATGATTTTGGTGTTTTCGCAAAGTTGTGTAACCTTTAGAATATTTTTATCACCTCCAAAGGAAGCCGCCCACTGGCCCCTGTCTCCATGAGCCCACCTCCCACCACCCCCTGCAAAGGCACTTCTTATCTCTAATGAAGTTTATCTGTTCCAAACATTTCCTATGAAAGGAAACAGACAAAATGGTAGTTTTTTTTTTTTTTTTTTTTTGAGACAGGGTCTCCCTGTAGCCCCAGCTAACCTGGAACTCACTATGTAGACCAGGCTGGCCTTGAACTCACAGAGATACACTTGCCTTTGCCTCCGAATGCTAGGATTAAAGGTGTGTGCCAGCAGGCACGGTTCACCCACCTTGGCTTGTACGTCAGAACTTCATTCCTTTCTATTGCCCCAATACTGCATCCTTCACGGGGCAGCTCCACAGTTTACCCATGGACAACCCCTCAGGGGATCATTTCCAGCAGGAAGGGCCTTCATGCAGAGTGGAGTCAGGGTCCTGCTCTGCCACTCAGGGGTCCAAGCTGAGCACAGCCCCCTATAGTTGGTGTTTGGTGGCAGAGAGTGACGGCAAAGGAGACTCCTAGGTGTGCGGGAACGTCACACCTTCCCAGTTCACCTCCTTCCCCAGCCAGGGCCCACGCCCACATCTGACACTCCCCTCCCAGTACTCTAACTGGCTCTGAGCATGAAGTCTTTATTTGC
Organism: Rhizomys pruinosus; assembly: GCA_009823505.1. Lineage (NCBI taxonomy): Eukaryota > Metazoa > Chordata > Mammalia > Rodentia > Spalacidae > Rhizomys > Rhizomys pruinosus. The sequence continues at coordinate 317,265 of VZQC01002915.1, forward strand.
ATGGTAAAGGCCCAGAGTTTTAGGATGGGGAATTAAAGTTATTAGCAAGTCTTTTCACAGATAAGTGGAGCTCATTGCCGGCCCCCTTCCCTGCGGAGGGCCTGTCCTAGGAGGAGCTCAGGAGCAGCCCATTGTTTATTAGCACCTGGGTGTGAATTTTTATTAACAGGTCCCTGCTAATAGTGGCTGAGACACAGGATTGGTGGTAGAAAAAGGTCACCTCCCACTGCTCCCAGACCCCATCCCCGCTTCCTGGCTCAATCAGCACCTGGAGGAAACCTGTATGCCAGTCCATGGTGAGGACAACAGTAGGCAGTCCAAGCTGGCTGGTGGGGGTGCCTCTTACCACAGTTCCCAGCCAACCTATGAGGTACCCCAATTATGGCCTTATCTTAAGGATGGGCAAGTTATAAGGATGAGGCTCATGGGCCCTACAGATGCCAAGTGGCAGCACTGGGGTCGACTCTGGGGGCTGTGAGCTTAACCCCTGAGAGCGCCATTTGCACTAGCCCCAGATCATAGGGCTGCTGGACAGCACCTCAATTCCTCTGAGTCAGAAGTGGTCAAGGCTTAGGCCATCTGCTCATTAGGCCTGAGCACAACTGCATGGGCACTGGGCCAGGACCAGCCCACTCTGCTCCCTGCTGACCAGTGCTGCCTTCTCTCTCCATCCGCCTTCATCAGCACCTGAGCGAGCAACAAAGGAAGCACCAGTAGCAGCTGCCACAAGCCAGGCTGAGTGCTGAGGGCGCTGAAGCATCTGATTTCAAGTCAGTGTGCATGAAGCACGAATGTATAATACAGCTCTTAAGCTCCCTGGCCAGCGGTATGGGCAGCAGTGGGGGCTGACGCCTGGCTGACAATGGTCCAAGGATACCATCTGAAGGCAGAGGCAGAAGTGGGGTGGTGGTCATCATTGTTCTCACCAGCAGGCCAGAGAGCTTGAGTCTCAGGTGGAGTAGGAGTGGGGTGGGGTGGGGTGGTGCACTTGGCAGTGGCCAAGCTCAGACCACCTGCATTCGGGCTGGACCGTGGGTTTTCTGGCCACACGTGGCTAATAAAGCCCATCTGAGTGGGATCAAAGGTACACTGGTTCTGAAACCTCGTGTAGTGGCCACGCCTTCTGTTTTGGGGAACAGGTCAGAAACTCTTTCTGCACCTTTCCTGAGTACTGGCCACACACAGTGAATGCTGCCTTAGATTTTGTACCTGGGCATTGTGTGCTGCACCCTGGCCCTGCTGCCCAACCCTGAGAAAATAGGGCTCTTGTTTCTTGGGGGTTATGCCACCCAGGAGAAGAAGTTCTGGGACCGGTGGCTCAGCCTACTTGGCACTGACTCCTAGAGTGACTGATTCCTTGGTAGCCTGGGTCAGACTTTGCCTAGCCTGCTCCTTCTCTCTGGTCCCTGTCATGGAAGGCATACCTAAGGCACCTTGGAATGCCAGCCAGCTCCCCTTCCCGTGCACACGCACACACACACACACACACACACAGAGGAAGTGAGGAGGGCCTATGTTGGCAGACATGACAGAGAGGCTACAGATGACAGGGCATCTCTGTTGTATGTCTCTTCCCAGGACCCCTGCCATTTCCCTTTCCCACACATCTCTCCCCTTGGTAGTTCTGTATGGGGGTCATGCCCTCTACTGCCCCTCCAGGGACAGACATGGGTCACAGGCCTGCGCCATCGTCATTACCATGTGTCTACATTCACGTCAGGGTAGAGCAGATGCGAGACTCTGGCAGAGCCATGAGAAAAGGACACAGCTGTGCACTGTTTGTGCCATGGGTACGGTGGGTGCGTTGGGTGCTTGTGTGTGTGCCCTGGGTACTGTGCTGTGTGTAGATGACATGAGTTCAGTGGCAGGTATACTTACTGGGGCTACTCATGCCCTGGGTGCCATAGGTGCTGTTTACACCCTGAATGCTGTTTGTGTTTTGGGTGCTTACCCTAGCTGAGGGCCTAGATGAGTGGGACTAGGGCTGAGGGAGATGGGGGAAACTCAGATGCTGCCTCCACACCTGTGGAAGCGAACACTGGAACCATTACTCCAAGCTAGCTGCCACTTCGTCCAACCCAGCCCCTTGGGCTGAAGAAATGGAGCATGGTTTCTGGCTTGTGGAGAGATTTATCAGGACTTAAGAGACTGTTTCAAGCTGTGTAACCACATTTCCCTCTGTAAGTCTGGGATAGGGTTGATCCCTGTGGCACACAGGTTTCTGAGGGCTGAAGCGTGAATATGAAGTGCATCCCACATAAACCTGGCTCTGAGCATTCAGCTTTTGTGCCAGACCTTCCACTTCATGTGGATGGGAGCACTACCTGCCTACTGCACAGAGGAAGAGAGGCTGGAGACAGCTGCCTTATGCGGGGTCTCACTCTCAGAAGGGGAGGCATTCAGCCAGTCAGCGTCAGTGCCAGCGGGGACATGCATGTGGCCCATGGGAAGGGGTGAGGGGATGCCACAGAAGACAGGGTCTCCCTGCAGCCCCAGCTGGCCTGGAGCTCACTCTCTAGACCAGGCTGGCCATGAACTCACAGAGATCTGCCTGCCTCTGCCTCCTGAGTGCTGGGCTTAAAGGTGTGGGCCATCATGCCTGGCCTAAAGACTGTTCTTAGCTGCCTTGTGGGTGCTGGGAATCCAACCCAGGTCCTCTGCAAGAGCACTTGGTGCTCTTAACCGCTGAGCCATCTCTCCAGCCCCATGGGCTTAATCTTTTAACACATAAATCAACTCAAGATGGGTTAAAATGTTCAGATATGAAACTACTGGAAGAAAATATGTATATTTTGGCCTGGCCAGAACCCTCTTTCTGGGATATAACCCCTAGCGCCTACACAACAAACGCAGAGCGAGACAAATGGGATCGCCCCACACTAAAGAGCTTCTCCACAGCAAGGGAAACAGTGAACTGAGTGAAGAGGCCTTCTGCATTGAGGTGTTTTGTTTTGTTGGTATTTTTGAGACAGGGTCTCCCTTTAGTCCCAGCTGGCCTGGAGTTCGCTCTGTAGACCAGGCTGGCCTTAAAATCACAGAGATACGCCTGCCTCTGCCTCGCGAGTGCTGGGATTAAAGGCATGCGCCACCACGCCCGGCTTGAATTGAGACTTTTTTTTGATATACCCATTAAAAAGTCTTCTAGGCATTTGACCACACCTGCAGTTCTCAACAGTACCGCATGGTGTCCTCAGAGAGACAGACATTCTTGTAAGCTGCTGCGGAATAGCCAGCTTTCCCCAAAGGAGCAGTTTGTAGAGAACAAGGTAAGTGCCTCTCTATCCTCCTGTTGGTTCCTCAGGCACCCAGCCTCCTCTGGTGCTCCAGCTCCCGCCAGGCCCTTCTCTCTGAGCTTGCCTCTCATGGGGCCTGAGGCTGCCATTCCTTCACTCACTTCCACTATTCCTGCCTTCCTTCCTTTTCTTTCTTCTGGGGCACCTAACCCAGGCCCTTGGTCATGCTAAGCACACGCTTTGTCGTTGAGCTACATCCCGGTCCTTCAAAGCACTTCTGTGCAGGACAGAAACTGTTCAAAGTAGGAGAAATGTGTGGAAGGAAAAGGGGCCAAATAGCAGCCAGGGGAGCTGAGGGGCTGTCCTGGAGCAGTTATCCTCACCAGGCCTGGGGAACCACAGTCTGGGCCTTGCTGGGACCGGGACTGGGTGGGAATGATGGACCACACACCACAGTAGCTCTGTCTGTTTATTTGGATGATACATCTAAGGTACTTAGTGTTTGTAGGTCCTTAAAATACCCTGCCTCTTGCTGGCTCCATGGAGGTCTCAGGCGGTGGGTCTGAGGCTGCTGAGTTACAGCTTGTTACCTTGTCTTTTTGCCTCCAGTGTCCTGGAAAGTAGCTTTCCAGGTGGAAACTTTTTCAGAGTCCTGGGTGGTCACTTCTTTAAGTTGTCTTTCTCGAGAATCACAGAGAATCTCCGTAGCCGGGCCCACTTTTCCTGCCCCTTCACTTGGGACTTCACCAGGTTCTGGAAGCTGTGGGTGACACAACCAGTGATAAGAGCCGCCTCCCTGCCCACCAGGCCCTCCTCGGTCCCTGGTAGACCTTGAGCACCTTGTGAGCTGACACACTACCTGACATACATCAGGCATCTAGAAACATTTTACCAGGAAAGGCAGGCCTGGTGCTCACAGCAAGGAGCACAGAGAATATGGGGTGAGAAGTGGGATCTGAAAGCCCATACAAACAAGGTTACAGTGGAATTATTCATCTTATACCAGAGGAATCCCCATACACACCCTGGCATGGATGAACCTCGAAGAGGTTAGCAGAAGTGCTAAGAGAGAAGCTAACAGAAGCACAGAGACTGCCACTCATACCTGCAGAGATCTGAGGCTGCTTTTCAAAATAAGAGCTTAAGACAATGTCAAGAACTGGGAATGTAGCTCGGTGGCAAAGCACCTGCCTAGCAAGCCCAAGGGCCTTGGTTCCATACCCATCAAAACAAAAAATGAAACACATTGGTGTACACCTGATGTCCTAGTACCCAGAAGGCTGAGGCAGGAAGATCCTGGGCTCACAGCAACCTAGGTTAGTTAGCAAAAAAAAAAAAAAAATCAAATTAATGCCCCTTCAAGTGTTTAAAGTATATCAGGTACATGCTAGGTATGGTGATGTACAGCTTTAATCCCAGCACTCAGAAGACAGAGGCAGGAGGATCTCTGTGAGTTCTGGGCCAGCTGCAGGGTAGAGGGAAACCCTGTCTCAAAAAGACCAATATATATATCAAGTATATGCATGCTCTGCACATCAAGTGGATGCTCTCAGCAGAGAGAGGCCTGGCAGCAGTTGGCAGTATATGTGGCGCTATAGGTTCCCACCCAGGTTTCTGCCCTGGGTGCCAGTGAAGAGGGGCCAACGGCAAGAGGGGCACATTTAAAGAGAAAGGCAGGGGGCTGGAGAGATGGCTCAGTGGGTAAGAGTGCTGACTGCACTTGCAGAGGACCTGGGTTCTATTCCCAGCACCCAAATGACAGCTAAGAACTGTCTTTAACTCCAGTTCCAGTGGAATCCGACACCCTCTTCTGATCTCCGTGGCATTGCACGACATGGGTGCACCAACCTACATGCAGACAGTACATTCATACACATAAAAAATAAATAAAAAAAATTTAAAGAGAAAGGCAGTGGTTAGAACTCTGGATTTGTCTATGTGGAAACAAGGAAATTTGCACTTTAAAAAGTAATCTACAGGGACTGGAGAGATGGCCTAGCAGTTGAGAGCACCGACTGCTCTTGCAGAGGAACCAGGTTAGATCCTCAGCACCCACATGGCGGTTGAGAACCGTCTGTAATTCCAATTCCAGGAAAACTCCAGTTCCAGGGGAATCCGACACCCTCTTCTGACCTCTGCGGCATTGCACGACACGGGTGCACAAACCCACATGCAGACAGTACATTCATACACATACAAAAAAAAAAAGTAATCTACAGTCTGGTGTGGTGGCACATGCTTTTAATCCCAGCACTTGGGAGGCAGAGGCAGGCGGATCTCTGTACTTGATGGCGCCTTCCATACAACCACACAAGGAAAATGGAAATTTGTGACACTGTAACACTTCCCGCTGCTTTTTTCACTTAGAATCTATGTCATAAGTAGGCCAGGCGCAGTGGCACATGGCTGTAATCCTAGGACTCTGGTGGCTGAGGTGAGAGGATTTGAGGGCTCAAGGCCAATTTGGGCTACAAGGCAAATAAGAGAACAGCCTGAGCAACATAGGAAGACTTGTCACAAACAAACAAAAAACAAGAAAACTAAAAGAAACATACAAAATCTCTCCCAGAAGTCATCCTGGACATGCATGCACCCACATTCACACATAATACGCACACATACATCATACACAAGGCATATTACACACTACATACACATGACAAAAAAAAAAAAAAAGACCAAAACTGAAACTGTCAGTGGTAGGGCAACAGCCCAACACTGCCACCAGCAGCCAGAGGCGTCCCCGACCCCCTTCAGGGACCTCCACACAGCAGCCAGAGGCATCTCCGACCCCCTTTAGGGACCTCCACACAGCAGCCAGAGGTGTCCCTGACCCCCTTCAGGGACCTCCACACAGCAGCCAGAGGTGTCCCTGACCCCCTTCAGGGACCTCCACACAGCAGCCAGAGGCGTCCCCAAACCCCTTCAGGGACCTCCACATAGCAGCCGGGGGTGTCCCCAACCCCCTTTAGGGACCTCCACACAGTCAAAGCTGGGTCCTTGATTACACCATAGAAAAGAATTTCAGGACGAGTCCTAATGAAGCAATCAGAGTTTACTGAGTAGAGAGAGATAAGGGAGAGTATATGCTTCAGATTTGAATATGTAGACACTATAAGAAGATGCTTACAGCCGGACGTGGTGGCGCGAGCCTTTAATCCTAGCACTTGGGAGGCAGAGGCAGGCAGATCTTTGTGAGTTCAAGGCCAGCCTGGTCTTCAGAGCGAGTTCCAGGACAGCTGGGGCTATAGGGAGACCCTGTGTCAAAAAGACCAAAGAAAAGAAAAAAAAAAAAAGAAAAGAAAGATGCTTAGAAAAAAGGATACACCCAAGACATGGGTGCAGGCTTTAAGAAAGTCACACTTATTTTACGGTGGCTGTATGTTTATGATTCTGTGGCTAGAAAGTTATATATCATGCAAAGGATGAAATTTACTACAAAGGGGTTTTTGTTTTGTTTGGGTTTGTGTGTCTTTTAAAATAGGATCTCTCTAATGATGAAGCCTGTTTTGGTAGGGGAAAAAAAAAAAAGAACTAGGATCTCACCATGAAGCCCTGACTAGCTTAGAACTTGCTTTGTAGACTAGGCTGGCCTCAAACTCATAGACCCACTTGCCTTTACCTCTTGAGTGCTGGGCATTAAAGAAATGTGCCTGGTGCCCAGACCCAGGAGAAGCTGCAAACCAGAAAAAACAAAATCATCACTTTCCATGCCTGTGCTGTCCCCCCCCCATCCCCGCCCCAAGCAGGAGGCCACGGAAACTGCTGGGGTTTCTTCTTTCCCCAAGTGCAGCAGGCTCCCACCAGCCCCAGCCCCTCCCCAAGCCCCAAGGGCCCCTGGACTGCCCTTGGCCCACAGCAGCAAGCAGGGTGCCGAGAAACCAGCCCCACTCACGGCCAAGTCCCTGAGAGATTAGAAGAACAGGTTCTCTAGAAGATGAACCCAGGGGAGGTCACTCAAGGGCCCGGGGGACTCCGCCTAGGAGCCATACCCTTTCCAAGCACACTGCTGGAACCTTGAACCTGGGGGGTTTCCAGTGCTGCACTGCAAGGACCAGACAGTCTGCAAAATTCTCAGGTGTTTTGGGCACAGGAGAGGGTGGAAGGATTCCTGAGGCACAGCAGGGGCCCTGGACCTAGCAAAGGAAGGGGACCCAGGAAGCACAAAGCAGACCTTGGACAGATGAGTAGGCATCCAGCAAAGATCCAGAAGCCAGACCCTGGTCCCCAGGACCAGAGCATGAACCCAGATAGCAGATAACCCCCTTGTCATGAACTGGGGTCCTGAGGCACAAGCCTGAGATTAACTTCTGGGACCAAGTTCTGGCCTGGGTACCAGCTACTGAGGCTGGGAAGTGGAGATTGACTTTGCTCTCAGTCCTCCTTGGGGGACTTGCTGTGAGATGCTGCTGAGTTCTCAGCTGAGAGCGCTGGAGCACACTTCCCCCATGACCCCACACTGACCCTGCTGGCCACTGCAGCTGTTCAGACCTGCCTGCCTGAGCTTCCACAGCCCCAGGTCCGAGAGAGACCTGCTTCAGCCAATCAACTGGCTTCTTGGAACTCCCTAGCATGGACACATCCATCTCTTCCAAGAGACTAAGAGAATGCTGGGTAGTCCACAGCCTAGGGGAGATAGGCTTAGGACAGGACAGAGTTGGAATTATCAAATTAACCTGTGTGAGAGTTAATAAAATTTGAATGTATTATTAAAAAAAAGAAATGTGCCACCATGCCTGGCACAGCAAAGTTTAAAAGATTAAGCAAAGCTTAAAATTTAGGTAAAGTTTTAAAATTAACTAAAAAATGCAAGAGTGTATGTTCATCTAATCAATGAAGTTTTTCTTCAAAAAAAAAAAAATGAATGCAAGAGCTGATTTACTTAGTTCTGTTATATTAAAGAGATTCCTTTTATAAATGGAAGATGGTTTATGGGGTGCATAGTTTTTGTTTAGAAATGAAAGAGGAAGCGAGGTGTGGTGGCACATACCTTTAATCTCAGCACTTGGGAGGCAGAGACAGGCGGAGCTCTGTGAGTTCAAGGCCAGCCTGGTCTACATAGCCAGTTCTAGGCCACATGGAATATAGGGAGACCCTGTCTCAGAAAAGACCAAAAAAGAAAGAAAGAAAGAAAGAAAGAAAGAAAGAAAGAAAGAAAGAAAGAGAAATGAAAGAGGAGTGCTACCACAGTCACAAACACTATCACCCAAGTAATCATAGTTTATTTGCTATGTTGAATATTCTTGTTTGAAAGGATTTTTTTTTTGAGACGGTGTTTCATGTACCCAAGGCTGGCTTTGAACTATCTCGCTGTGGCTAGCCCTGAACTCCCGCTCCTCCTGCCTCCAACTCCCAAGTACCAGGATTACAGGTATGTGTCACCATGTGTGGCAAATGTAGGCAATTTTGATTTTATCAGTCATGTTGAAGTTTCTTGATTCTCAGCCAGAAGGAAACGCAAATCAGAGCACAGGGTGAGGGGATGCCTTCCTTCCCATGTCCTTAGTTTTCTGTGTCTTACTATCCTGCCTTAAAACCACGTGGGCTCGCAAGATGGCTCAGCAGGTATAGGTAGTTGGTGCTAAGCCTGACAACCTGAGCTTGTTTCCCAGGACCCACATGATGGAAGGATGGGACCAGTTCCCACAGTTTGTCCTTTGACTGTCACATGTGCATGGAGGCACATGCGTATGCATTCTACCTTCCCAACATGCACAAAATAAAGAAATGTAATGAAGAATTCCTATTAAAAAATAAACATTAATGTTCTCAAAAAGAACATGATGGGATGGAGAGATGGCCTAGCGGTTAAAAGCGCTGACTGTTCTTGCAGAGGACCCGGGTTCGATCCCTAGCACCCACATGGCGGCTGAGAACCTTCTTTAACTGCAATTCCAGGAGAACTCCAGTTCCAGGGGAATCCAACACCCTCTTCTGACCTCTGCAGCATTGCACGACATGGGTGCACAAACCTGCATGCAGACAGTACATACACATACAAAAATAAATACAGGGCTGGAGAGATGGCCTAGCGGTTAAGAGCGCCGACCGCTCTTGCAGAGGACCCAGGTTCGATCCCCAGCACCCACATGGCGGCCGAGAGCCGTCTGAAACTCCAATTCCAGGAGAGCTCCAGTTCCGGGGGATTCTGACACCCTCTTCTGACCTCCATGGCATTGCACGACACGAGTGCGCAAACTTGCATGCAGACAGTACATTCATACACATACAGAAATAAATAAAATTAATAAAATTAAAAAAAATAAATAAATACAAATTTTTTAAAAATTTAAAAAAAGAACACGATGACTTCTAATTATATTGCTGGCGTGCAAGGACTTCTCTATGGACCTAGTAACACACATTAGCTGTTTTTACTGAGTGCAAAGTCCTATGAGGGCTAGGCCCTTGTTTTCAAAAGTCACTGAGGTTTGCCTGAGTCATCACTACAGGGCGCCAGAGTCAGACTCCCACGTCATTCCAGAACTTGCCCCTGATCCTGACTACTAAGGCCAGATGCCAAGCACAATATAGCTATATGACACTTAGAACTTTTGTTTGGTTAAACAAGCATTTCAAATCAGTACAATCAAAAGACAAAACGGGAAAAATTACATGTTGACAAAGAACTCTTAAAACTGAAAAATAAAATGAAAAGATGCAGGGCAAACTGTAGAATGAGACAAAGTTTACAATACTGCACACATAACAGAATGAGTGTGTTTGACTCCTTTCTTTCCAGATACTGTACTACTGTCTATGGACTTTCGACCATCCTTCTGTAGTCTGTATGGTAAGGACAGGAGGGTGAGTAGCGACCATCACCACTTAGATGTGCCTGTCCCCACACTCTAAAGTCCATCTCCAAGAATCCGGCCTGCAGGCATTCTAATGTGCTTTGGTGAATGTCTGTGCATATGCTGTGTAGTATGAGGACTGTGCTCCCCACTGGGCTCTGGCTCTGGAGCTAAGAGGGCACTTGCTTGTTTGTCTGCTGATGTGAGAATCTGTCAATATCCTGGGGATGTAGACAAGCCTGTGGGTGGCAGAAGGCTGCCCCCCAGATGGAAGAGAAGCAAGCTTTAGGAAGGGGATGCTCTGGGGTCCCAAACACATGAGCAAAGCTTAGCCTTGAGCATGAATCCAACCCATGTTTCTGGACAGAAGTCTGGCAGAGTAGAGGGCTGGAAAAGCCCAAGGGTCCCAGAGAAGAAGGCAGCAAGGGACAAGCCAGGGCAGAGGCTGTGGAAGATACTGCTGCCTAGAGTGGAGATTGGCAGCTGGACCTGCCCAGAGAGTTCTGGCCACCTACAGTGTGACTCAGACTACCTGGCAATGAGGAAAGACGGGGGGCAGACTGGTTCAGCCAAGGCTGGTTTTACCTGGTAAAAGAATCCCCTAAAAAAAGCCTGGAGCTGGAAAGATGGCTCGGCTTAAGAGCACTGACTGCTCTTGCTGAGGGCTTGGGTTTGGTTCCCAGCAGCCACATGGCGGCTAACAACCATCCTTAACTCCAGTCCCAGGAAATCTGATGCCATATTCTGGTCTCTGTGAACATGCAGGCAGAACCCCATACACATAAAATTAACTAATTAAATAAGGAAGGAAAAAAGAAAGAAGAAAAGAAAGGCTCTTCCAGGAGTGTGACACATTTTCCTCTCTGTCACCTGAACATAGGCTCTCTGTCCCATGGTGGCAGAGATCTGCATGTGTTTCCTATTATTTGGGGGGAACAAGGTCTGTGCATGCGTGTGGCTTAGATATGAAGTGCTCCCCAAAGGCTTGAGTGTTGAAGGCTTGGTTCCTAGCTAGTGGTGCTATTGAGAGGCACTGACCTCATCAGTGGGTTAGCCCGAATGAGCTCGAGACTAAAGGGGTTATTAGGAGGGGTGGAGACTGCTGGGCCATCCAGAAGATCAGCTCTGGCAGCAAGCCAGCAGCAGAGCCTGGGTCTTCCTGGGCCTAATACTCTTTAGGAAAGATGAGGAACTTTGTCTGGTTCCTAGCACTCTCAAAGTACACACTAAAAGTTTGCTCCAGATAAAGTTGGTGCCACTGAAATAGACAGGGAATCCAGGTGAGTGGAAATGGTGCCCTGTGTGCCTGAATGCAGGGGGCTCAGGCCTGCTGGGAAGGCAGCACCGTCAGTGTGCCCTGGTCCTCTTGCCGAGCCTTAAAGATAGGCTCTGATCATGTTTGGCTGTTTGCAGGAGTCCAAGTGTGAGTTTTATGAAAACAATTTGGACATACTATTGCAAGTTGGGACTTTGAATGTATCACCACATGTGCCTTCATCGGTTCACCTGAATAGAAATGACTTCAGACACAAGGAAGAAGCAGAAAACAGAGATAAAGGGGTAACAAAGGCTCTGAGTCTCTGTCTCTGTCTCTGTGTCTCTTTCTTTGTGACGAAGAGAGGAGAGCTGATGGGTAGTGACAGCATGTAGGCGTGAGCATGTGTGCATGTAGAATGTTTCTTCCAAGGTGCAGTATACTGAAGGAATTCTACTGGGAAGTGTGGCCGGTTATTCTCTGGGAAACCTCAGACCTTATGCCTCCCAGCAGGCAGAACAGGCAAGGCCTTCAATTCAGCCTTTTTTTTTTTTTTGAGGTATTTTTGAGACAGGGTCTCCCTTTAGTCCCAGCTGGCCTGGACCTCCCTCTGTAGACCACGCTGGCCTTGAATTCACAGAGATCTGCCTGCCTCTGCCTCCCCAGTGCTGGGATTAAAGGCGTATGCCACCACACCTAGCACTAAAGATGGTTCTTAGCCACCATGTGGGTGCTGGGAATCAAACCCGGGTCCTCTGCAAGAGCAGTCAGTGCTCTTAACCACTGAGCCATCTCTCCAGCCCATAATCCAGCCTTTTTAAACTTATCTCTGGGATTCAAACCAGAAAAAGGGTTGTCCTAAGCATGTAACTCAGATATTGTGAACAGGGCCCAGGAAGTGGTCCTCTAAGTCTGATGCTGACGTGACCAAGAAACTGCCCTGGCTGCACTGCACACTGCGTCCTCACCAGCTCTGAAGCTGCCCTGGCTGCACTGCACACTGCGTCCTCACCAGCTCTGAAGCTGCCCTGGCTGCACTGCACACTGCGTCCTCACCAGCTCCTGCAGCCTTCACATCCCTTGGCACGCTTACTGCTGTCAGGCCCGAGCCCTGCCTCTGGCCCACAATATCATGTTATCCAGCCCTGCTGACTCTAGCTCCCTTCTCCATAAAAGGTCCTTGGGGGTGGGGGTCCTCTGCTTTCTGGCCAGCTGCTGTGGCCATCCAGGGAGGGGATGGGCTGGCGCCCAGGAGCTAACTGTGTTAAAAGGGAAACAGACAGGAAAGGGAAGGTAGAAGAGTCCCTTCCATTCCCTGCTGGGTTTCAAAATGGCCTCAGTGTTCCAGAGATGGGGAAGTCAGGGCAGAAACAATGTTGTTCTCCTGGCTGAAGCAGACCAATCATAGAGGCCTGAAGTAAACTGTAAACACCCTTTCCATTAATGTTACATAGTTGTGATATGTACAAATCCCATAACTTGGATGTAGAATGTTAAAGGCTTGGTTCCTCGTGTGCTGCCATCAGGGGGTGGGGAAAATTTAAGAGGGCCTAGTGGGAAGTTAGATCACTGGGGATGCTCCCTAAAGGAAACTGCGGGGCCCCAGCCTTTTCCTCATTCTCTTTATGTTTCCAAGTCATGGGATTCAGTCTTATTCTGCTATATACATACATTTATCATGATATGCTGCCTTAGCCCAAACCCAAAGCAATAAGGCCTAGCAGTCATGGACTGAAACCTACAATACTGTGAACCGAAATAAGCCGTTTGCATTTATAAGCTCATTATCTGATACATTTTGTTACAGTGCCAGGAAGCTGACTACAACAAAGATTAATTTCTCAAAATTAAAAAGTTATGTTTTAGGGGTTAGGGGGTAAGCTCAGTCTGTAAAGTACTTGCTCTGCAAGCATGCTCAAGTCCTGGGGACCCATTTACAATCCCAGAGTTAGGGAGCCAGAGACAAGTGAATCCCTATGGCTCACTGGCCAGCCATCCTACCCTACTTGGCAATCCTGGGCCAGTGACTGACCCTGTCCCAACAAACAAACAAACACCCAAGGTGGATGATGCCTAAGGACTGAAGAGCAGTGACCTGAGCTTGTCCTCCAGCCTCAATATGCATACACACATGTAGGCGTATACATGCGTGCACTTGCACACCCATGTACACATACATGCACATACAGACAGACCCCAAAAGCTATACTCTGGAATGATTAAAGTCAGATAAAAGAGTGGAGATGACACATGATCTTAAATTGGTGAAAATGCTAAAATGAATGACATGGACATGAATGGTGGTGGTGGTGGTGGTGGTGCTGACTTCTGCTGGTAGGATTATGGGTTACTTAAATTTCCCTTTTTAAATTTTCCTGTTTTCCAAATTTCTACAAATGTACATATTTGTATACATAACTCATACTAGAAGTAATGAATACTTCCTTTTCTTTTATGTGTGTGAGTGTTTTAGGCTGCATCTATAAGTACACCCATGACATGGAGGCCGGAAGGCGTCAGACCCCCTGGAGCTGCGGTTACGGACAGTTGTTAGCTGCTGCTTCACGGTACTCAGGTCCTCTGCAAGAGCAACAGTGCTCTTAACTGCTGAGCCATCTCTCCAGCCATCTCTATTTCTTTGTGAAACAATGTTTCTGTGTAGCCCAGACTAGAGCTCTCTATATACCTGCCTCTGTTCCCAAAGTGCTAGGATTACAGATTGTGCCTCCATGCCTGGTTTCTGAAAACATCTTTTTAAATGAAAGGGGGAAATTACTCTATTAAGGTAGTTCTACCTTTGAAGCAACTTTCCTGGGCTGAAGCATGTGTCTGCAACTAGGTCAAGTTGGTTAAGGGTGAGAAATGTCAGTCTGTGTCCAGAGGGAGGCCAGACACCTAGAGCAGCATCTGTAATCTTCATTCTGTTCCCAAGGACAGGTAGCCTGCTGGCCTTCGGATAAAATGGGAAATAGCACCCTTTTAGACCAGGCAAAGGAGGAAGCTGACTGAGAATAGACAACAAAAGGAAACAGGGCTAGAGAGAGCGCACCGGCTGCTCTTGCAGAGGACCTAGGTTCAATTCCTAGCACCCACATGGTGACTAGCAACTCCAGTTCCAGGGGAATCCAACACATTCTTCTGATTCCGTAGGCTTTGCATTTACACACATGTAGGCGATACACTCATACACATTAGAAAAAATAAGTATTTTTTAAAATGGAAGCTCATGCCAGGGATGATGGGACATGCCTTTGATCCCAGCACTCAAGAGGCAGAGGCAGGTGGATCTCTGTTAATTCAAAGCCAGCCTGGTCTACAGAGCAAGTTCCAGGCCAGCTGGGGCTACAAGGAGACCCTGTTTCAAAAAGACCTCCTCCCCCCCAAAGGAAGTCATTAAACTGGAAATTCACGAAGCCCAGAGGGAAGCAGCAGAAGCCCCCAGGCCGGGACCCTGGGGGACCCTCCCCACAGTGACCTGTCAGCATGCTCTTTTTTTATCCTTTAGTTTCAATCTGTTTGTCATAACAGTAAATGCTTTTTGTAGAAAAATTGCAGCTAGAGAAAACACAAAACAACCCAACATGGTTCAGCGGTCACGGGAACCAGTGCTCCTGTGGTTGCGCCTAGTTCCCATACCCCCTGGCTCAACCAGGACTGCACCGCCAAACATATTTTATAGCCTCTCCCTATCTTTTCATTTTGAAAATTTTCAAACCCATTAAAGTAAGTTACAAATAGTACAATGACCCTTCACCCGATTATCAGTCTGTAGTGTTTTATCTCCTCCCTCTCCATATTTCACCAGATCTCACCACCTGTTACTATTTTCACTTTCTGTCTCTATAAATATTTTCCTGAGTCACTCGAAAGTACATGTGGCCATTTTGGCACTTTCCCCTAAATTCTCCTGCTTTGTTGGAAGAGCAGGTCCTCTAATCGAAGGCCAGGTCAACAGAAAACCCCCTTCTTCACTGTGTCCTTCCTTCCCTCCAAGATCCATGAGTCCCCATTTCTCCTGATCAGGGGGCACAGTTCCCTCCATGAGATACCGAGAATGCTCAAGCCACGCAGCACAACATAGGAAGGACTTGAGTGTAGCATGTAAGAGGCTAGAGTGTAGCTCATTGCTGGAAACTAGACTAGCACGCACAGGGCCCTCTCCAGAAAAGAAAAGAAAAAAGAAAGCGGCAGGAAAGCACAGACATGCCAGGTTAGGTAGAAAGGGGAGCTGTGCTGCCACCTACTGGCCATGTTTAGGTTTTCACCAGAATTCTGATTTTAACAGAGGGATTCAAGATATTACATATATATATATATATATATATAAAATTTTTGAAATATTTTTCTTTTGTGTGTATGAGTGTTTTTTGTCTTCATGTATGTAAGTGCAATGCCCTCGGATGCCAGAAGAGGGTATTGGATCTCCTGGAACTAGAGTTTTGGATGGTTGTTAACCTGCCATGTGGGTGCTGAGAACTAAATCTGGGTCCTCTGCAAGAGCATCCAGTGTTCTTAACTGCTGAGCCATCTCTCTAGCCCCATACCTACTATTTATTGGGGAACCACCCTATGCCTGGAATTATTACCTTACCTACCTGTAAGCCCTAGAAGTTAGGTCTAACCAGAATGTCCACAACATAGCCTGGAGCATCACAGACATCCTATGCCTGGATTTGAGTGAGTATGGAAATGGGCTCTGAAAGGTTAGCTCACCCCAGGTCTCATAGGTAGAGTCAGAATTCAGATCTAGGTCTGTCTGGCTCCAAATCTGTATAACTTAGTCATTCGACTTCCTTCTTGAGGAAAAAGTATAAAGGAAAGGGAGATTGTTATGTTGATTGAAGAGACCAGAGAAGCTCAGCAGCACATTATATAAGCACACCGGGGTCCTAGAAGGGAATGGACCCAGCTCTAAAGTGTCAGGCTGGGGTGAAGCTCCATGAGCCCCACAGATAACCCCCATCTCACCCAAAATGAGTGGTCAGGCCATGACAGGAACCAGCACAGATTTCTTCAGTCCCAGAAATGTACTATGAGATAGGTTAGAAGAGGCTACTGTTCTTCCAAGGGAGACTAGGCACTGTTCATCTGGGGTCTTGGAGCCAAAAGGAAAGCAAGCAAGGGATTGAGGAAAGTGGAACAAAGAAGTGAAAGAGGAGAAATTAATCCATAACAACCATCTATGATGAAGCAAAGAAAGGGTTGCAGGTCAGTGGTAGACAAACATTTCCTCTAAATGGCCAGACAGTAACTACGTTGGGCTTTGAGAGTCATGTGATTTCCATTGCAACTATTTACCTCTGCTGTGATAGCACACAAGCAGCCACAGATGATCTGCAAACAAATGAGCTTATTCCAATAAAACTTTATTTAAAAGGAGGCAGGCTCAGCACAGAGTGATAATGCTCCTGACAGAAGCCATAGGTTACTAAACAAAGAGCCCAGTGCCAGAGGGGTTACCTCCTTTTGGTCAAGATATTCCCAGAGACTCTCAAAACAATACAAGTTATTGCTGTTACTTTTGGTTGCCTATAGGAACTTGATGGTAAGATCTTATTGCTGAAGACACCACACACTTTGGTCCTTAAGACATGGAAAAATCAAGATGGTTCTGAACTGGAAATTCCCTCCCTGAAGGCTAGCTTTCATAATGCCAGAAGGTTTTATGCAGGGTTCTGGGAAACAAAAGTCATCAATAGTCTTACCCAGTTGTGAACCCTGTGAGTTACAAAACTGATAGGCCTGGCAGAATACACTCCATGCAATAGTGACAGGAATGTTATGAGGGTAACCCATCACTTTATTTTTGGTCTTTTGGAGACAGGGTCTCCCCTTAGTCCCAGCTGGCCAAGAGCTCATTATGTAGACCAGGCTGGCCTTGAACTCACAGAGATCCACCTGCCTCTGCCTCCCAAGTGCTGGGATTAAAGGTGTGCGCCACCGTGCCTGGCTAACCTATCACTTTTATAAAAATTAGATTTAAGGCCTGTTCTACAGGTGAGAACTCATGCCTGGCACTGTGAAGCTGGCCAGAAACCCACTGCTGGGGAGGCTTATAAACTGAAGGGAGTGAACCTACTGCTATTATTTTCCTAAATGGACATAGCATTAAACTGCTTTTTTTCGGGGGGGGGGGCTTTTTGAGACAGGGTCTCCCTTTTAGTGTTAGGAGCAAGTCAGAAACAGTTAATCAGAAAGAAGAAGTTAAAATTGAGTTATCTAAAGCAAGCCTGGTTCCCATGACTACCTTAACGGCAAGAATACAGTCCAGCCCTGAGTTCTTAGTTCCCACAGCTCCCTGAGGTCAGGATGAACTTTCCCAGCCCTGAAGGAGTGCTTCCCACCCCCTAGGGAGCCCATTCCTCTCCAAGGGGCTTCATGCTTCTAAACACAACCAGTCAGCTTCAAGGTCACCACTACTTGCATTGTGTTTCTATAGCCTCACAAGTGTATTTCATTAACAATTACCTAGATCTCCTGAAGCCAGTGGAAGGAAGAGCAGGAAAGCAGCTGTCTTTGGCTTCATTGGCTTTTGTGGCTGTGGGGGCGGAGTTATCCTCCCAGCCAGTAAAGGTGGGGTTGTGTGACTCTTGAGATCTGAGATATCCTGAGGCCAGCCTAAGGTACCGGGGGCGGGCTGAAGAGACCCCCCCCCCTGCCAACTGGGATTACGAAGGCATCTGAAGGAGGCAAGCAAAGCAAGCCGTCAACACAGTGAAGAGGAATTTAGGACTCACATTGGAATACAGGCAAGGAAAAGCCCATATGCCAGGGTCGAGAAGAAGAGACAACACTGGAAAGGGTCAGGATAACCCCGCACCAAGCTCTACCAACCCTATGGAAGACTCCTGCAGTGGGATCCCTCTGGGGATGCCCCAGGACACAGATAATCAGAAACACAATTGAGAACATATTTAAAGAACTACAAGATTATAAAGAACAAATCAAAGAACTAAGAAAAGAAAATGAAGAACTAAAGAAGGACCTAGAGAGAGAGAGAATGACAAGCTCCGGAAGGAAGTAGAAACACTGAAAAGATCCCATGCTGAAAAAGATAAGGAAATCAACCGGCGAATCAAAGAGCTACAAGAAGAGATTGAGAAGCTCCAAAAAGAAGTAGAAATACTAAAAAAAATCAGAAGAGGGAATGAAAAAGGAAACCAAACACTCATCCAATCAAGAGGAAAGGAATGGAAAAAGCCTCAGAAGCAGAATGGAGGAAGCAGAACAAAGAATATCAGACCTGGAAGATAACACAGAACAACTAAAAACCTCAAGGAAAGATTATGAAAAATTTAAAAATACACAAAAATGGAACAACCAGGAGCTGTGGGACACTATGAAAAGATCAAACCTCTGCATCATAGGAATAGAGGAAGGAGAAGAATCCCAAGAGAATGGTATTGATCAGATCTTCAACAGAATAATAGATGAAAACTTCCCCAAACTAAAAAAG
>VZQC01002915.1:365169-393522 GCA_009823505.1 Rhizomys pruinosus
ATATATAAATAAATTTATGTGAAAAAAAAAGTAAATTCTATCAAGCCTGTTAGGAAGAAAGGAGGATAATTCTACACAAATTCTTCCAGGAAATAGAGGAGGCAGAGAGCACTTCCCAGCTTAGTCCACAAGGCCTGAAATCCCCAATAACCACATCAAAGATGCGTTTAAAAACACTATGATTGGGGGCTGGAGAGACAGCCTAGTGGTAAAGAGCACGGACTGCTCTTGCAGAGGACCCGGGTTCGATCCCCAGCACCCACATGGCGGCTGAGAACTGTCTGTAATTCCAGTTCCAGGGGAATCTGACGCCCTCTTCTGACCTCCTTGGCACTGCACAACATGGGTGCAGAAACCTACATGCAGACAGTACATTCATATATATAAAAAATAAATTTAAAAAAATTTAAAAAACACTATGATATCTCTCATGAATGCATCTGCAAGAAAAGTTTCAAGCGAAATATTAGCAAACTGGAAGCAGCAAGTGAGATCAAGAAGAGTGAATGGCACAAAGCTTGGGGTGTAACTCAGTGATGACACATTTACCTGGGATTCGGAAGGGCCTGGGCTTGATCCCCAAGTCTAAAAAGAAGGCACAAATAAATAAATAGTGTTATAAACAAGAAAGAGAAATGAGACAAAAGTAAAACTGTATTACAAAGGAAACATATTTACATGTATATCCTATCAAATTACAAGGTCTCAATAACTGAATTATCACTGAAATTGGCTCAAAACATTAAAAAATGGACTAATCACCACAGAAGTTGAAAATACAGTAAAATTTCTTTGCTGCTAAGACCTCAAGACTGAGATATAGGAGAGCACACACAGTTTACTTAAGCAGTCTAGCGTGTGCCACACCAAACAGCTGAAGAAAGAGCACCCAACAAACTCCCACAAAAACTATACACTACAGTGCACCCCTTCAATCCCAGCATTCAGGAGACAGAGGCAGGGAGATCTCTGTGAGTTCAAGGCTAGCCTGGTCTATACAGTGAGTTCCAGGCCAGCTGGGCCTACAAGAAGACCCTGTCTCAAAAAGATCAAAAGCAAACAAACAAAAACCAAAAAAATTTATAATGCAAACTCATATTTAAATTTGAAATTACTTGTGAACCCTAGAAGTATCAATAAAAAATCTGTGTGTATGTGTGTGTGTGTGGGTATACGTGTGTGTGTGTGTGTGTGTGTGTGTGTGTGCATTTGCATGCAGAATTCAACACTAAAAAAAATAGACTCTGCCCTTTACCACATGTATGAGGTATGAGCCTGGGGGACAGTGTGCCAAATGAAGAAAGCCAGGTACAGAAAGAAAAATGGGTGACATATTAGTCAGATTTTTGTCACTCTAGGGAAATACCTGAGACAAACTACCTACTAAAAGAGGAGGCCCTCCGGGCGAGGTGGCACACGCCTTTAATCCTAGCACTTGGGAGGCAGAGGCAGGTGGATCTTTGTGAGTTCAAGGATCTTTGTGGTATACGGAGCGAGTTCCAGGACAGCTGGGGCTACAGAGAGACCCTGTCTCAAAAAAACCAATAAATAAATAAATAAATAAATAAATAAATAAATAAATAAATAAATAAGGAGGCCCAAAATCAAACAGCACAGCACAGGCTCCATCACCTCCTGACATGCATAGCAATAAAGATTTTTTTTTGAGACAGGGTCTGCCTGTAGCTCCGGCTGTCCTGGCACTGACTATGTAGACCAGGCTGACCTTGAACTTACAGAGATCTGCCTGCCTCTGCCTCCAGAGTGTTGGGATTAAAGGCATGTGCCACCGCACCTGGCCAAAACATTTTTAATGATATTGTGCAGAAGCCCCAAACTGGGAATGACCTCAATCAATATCATCAATAGACTAGAGCCATATAAACTTCGATGTATCATATGGATTGGAATATAGTAGATCAAAAGAACGAACAAGAACATTTTATTTAACATTGAAAACTGTTTCCTCTCTTCTTCCTCTTCTTTCTCCTCCTCCTCCTCCTCCTCTTCCTCCTCCTCTTCCTCCTCCTCTGCTTCCTCCTTCTCCTCCTCCTCCTTCTTTGTTGGGACAGTCTCATGTCACCTAGGCTGGACTTAAACTTATAGCCAAGCATGATTTTAACTCCGGATCCTCCTACCTCTACCTCCCAAATGCTTTATGAGCATGCATCACTATGGTATTGGGCTGAATTATCTAACTGGTCCAAGAGTAATGCTATCACATGTTATTTGTGCAGCTTGAAAGAAATGTAACTTAAAAAAGGAAGGACTCTAGCATGAGACTTCCACTTAGATGTCCATGGCTACTCTGCTGAGATCCCAAGCCCATGAGAGTCAAAGATCGGGAAAAGGGCAGACAGGAAGTCTGCTCAGTCCCCAAAAGCATTCCAAGAGGAAAATGGATCCCATAGGCTACTTGTCTTGGTGGACTGCACTGTTATTTTGGCAGGGGCAAAGCCAGGTTTCATGGAGCCCTCTTTAAGGAAAAGAACAAAAACGGGGCCTGTAATCTCATCCCTGCACTGGGGAGTAGGAAGCAGAAAGATTGCTAATTCAAGACCATTATGGTTTACATGGTGACCCTGTTGCAAACACTCATAAAATTATGAATACCAGGCCAGGCGTGGTAGCGCACGCCTTTAATACTAGCACTTGGGAGGCAGAGGCAGAAGAATCTTTGTGAGTTCAAGGCCAGCCTAGTCTACAGAGTGAGTTCCAGGACAGCTGGGGCTACAGGGAGACCCTGTCTGGAAAAGACAAACAAACAAACAAACAAACAAACAAACAAAAAAAACCTGTCTTTAGTGGTGGGTGTGGTGTTGCATGCCTTTAATCCCAGTACTTGGGAGGCAGAGGCTATCGGATCTCTGTGAGTTCAAGGCCAGCCTGGTCTACATAGCAAGCTCCAGGGCAGCTGGGACTAAAGGGAGACCCTGTCTCAAAAAGACCAACAAAATAAAACAAACAAACAAAAAAACAACAACAAAAAGTCTTTAGTGCTGGGCATGGTGGTGCACGCCTTTAATCCCAGCACTCAGGAGGCAAAGGCAGGTGAATCTCTGTGAGTTCAAGGCCAGTCTGGTCTACAGAGTTGAGTTCCAGGCCAGCTGAGACTAAAGGGAGACCCCGTCTCAAAAAAAATTATGAACGTCAGAATGCCCATGGTTATTCTACTAACACACAATATGAGTGAAATTACAGCAGAGAAAAGTCAGAGTTAACACAGTGGCTTTGAGTGACTATGATTAAAATATGTTATTTTTGTAATTAAAAAATATTCAGCCAGGCATGGTGGTACACGCTCTCAATCCCAGCACTCAGGAGGCAGAGGCAGGTATACCTCTGTGAGTTCAAGGCCAGCCTAGTCTACATAGCGAGTTCCAGACCAGCTGAGGCTACAGGGAGACCATGTCTCAAAAAAAAAATTATTTTATGTATATGAGTGTTTTGCCTGTATGTATATAAGTGCATCATGTCATGCAATGCCCATGGAGGTCAGAAGAGGGTGTGAGATCCCATCCCCTGGAACTGGAGTTAAGGGCAGTTGTTAGCGTCAATGTAGCTTCTAGGAACCAAACTCATATCCTCTGCAAGAGCAGCCAGTATTCTTTAACTGCTGAGTCATTTCTCCAGCCCCTAAAATCCTTTTTGTTTTATTTCTGGGTTTTTTTGTTTTTGTGGGTTTTTTTTTGGGGGGGGGTCTTTTTGAGTCAGGGTCTCCTTGTAGCCCCAGCTGGCCTGGAACTCACTGCGTAGACCAGACTGGCCTTTAACTCCCTGCCTCTGCCTCCCAAGTGCTAGGATTAAAGGCGCGCACAGCCATGCCCTGCCAGGCCTGTTTTTTTTTTTTTTTTTGGGGGGGGGGGCAGGGTCTCCCTTTAGCTCCAGCTGGCCTGGCAGAAAAGGATGGCCTCAATCTCATGGAGATCCTCTGTGATTAAAGGCTTGCACCACACGCCCGGCTTATTTTTTACAAAAAGAAAAGCCAATGCATATATCTTGCTAGGCCTTCTGCCAGGGCCTTGGAAGAGGCTGTGTATGTGGGGGTCCTGAAACTTAAGCTCCCTTGGGCCACTTTGATGCCATTTTCAATAAAACACAAGATTAAGATACAGAAAATCTGAAAGTAGGGTCCTGGTAGACATTTTACTAGTGTAATTGATAGGGTATTTTTCTTTTTTTCTTTGTTTTTAATGGAAAACTATTATAAAGGCCATTTTTATTTTTGAATTGAAATCCTACAGATTTGGATGAAAATATACTTTTTGTTCCGTCCATGAATGAAACTATATAGCAACTAAGGAAAAAATTCTCAATTAATAAAAACACAAAAGGTAATGCAAATTGTTTCAAAGAAATCTAACAAGTACGGGGCTGGAGAGATGGTCTAATGGTTGAGAGCGCCGACTGCTCCTGCAGAGGACCTGGGTTCAATCCCCAGCATCCACATGGCAGCTGAGGTCTTTAACTCCAGTTCTAGGGCACTCCGACACCCTCTTCTGACCTCTGAGGCATTGCACAACACAGGTACACAAGCCTACATGCAGACAGTACGTGAGTTCCAGGACAGCTAGAGCTACAGGGATACCCTGTCTTGAAAAGACCAAAAAATAAATAAATAAATAAATAAATAAATAATAAAATAAAATAATAAATTAAAAATAAAAGAAATCTAACAAGTTTAATTAATTAATATAATAATATAATAATGTAAAAGTAATGTTCTTGAACCATATAGTTGCTTCCTATATAAAAAATATGTAAGCTGAACATGTGCACACCTTTAATCCCAGCACTGTGAGTCCAAGGCTAGCCTGGTCTACATAATAAGTTCCAGGACAGCTGGGGCTGCAGGGAGACCCTGTCTCAAAAAGACTAATATATATGTTATATATAATTATTATATATTTATAATTAGTAATATATATTAGTCTTTTTGAGACAGGGTCTCAAAAATATATATATATGATTGTGAGATTTTTATAAACTCTTGTCTTCCTTTAAACATGAAGAAAGCAAGAATCTTTAAAATGTAACTTACGTCTCTCTGGAGACTGTCTAAAGTTCCTTACCATTTCTGCATATTCTGGAATAGAAGCATCAACAGTGTTCTGAGGAGAGAAATTAATTTAAATCAATTAATTTACTGCATGATTGATGCATGCCCTTCTTTCCCCTGCTGTCTTCTGGGATGCTCCTTCTTCACCGAACTGTTTCTTCCTGTGAGAAGAGAATTCATAAAGCACGCATGGAGATCAATACTTGGATAGTCCTCTGTCTGGTCTTTAAGCTGAGAAGGCATGCTGACAGACAATGGGGAAGAACACAAATGGGTAGCAGTGAGCAGATCAGTTAGAACACCAGTACAAAAATATAACCTGAAGGGGTTATTTCTTTTCTTCCTTTTTATTTTATTTTATTTTATTTTATTTTTTGGTCTTTTTGAGACAAGGTCTTCCTGTAGCCCCAGCTGGCCTGGAACTCACTATGTAGACCAGGCTGGCCTTGAACACACAGAGATCTGCCTGCCTTTGCCATGTAAATGCTGGGATTAAAGGGGTGCACCACCACATCTGACTTTCTTTTCTTTTTTACTTTTACTTTTTTTTTTTGTTCTTTGACACATGGTCTCCTTTTTTTTTTTTTTTGTCTTTCAGACAGGGTCTCCCTGTAGTCCCAGCTGTCCTGGAACTCACTCTGTAGACCAGGCTGGCCTTGAACTCACAAAGATCTACCTGCCTCTGCCGCCCGAGTGCTAGGATTAAAGGCGTGCACCACCACACCCGGCCTGACACATGGTCTCCTTTTAGTTCCAGCTGGCCTAGAGATCCGCCTGCCACTGCCTCCCTAGTACTAGGATTAAACGCGTGCGCCACCACGCCCGGCTCTTTTTTAAATTGGCACATTCGTGGAACATCACATGATGTTCCTGTACATGAATATACTGTGTTGTGTTCATAAAGTGAATATAATCTGAGTGGGGAAATATAATGATGATGTTGACAATTTACATCTAAGTAAGTCTTATAGAATCTACAGTAAAAGAACTACCACTGTTACAGGTTGATTCTCAGTGTATGAAAACCAAACTAGGCTAGGAGTGAGGGTACAAGCTTAGAATCCCAGCATTTGGGAGGCTGAGGCAGGAGAATCTGGACTTCAATGTCAGCCCGTAGGACATATATCACAAGACCTTGTCTCAAAAAACCAATACACACATAAATGGTGACTTATAGTGAGAGAAGCCCAGAATTGATTGACTTAAAAGAAGCAGAAGGGGCAGGAGAGATGGCTCAGCAGTTAAGGGCACTGGCTATTATTACAGAGGACCCAGGTTTGATTTCCTAGCAACCCATAGGTAACTAACAACCATCCATAACTCTAGCTCCAGGGGATGCAACACCAGCTTCTGACCTCTGAGGGCATTGCACAACATGGGTGGACTTACATACAGGCAGGCAATACACTCCTACACATAAAATAAAAATAAATAAAATATCTTAAAAAAATTAAAAAGCAGGTTATGTATGGCCTTAATCCAGTTAATATAAAACAACTTCGGGGCTGGAGAGATGGCCTAGCAGTTAAGAGCGCCGACTGCTCTTGTAGAGGACCCAGGTTCGATTCCCAGCACCCACATGGCAGCTGAGAACCGTCTTTGACTCCAGTTCCAGGGGAATCCGAGACCCTCTTCTGACCTCCGCGGCCTTGCACAACACGGGTGCACAAACCTACATGCAGACAGTACATTCATACACATACAAGAATAAATAAAAAAAATTTTTTTTTAAAAATAAAACAACTTCTACACCCATCAGGATATAGGAATAGGAAGTATCAGAAAAGAGGTTCAATTAGTGAATGTTGCCAGTGAGTAGAGGAGGAAGCACTGCACTCTGAAGACATGCTCTAAGTGGAAGGGTTTACTGCAGCAATGAGGGTCCTTTCAGCTCTTACCTCCTATGCTAATAAGACCATGAGTTGTTTTTTTTTTTCAGCACTTGACACAACTTGCTTTTGTGTGTGGTGCTAGTTAGGGGTTCTGGGCTCTAGAGCCCAGAACCCCTAACACAGTGTTTTAAAAGGGTACACATTGTGGGGCTGGAGGAATGGCCTAGCGGTTGGGAGTGCCGACTGCTCTTGCAGAGGAACCAGGTTTGATCCCAGCACCCACATGGTGGCTGAGGACCGTCTTTAACTCCAGTTCCAGGGGAATCTGACGCCCTCTTCTGACCTCCGAGGCATTGCATACATGGGCGCACAGACCTGCATGCAGACAGTACATTCATTCACATAAATTAAAAAAAAATAAATGGGTACTATAAATAGGTAAAGCAACAACAACAACTTAATCTTTACTGAGGAATGATATCTTTTTTTTCTTCTATTACTTCTTTATTTTTTTTCATTTTTTAACAATAAGTAATAATTTATGAGTACAAGCATCCTTCATGTAAAACCTAGAGGAATGATATCTTGAAGACATGGCCAAAGGCTCAGCATCATACCATTAAACTGAAATGTTAGAGTCACTACCTACTAAGGAAAAAATTTTTTTAAAAGAATATACATATACCTGTACATTAAGAACATCCCCTTTATAATACAATCTTGGACACTCAGTGGAATTCAAAGCACGAAAGGATTGTTTCAGACCAGGCTGGGGTAGGAAGTTACCTATGGGGCAGGAATCAGAACAAAAGACCTTCCCTCTGAGAAATGTCTGAGTATGGTCTTGAGGAGGGGTAACTCCCAGATAAGAAAGATACTAAACTTCTAGCTACTTATAGCATCTCTACTTATTTTTTTTCCATTGATGTGTATTTCGTCTACATGTCATAAGTGCACCATGTGTGTGCATTGCCCACAGAAGCCAGAAGAGGGCATAGAATCCCCTGGAACTGGAGTTAAGGATGGTTGTTAGCTGCCCTGTGGATGCTGGGAATTAAACCTGGATTTCTGCAAGAGCAGCAAGGGCTCTTAACTCCTGAGCCATCTCTCCAGCTCCTACTTGATATTTTATTGGAAGTAAATCAGTTTCGGAGACACAAGCCACTGTTCCCGCTGTCTTCTCTTAAAGCTTCCAAGTGGCCTCACTGGTCCTGAAATTCCACAGAGAATTTAGATTAAATGTGGGCTAAGGGTAGAGAGAAATATATTGGTTAAAAGAAGATGTTTCCTACCAGTTGCAGCTGTTTGACTTTTTTCTTTGCATTTAGAGTGAACAGGGTGTGTTCCACTTCCTTGAGCCAAGTTTCCTTGGGCAATTTATACACTTCCACCCAAATATCCCCAGCTCCTGCATTGGGAAAACAAACAAGCATTGAGTAACTGCCTGTAAGCAACAAGTTTCTGCTGAAGAATGGCCTCTTTTCTCAGAACTGCTGGCCAGAGACTCAGCCCTTCTGCAGTAAGCAACCAGGAAGAGTGACTTGGACAAAGTGAAGGGGATGCCGTTTAGCAATGGTTACCACAAGCCCTCAGTTACCAAGTAACTTGAATGGAGAGTTGTCCCTTCACACCATTGCTACCTAATG
The DNA here is from genome assembly GCA_009823505.1 of Rhizomys pruinosus. Classification (NCBI taxonomy): domain Eukaryota; kingdom Metazoa; phylum Chordata; class Mammalia; order Rodentia; family Spalacidae; genus Rhizomys; species Rhizomys pruinosus. Next base: position 373,707 of record VZQC01002915.1, read on the forward strand.
GAATCAGGGGCTTCTCAAACAACAGAGACACAACTGTGTTTTCAATCAAATTGTCTTCTTTGTTAAGTCCCCATGCTTTCTATGTCGCAACTAGTTCTACTAACATTTTGCCCAGGAGTCGTGCCTATCTTTGGAGGAAGGTGGCATAGTAAGAGAGGCTTAGGTCAAAGGAAGGGTTGGAATTGGGTGGGACAGGCCCCAAAGAATTCTTCTGACCAGTTATTTCAGGAGATAATGACCTACGGGATTGATGGTGAGACCTTATCTCACCATAGAAACAGGCTTGGCTTCTGTTCCAAATACTGACCTGGTTGGGAAAGGTGGTTTGCCCATGGAATGAGATATTGCCTAAATGTTCCATGAAAAACATACCGGGCGTGGTGGCGCACGCCTTTAATCCCAGCACTCGGGAGGCAGAGATAGGTGGATCTCTGTGGGTTCAAGGCTGGCCTGGTCTACAGAGCGAGCTCCAGGACACCTGGTACTAAAAGGGAGACCCTGTCTCAAAAATACCAAAAAAAGTGTAAAACCAAAAAGGAAAATAAAACAACAAACCACACACACACACACACACACACACACACACACACACACAAATATTTAAAAAAAAAAAAAAGAAAAACATAATCATCTGGACACTTTAGTTTTACCTTCTAGCTTCTAGAAACACAAGGGAATAGATGTCTGTCATTTTAAGCTACTCCCTTTGTGTCAGTCCATTACGGCAGCCCTAGAACATGAAGACAGGTGCTATGAAAGTGTCCTTTGTGGAAAAGCACTGTAAAATGTATATCTTCCTCAAGCATTTAATATTTGAGGGCCCTCTGGAAAAGGTATAGATGCCCAAATACAACATGTCTAAATACTTAAAAGCTGAAAATCAAAATACCAAATATTTGAATAAAATACGTCCTCTTTTTTTGGTGTTTTTTTGAGACTCCTTGTAGCCCCAGCTGGCCTGGAACTCACTCTGTAGACCAGGCTGGCCTTGAATTCACAGAGAACTGCCTGCCTCTCCAGTGCTAGGATTAAAGGCATATACCACAATGCCCGGCTGGGAACAGCTGGGGCTATAGGGAGACCCTGTCTCAAAAAGACCAAAAAAATAAATAAATAAATAAAAAGTGTGGGCAACCATGAACCATGTACTGCAGCTGGCAAGATGGAATTAACAGATGCTAAGATCGCTGGGTAAAACTTCAAGAAGAACCAGGACGTTTATATCTTCTCAAAGTAGCTCCGTCAAATGTTTATTAATTACAATAGTGGCTTTAACATATGTCCAAATACTCTTTGATTCTCCTGAGTCTATCCTAAATGCTGTCTAGACTTAATGACTTGCTTCTTACAAAGGATTAAAAGGAGGCCAGACATGGTGGTACACACCTTTAATCGCAGCTCTCAAGAGACAGAGGCAGGTGGCTTTCTGCCAGTTTAAGACCAGCCTGGGTTACATAGTGAAACCCTGTCTCAAAATAAGACAACAGCAAAACAAAGTACAGAAAAGAAAGAACCCAGACAGGCATAGGGGGGCAGACCTGCACTGACAGGTACTCACGAGCCCAGGCAGGAAGACTGCTTAAGCCCAGGAGCTTGGGGCCAGTCCAAACAAATCTGAAAGACTTGACTTTAACCAACTCATCTAGGTTACTATGAGCAGAAGAGAGATAACCAGTGGTCACATAGTTCTTAACATGATGGCCCAAGAAGAACACTTCAACCCTGTGTTATCATCCACCTAATCCCTAACTCCTGATGGATGGCAAGGCATGCCACAAAACACAAAATGGCTGGTTCTGGAAAATATCCAGGTAATAAGAACCAAGTAATGGCCAAGAAGCTGTCCTGACTGTAGACATGACTAAATGCAATATGGCATCCTTGACTAATGCAAGAGGCAAAGAAACTATATTAGCAGGAAAAATGATGAAATTAGGGAAATCCGTGGTTAACACAAACTAGTTAATGATACTGTGTCACTGTTCTTTCTTCCCACATGTGTAGGTTGTTAGTGAAGCTGGGTGAAGAATAGGAGGAACTGTGTACTAGATTTCCAAGTCTTCTTTAAATCTAAAGTTATTCCTTGTTTTGGGGTATGTTTGGTTTTGGAGACAGGGTCTCACTGTGTAGCCTCAAATCCTCCTGCCTCATCCCAAGTGCAAGGATCACTTTCAGCTGTGTACCACCACACCTGGCTATATCTAGAACAATTTCTAAATAAAATGTCTGCAGTGAGAGTCATTTGGAAGAGATGCAGATCTGAGCCTTCCTCACGGCCTTTGAGTAGCCTTGCCTTGGAGAAGGAAGGCTGCGAAGTCCCCGGTCTGAGAGATTTCCAACTTTACACATGTGTTTTGCTTGCTGGGATCATCCTGAAAAGAAGAGAGATGTCCATAGAGTTAGGTGCAGCCTGTGAACTTAGAAGAGTATATGTCAGGGGCTCCTGTACTTCACACCAGTACAGAGGTCCTTTGGAAGCTTGGGTTATGGCAAGATGCTTTGTACTGCTTCCCATCTCTATACAGGAACTGGACACAACACATGTAAAGAGGTAGAACTTGCTTTACATTTTGCTCCTTGTGAATCATTGTCCTACTTAACTTTTCATTGTGATAAACACCACGACCAAAAGCAACTTGGGAAGTATATTAGTGACTTTTCTGTCACTGTGATAAAGCATCATGACCGAGGCAACTTGTTCTAGTTTCTCTTCAATTGCTGTGACAAAACACTCTGACCAAAACCAACTTGGGGAGGAAAGGGTTTATTCAGCTCACATCTCCTGAGTTACATACAGTTCATCACTAAGGGAACCCAACATAGGAACCCAGGGCAGGAACCTGGAGGCAGGAGCTGAAGTGCAGGCCATGAAGGAATGCTGCTTACTGGCTTGCCGCCCTGGCCCATGCTCAGCCTTTCTTAAAATTTTTATTTAGTTATTTATTATTTTTTATGTGTATGAGTGTACTGTCTGCATGTAGGTTGGTGCACTCGTGTCATGCAATGCTGTGGAGGTCAGAAGAGGGCGTCAGATTCCCCTGGAACCGGAGTTAAAGACGGTTCTTAGCTATCATGTGGGTGCTGGGAATCGAACCTGGGTCCTCTGCAAGCGCTCTTAACCACTGAGCCATCTCTCCAGCCCCAGCTCAGCCTTTCTTATACAATATACAACAACCTGCCCAGGGGTAGCACCACCCACAGTGGGCCCTCTTCCATCAATTAGCAATCAAGAAAATGTCCCTTGCTGGCTGTGGTGGCACAGGCCTTTATTCTCAGCACTCGGGGAGGCAAAGGCAAGCAGATCTCTGAGTTCAAGGCCAGCCTGAGTCTACAATAGGGAGTTCCCACATGCCCACAGGCTAATCGAATGAGGAAAAGTTCACTGTTCTCAGGTGTGTCCAGGTGACAACCAAGATTAGGTATCACAGTCATGAAATGCTATCATATCTGGTTTGTAAATTCTAAAGTCTGTGCTGCATGTAATTATTCAGTTGTGTCAAAATGAGTTCTACATGACACTGAAAACTCTTATGGTGTTAGACAGAAGACTCTATCTAGACTATGTTAGAGGCTGGATATAACCGTAGAATAAAGCTGTTCAGATTTGGAGTCAGTTGAGATTAAAGGCATGTGCCACCATAGTATGGTTATGCTATACCTTTAAGGAGCTTAATGAATATTAGCAAAATAAGATGGCTAGACTAGTTATATTGATAATAAGCTCCTTAATTTTAAAGAGAACTAGTAGTTGGGCACAGTGGCACATGCCTCTAATCCTAGCACTTAGGAGGCAGAGGCAGGAGGATCTTTGTGAGTCAAGGCCAGTCTGGTTTACAGAGCAAGTTCCAGGATAGCTGGGGCTACAGGAAGACCCTGTCTCGAAAAAACAAAAAAAAAAAAAAAAAAGAGAGAGAACTAGTAAACATTTTTATTTATACATCTTAACATCAATTTGCTATAGAAAATTTTAAATATGCAAAAATATAGAAAATCACCATAGAAAAGTCCACCATACACCATATTGTTCCCATGTGCCACATAACATAGCTCACTTTTGGCAGCACAGGGCAGCATTATTACCTCAAAATGCTGTATTGATTGTACTAACACAGTGCATCATGGTACCACCACTGTAATGCATTGTGATGCCACAATTCTCCATTTTGTAACCCTTTTTTTTTTTTTTTTTATTTTATTTTATTTTGGTCTATTTTGAGACAGGGTCTCTCTGTAGCCCCAGCTGTCCTGGAACTCACTCTGTAGACCAGGCTGACCTTGAACTCACAGAGATCCATCTGCCTCTGCCGCACTTGAGTGCTGGGATTAAAGACGTGCACCTCCATGCCAGCTTCTTTGCAATCTTAATGCTGCCTTACGATGTCAAAACTCTTCATTGTGCCACCAGGATGCTGTATTGTGACAAGATAACACTCCACTGTGTCATCAGAATGTTGCAATGAGACATCACAATGCTCCATTGTGCCATCACAAGCTGCACATGTGGCATCATAATGCTCCATTGTGATAACATCAATACTGTTTTATGATGACACAGTGGTCCACTGTGCAGACCTCAGTGCTTTACTGTGTCATTACAATGCTTCAGTGGCATTTCATGCTTCAAAGTAATATCACATTGCTCAGTTGTGCTGTCCGAAGTTGCACTGAGTCATGTACAATTTCTTTTTTTTTTTTTTTTTTCACTCAGACTGCATTCTCTCCCTCTAACTCCGAAAGAGAGAAGAACGATCATAAATGGCAGTGGCAGTGGCAATAAAGCAACACCTGAGCCGGCTTCATCCTCAGGAGGAAGCATACTCTCCTCCTCGTGGTTTCTGGTACTCTACACAGCAGAGAAACTTCTCTAGTAACAACTATAGAAATCATCCCTGAAAGTATAGTCTTGACAAATTTCAATTGTGCCACCAAAATGCTGCATAGTTCACTGGGCCATCACAATCCTGCATGGTGCCATCATAATGCACCATCGTGACTTCACTATCTTGCATTGTATCACAATAGTGCTCCATTGTTACAATCATATACGCATTGGACACCACAAATTTCAGTTTTTTCAATACTATGCTTTCATTGTGACATCACAGTCCATTTGACATTAGTTCCATTGTGTCAATCACAAGATACAACTGTGACATTATATTGTATCATTGTGTTATAATAATGATAGTGTGACATCGGCGTGACATTGTGTCATCACAGTGATACATGTAACATGTGCCATCACAATGGTGCATGTGTAACATCATGCTGTCTATTACTCTGACACCACCAGTAATGCATTGTAACTATACTGCAATACTGTGACATTCACAATGTATTTATTAATACTTCACCAAATTCAATGAATTGCATTTAAAATATTTATCATTTAAAAATATATTTTATTTTTATTATTTTATTTTTGTCTTTTCTTTTTTTTTTTTAATTAATTTTTTCTGTATGTGGTGTATGAAGTCTGCATCAAGTTGTGCCACCGTGTCGTGCAATGCACGCGGAGGTCAGAAGAGGGTCTCGGATTCCCCTGGAATGGAGTTCTCCTGGAATTGGAGTTTCAGACGGTTTTCGAGCCACGGTGGGTGCTGGGGTATCGAACACGGGTCCTCTGTAAGAGCAGTCGGCGCTCTATACCAGCTAGCCATCCTCCAGTCCCTATTTTTTGGTCGTTTTCAAGACAGGTTCTCCCTGTAGCCCCAGCATGTCCTGGAACTTGCTCTTGTAGACCAGGCTGGCCTTGAACTCACAAAGATCCACCTGCTCTGCCTCATCAGGTGCTGGGATTAAGGATTTATGTTTTCCATCACACCCGGCTTTATTTTTTATTTATTTATTTATTTTTTAGTCTTTTTTTTGAGACAGAGTATCTTCTAACCCCAGGTCCTGGGAAAAAAAAAAAAACTACTCGTAGACCAGTCTGGCTTGAACCATAAAGAAGATCCACCTGCCCTCTAGCTCCCAGTGCTAGTAAAGCGGGCGCCACACGTCCATGCATTTTTAGTTTATGTGTATGAGTTATTGCCCTGCAATATGGTATGGTGTACCAAGTCATGCATGCTTAAGTGAAAGATGCCATTGGATTCCCCTGAGACTGGAGTTACTGACATTGTTAGTACCATATGGTGATTGGGAATAGAACCTGGATTCCTAAAAGCAGCCAGCTTGCTCTTAACCACTGAGCAGTCTCCAGCCACCCGCTAATGATGTTTTGGTTGATAACTGAAAACAGATGTTTGTCATCCTGACTCATCATCAATAAAGTTCCCATCAAGCACTTGTGATCATCGCCTAGACCACCATTTATCAAAATGGCTACAAAATTAAGAGCTCAGTTATAGCTAACACTCATTCTGCATTTATAAAAGTCCATAAAGGGCCTGGAGAGATGGCTCAGAGGTTGAGCACTAACTGCTCTTGCAGAGGACCTGGGTTTGGAATCCCAGCACCACATGGCAGATAAGAACTGCCTTTAAGCCGGGTGTGGTGGGGATGCCTGTAGCATTTGGAGGCAGAGCAGGTGGATCTCTGTGAGTTCCAGGCAGTTGGGCTAAGGAACCCTGTCTCAAAAAGACAAAAAAAAAAAAAAAGACAGACAAAAAAGTCTATTAAGATCTTCCCGTCATCAATTATTTGTGGCCCTGAAATAGAACCCATGGGACAGTGCAATGGCTCAAGAGCTAAAGGTGCTTGTCCAGTAAGCACAGTGACCTGAATTTGATGCCCAGGACTCATGAAAAGGTCGAGAGAGAAGAGACTTCATAAAATTGACCTCTGACCTCACATGTGCACTGTACCACATGTGCCCCAAACATATCAAACACATACTAATTTTGCTAAAAAACAGTCCAAGGGCTGGAAGTTGGTCAGCAGTTAAAGAGTACTGGCTGTCTTGCAGAAGACCTGGGTTTGATCCATAATCCAGTCCGGGGGAATCTGACTCCCTCTTCTGACTCTTGACAGGTACTGCACAACATGGGTGCACCTACCTATACATGCAGGCAATATATCATACAAATAAAATGAAATTTTAATTACATTTTTTTATTATGTTGTGTTTTATTTTATTTTGTGCACCCGTGTCATGCAATGCATGGAGGTCACGAAGAGGTGTCGGATTCCCCTGGAACTGGAGTTCTCCTGGAATTGGAGTTATAGATGGTTTCTCAGTGGCCATGTGGGGTGCTGGGGATCGAACCCAATCCTCTGCAAGAGCAGTAGGCGTTCTTAACCGCTAGCCATCCCCCAGCCCCCCTAAAAGTTAATAACATTTTAAAAGTAGTGCCTTAGGCTGAGAGATGGCATCATGTGGTTAAGAGCGCTGTCTGGTCTTGCAGAGGACCAGGCTTCATTCCCAGAACCCACATGGTGGTGAGACTGTCTGTAACTCCAATTCCAGAGAACTAGCAGATCGTTCCAGGGGAATCCAAACACCCTCTTACTGACCTCTGTGGCATTGCACGGACACGGGGTGCACAACATACATGCAGACAGGTACATAATCACATAAAAAGAATAAATAATAAAAATAAAATAATAAAAAATAGACAGTCCTGTCATCAGAAAATTAAAGATAACTATTCACTCTTTATTTTTTTTCCGAATACTAAGGTGGTGGCTCTAGTGACCTACAAAGGCAACAATGATGTTTTCGAATATGGGTAGGCAGGGTGTAGCTCAGTGGTGAAGTGCTAGTCCAGTATGCGCAAGGATTGAATTCTGAGCACCAAATTTTTTGTAAATTTAAATAATTAAAATTTTTGGAGTTTAAGACACTTTTAGTGAGTTCGTTTTCTTTTTTTATTTTTATTTATTAAATTTTTTTATGATGTCGTTGTAGGTTGGTGCACCTGTGTTGTGCAATGCCGGAGTTCAGAAGAGGGCATCAGATTCCCATAGATGGAGTTAAAGACGGTTCTTAGCCGCCCTGTAGGTGCTGGGAATCGAACCCGGGTCCTGCTCAAGAGCAGTCAGCGCTCTTAACCGCTGAGCATCGCTCATAGCCACAATCTTTTGTTTCTAACTTACTGATTTTTTTTTAAGTTTATTTATTTTTGTATTTATGAATGTACTGTCTGCATGCAGGACTGGTGCAAAACTGTCGTGCAATGCCGCGGAGGTCGAAGAGGGGTCCGATTCCCCTGGAACTGGGGTTCTCCTTGAATTGGAGTTACAGACAGTTCTTAGCTTGACATGTGGGTGTGACTGGGGATCGAACCCAGGTCCCTCTGCAAGGCAGTCGCGTGCTCTAACCGCTAAGCTATCGCTGCCAGCCTGACTTCCTGATTTGTGTTAATATTCTTATTAAATCTCTAAGAATTTCACTGAATGTATTTCGATGCATCGATGCACCTCACTTCCTCATTCTTTCAGATCTACCCCAACCTGCCCTAACTAACTGTTGTTTATTTATTATTTATTTATTTATTTATTTATTTTTGGACTTTTGAGACCAGGGTTCTGTTTATTTATTCTTTGGAGACTATGCTATGTAGACTCAGACTGGCTGAACCACAGAGACCCACCTGTCTCTACATCCCGATGGACGTGGGAGTTAAGGCGTGCACCACCATGCACTTGCTCTTATTGTTATTTTTTAAACAATTTTATTTAATCCAGGCGTGGATCGGTGCATGCTTTCATCCCAGCACTCGGGAGGCAGATGGCAGGTGGAAGCTCTGTGAGTCCAAGTCAGCCTGGGTTCTACATAGCGAGTTCTAAGCCAGCTGGAAGCTACAGGGTACACCTTGTCTCTCAAAAAGACCAAAAAACATTATTTATTTTTCATTAATGTTTATTTTATGTGTATGAGTATACTTGCCAATGTGATAGTAACATCACTTGTGTCAATGCCAAGGCCTAGAAGATAAGCAAAATGTGAGCTCTGGAACTGGATCTTACAGATGGTTTTTAGCTGTCATTGATTGCTTGGAAACCAAATCCAGGTCCTACTGCATGAGCAGCCAGTGTTCTTAACCCTGAGCCATCATCTCCAGCCCCCTCTTCTTAAAGCGTCTTGAGTCCAATTATAGTTATGTCAATACTCTTTGGTAGGGTCCGTCCCTGGAGCATGGTCGAAACTACCGGCAGTCATGGCTTAAAAAACTGACTCCCCCCTCCTAGCAGTTATCAATTGTCAACGTCTGCACTAGGATGGGATCTGCTGGGCCCACCCTCCCTCCATGATTGAGATTTTGTCGGGCTTGAATTTGTGTATAACTGTCACAAGTGCTGGTAGTTCGTAAGTGGCCCTGTTGTGTCCAGAAAACAGTTGTTTTGCGAGTTCTATAGGCCTGGCTGGCCTCAAACTCACCGAGACCCGCCCCTCTCACACACAGCTTACCGGGGACCCCATAAACATACCTTCTGGTAAAATCCTTGCCCAGTTTAGTTAATAGTTAAAATGCGTAGTCCTTAATGGAGTGAGTTTTTTCTCTAATTTTTTTTCTGAGACCTTATAAAAAGTTAAATTTAATATAAAATAGAAATTCTAGGGTGGATCCATGGAGAAAATGACCTTGAAGACACATCTCAAAATCTGTTTCTGAGGACAGCAAAATGGCTCAACTGGTAAGGCCCTTGCTGTACAGTCGACAACCCATCATCCCATGGACGCCCAGGAGAGAACTGATTCTGACCATTGTCCTTTGGTTTCCACATGTGTGAGGTGGCACCATGGATGGAGTTGGCAAACGTGTGAAGTGGTACAATATGTGTGAGGTGGCACACACACATGAGGTGGCACACCTGTGTGAGATGGCACACCTGTGTGAGATGGCACACATGTGTGAAGTGGTACACACTGTTGGATGGCACACATGTGTGAGATGCCACACCTGTGTGAGATGGCATACAAGTATGAGTGGCACACATGGATGAGATGGCACACATGTGCCTCCTGCCCCTGCACCCGCACTAAATAAAAATCCATTTCTGCTATTTTCTCATTCCATGACTGCATTACCCTCCTATTATTTATTTAACAATATTTGTTTTTGTGCTGTTATAGATGTGTGTACCACATGTAGGTATGGCAGTGGCATGGAGAGAAGAGGCTTGGATCTTGGAGTTAGCAGGAGTCTGTAATCACTCCACTCGGCTGCTGGAGCCTGAACTGGGTTCCTCGTAAAGCCATTGCCCCTTTTTTTTATGTTATTTTTTATGTCATTGTACGAATGTACTGTCTGTATGTTGGTTGGTGCACCCGTAATTGTGCAATGCGCTAGGAGCTCAGAAAAAGGTGTCAGATTCCCTGAGAGTGGAGTTAAAGATGCTGTTCTAACAACTGCTCATGTGGTGCTGGGGATCAAACCCCAGTCCTCTGCAAGAGCAGTTGCGCCGCTCTTAACCGCTGGCCATCTCTTTTTTACCAAGTCTCACCCAACAGTGTGACATTCTTAAACACTGAGCCATCTCTCAAAGCCCTGTAAGCTTCTTTCATTCTATGATTTTTGCTTGAATTAAAATTTTTATTTACTTTATTTTTTTTGGTCTTTTCGAGACAGGTCTCGTTTTTAGACCCAGCTGTCCTGGAACTCCTCTGTAGACCAGGCTGGCCTGGCCTTGAACTCACAGAGATCACCTGCCTCTGCCCTCCGAGTGCTAGGATAAAGTGTGCACCTGGCTGCCTGGGCATTTTAATGGTCCAGTTCTAAGGAGCTCTGGAAACTGATATGCTGTATCACATTTCCCTAGTGAGAGGTGCGCTTGCCTTATGATAGATGTCCCTGAACCCATACACTTTCATCCAATCTTCATTGGACTGTTATGCATCTCCAGGGTTTCCACAGAACCTTCTAGCATCATCGGTGTGGCTCAATTAACATAATAGCTACCATTTTTAAATCACATATCTTTATGCCATTTGCATAACAGTTATAGCTTCACTATCATCTTTCTTGACATAGTATGCATTGCCTTGTTCCTAGGAACACTTTCCTTCCCTTTGTTTTTCTCATCCTTACTACACCATTGTACTTGGTGGCAGGGCCATCTTACCTACCAAGACTAGAGACGCCAGGTGGGAAGAAGAATTTTGTTTCACTCTTAAGCCAGTTATTATTTAAAGTAAATTCTTTTGCTCAGCTTATGTATTCTGGGATACAGTAATCTTACCAGGGTGCATGCTTTGGCAATACTAAACTTTCACCAAAAGCAAAAGAACAAGAACCGACCTTTCATTGATGGCTTTGATTAGGAAAATATTGCCCTTATAAAAGTAAAACAATCTAACGATACCTGAAACAGAAAAATAAGTGAGACTGTGAGAGGAGGAACCCAGGAGGAGTTAGGACGTTGTGTCTGGCTCTCTCTCTGAACTCATCATCCTGAGCCCATGCATTCGTAGCCCCCACATGGCCCGAGCTGCACTTAGTTTCCCAGCCTTCCTCCACTGTACTCTGAAATATTCAGGTTGTTCCCCCTTCAGGTCCCCTCCCACCTGCCTAGTATTACCTTCATTTCTTGGAAGCATCTTATAAGCATACTAGCAATACAGTCCTTCCCTTGACTCCCAGATACCTGTTTTGGCACATTACCGCTTCAAACTGTTTCCCAACTATTTACTATGAGTCTTCTGGGTTCCTCAAAGGATTCGTAGATCCTTTGAAAGGATCACCCCTCACCTTNACTTATTTTTGGTCTTTTTGAGACAGGGTCTCTCTGTAGCCCCAGCTGTCCTGGAACTCACTCTGTAGACCAGGCTGACCTTGAACTCACAGAGATCCATCTGCCTCTGCCGCCTGAGTGCTGGGATTAAAGACGTGCACCTCCATGCCAGCTTCATTTTGCAATCTTAATGCTGCCTTACGATGTCAAAACTCTTCATTGTGCCACCAGGATGCTGTATTGTGACAAGATAACACTCCACTGTGTCATCAGAATGTTGCAATGAGACATCACAATGCTCCATTGTGCCATCACAAAGCTGCACTGTGGCATCATAATGCTCCATTGTGATACATCAATACTGTTTTATGATGACACAGTGGTCCACTGTGCAGACCTCAGTGCTTTACTGTGTCATTACAATGCTTCAGTGGCATTTCATGCTTCAAAGTAATATCACATTGCTCAGTTGTGCTGTCGCGAAGTTGCACTGAGTCATGACAATTTTCTTTTTTTTTTTTTCCACTCAGACTGCATTCTCTCCCTCTAATCTCCCGAAAGAGAGAAGAACGATCATCAATGGCAGCGGCAGTGGCAATAAAGCAACACTTAGAGCCGGCTTCACGCTCAGGAGAGAAGGCTACGTCTCTTCCTCGTGGTTTCTGGTACTCTACACTGTCAGAGAAACTTCTCTAGTAACATACTATAGAAATGATCCCTGAAAGTATAGTCTTGACAAATTTCAATTGTGCCACCAAAATGCTGCATAGTTCACTGGGCCATCACAATCCTGCATGGTGCCATCATAATGCACCATCGTGACTTCACTATCTTGCATTGTATCACAATAGTGCTCCATTGTTACATCATAATACTGCATTGTGACACCACAAATTTCAGTTTTTCCAATACTATGCTTCATTGTGACATCACAGTCCATTGTGACATGAAGTTCCATTGTGTCATCACAATGATACACTGTGACATTATATTGTATCATTGTGTTATAATAATGATAGTGTGACATCGGCGTGACATTGTGTCATCACAGTGATACATTGTAACATGTGCCATCACAATGGTGCATTGTAACATCATGCTGTCTATACTCTGACACCACAGTAATGCATTGTAACTATACTGCAATACTGTGACATCACAATGGTAATTTTATTTATTACTTCACAAATTCAATGAATTGCTATTTAAAATATATTTATCATTTAAAAATATATTTTTATTTTTATTATTTATTTATTTTTGTCTTTTCTTTTTTTTTTTTTATTAATTTTTATTTCTGTATGTGTGAATGTACTGTCTGCATGCAAGTTTGTGCACCCGTGTCGTGCAATGCCGCGGAGGTCAGAAGAGGGTCTCGGATTCCCCTGGAACTGGAGTTCTCCTGGAATTGGAGTTTCAGACGGTTCTCGACTGCCATGTGGGTGCTGGGGAATCGAACCAGGGTCCTCTGTAAGAGCAGTCGGCGCTCTAACGCTAGGCGGCATCTCTCCAGTCCCTATTTTTGTCTTTTCAAGACAGGTCTCCCTGTAGCCCCAGATGTCCTGGAACTTGCTCTGTAGACCAGGCTGGGCCTTGAACTCACAAAGATCCACCTGCCTCTGCCTCCCAAGTGCTGGATTAAGCATGCGCTACCACACCCGGCTTTATTTTTATTTATTTTATTTATTTTTTAGTCTTTTTGAGACAGAGTCTCTCTGTAACCCCAGTGTCCTGGAACTCACTCTGTAGACCAGTCTCTGGCTTGAACCAAAAGATCCACCTCGCGCCTGCTCTGCTCCCAAGTGCTAGGATAAAGGGTGCGCCACCACGCCTGCATTTTTTATTTTATGTGTATGAGTGTATTGCCTGCATATAGGTAGGTGTACCCAAGTCATGCAAGGCCCTTGAAGGCGAGAAGGCCATTGGATTCCCCTGGGACTGGAGTTACGGACAGTTGTTAGTTACCATGTGAGTGCTGGGAATAGAACCTGGATCCTAAAGCAGCCAGTGCTCTTAACCACTGAGCAATCTCTCCAGCCCCCTCTAATGATGTTTTGGTTGATAACTGAAAACAGATGTTGTCATCCTGACTCATCATCAATAAAGTTCCCATCAAGCACTTGTGATCATCGCCTAGACCACCATTTATCAAAATGGCTACAAAATTAAGAGCTCAGTTATAGCTAACACTCATTCTGCATTTATTAAAAGTCCATAAAAGGGCCTGGAGAGATGGCTCAGAGGTTGAGCACTAACTGCTCTTGCAGAGGACCTGGGTTGGAATCCCAGCACCCACATGGCAGATAAGAACTGCCTTTAAGCCGGGTGTGGTGGTGGATGCCTTGTAGCATTTGGGAGGCAGAGGCCGGTGGATCTCTGTGAGTTCCAGGCCAGTTGGGGCTATAAGGAAACCCTGTCTCAAAAAGACAAAAAAAACAAAAAAAAAAAAGACAACAATAAAAAGTCTATAAAGATCTTCCCGTCATCAATTATTTGTGGCCCTGAAATAGAACCCATGGGACAGTGCAATGGCTCAAGAGCTAAAGGTGCTTGTCCAGTAAGCACAGTGACCTGAATTTGATGCCCAGGACTCATGAAAAGGTCGAGAGAGAAGAGACTTCATAAAATTGACCTCTGACCTTCACATGTGCACTGTACCACATGTGCCCCAAACATATCAAACACATACTAATTTTGACTTAAAAATACAGTCCAGGGCTGGAGAGTTGGGTCAGCAGTTAAAGAGTACTGGCTGCTCTTGCAGAAGACCTGGGTTTGATCCATAATCCAGTTCCGGGGGAATCTGACTCCCTCTTCTGACTTGACAGGTACTGCACAACATGGGTGCACCTACCTACATGCAGGCAATATATTCATACAAATAAAATGAAATTTTAATTACATTTTTTTATTTATGTGTATCTGCATGTAGGTTTGTGCACCCGTGTCATGCAATGCCATGGAGGTCAGAAGAGGGTGTCGGATTCCCCTGGAACTGGAGTTCTCCTGGAATTGGAGTTATAGATGGTTCTCAGTGGCCATGTGGGTGCTGGGGATCGAACCCCAATCCTCTGCAAGAGCAGTAGGCGTTCTTAACCGCTAGGCCATCTCCCCAGCCCCCTAAAAGTTTAATAACATTTTAAAATAGTCTGAGGCTGGAGAGATGGCTCAGTGGTTAAGAGCGCTGTCTGCTCTTGCAGAGGACCAGGGTTCAATTCCCAGAACCCACATGGTGGCTGAGAACTGTCTGTAACTCCAATTCCAGGAGAACTGCAGTTCCAGGGGAATCCAACACCCTCTTCTGACCTCTGTGGCATTGCACGACACGGGTGCACAAACCTACATGCAGACAGTACATTAATACACATAAAATAAATAAATAATTAAAAAATAATAATAAATAAAAAATACAGTCCATTCAGAAAAATAAAGATAAATACTTCACTCTTTATTTTTTTCCAGAATACTAAGTTTGTGCTCTAGTGACCTACAAAGGCAACAATGATGTTTTCGAATATGGGTAGGCAGGGTGTAGCTCAGTGGTGAAGTGCTAGTCCAGTATGCGCAAGGATTGAATTCTGAGCACCAAATTTTTTAAATTTAAAATATATTATAAATTTTGGAGTTTAAGACACTTTTAGTGAGTTGCCGTTTTCTTTTTTTATTTTTATTTATTATTTTTTATGTGTGTAGGTTGGTGCACCTGTGTTGTGCAATGCCCGGAGTTCAGAAGAGGGCATCAGATTCCCATAGACTGGAGTTAAAGACGGTTCTTAGCCGCCCTGTAGGTGCTGGGAATCGAACCCGGGTCCTCTGCAAGAGCAGTCAGCGCTCTTAACCGCTGAGCCATCACTCTAGCCACAATCTTTTGTTTCTAACTTACTGATTTTTTTTAATTTTATTTATTTTTGTATGTGTATGAATGTACTGTCTGCATGCAGGTCTGTGCAACTGTCGTGCAATGCCGCGGAGGTCAGAAGAGGGTGTCCGATTCCCCTGGAACTGGAGTTCTCCTTGAATTGGAGTTACAGACAGTTCTTAGCTGCCATGTGGGTGCTGGGGATCGAACCCGGGTCCTCTGCAAGAGCAGTCGGTGCTCTTAACCGCTAGGCTATCTCTCCAGCCCTGACTTACTGATTTTTTTAATATTCTTATTAAATCTCTAAGAATTTCACTGAATGTATTTCGATCATATTCACCTCCCTTCCTCCATCTCCTTTCAGATCTACCCCAACCTCCCTAACTAACTTTGTGTCTATTTATTTATTTATTTATTTATTTATTTATTTTTGGACTTTTTGAGACAGGGTCTCCTGTTAGTCCCAGCTGCCCTGGAGCTCACTATGTAGACCAGACTGGCCTTGAACGCACAGAGACCCACCTGTCTCTACATCCCGAGTGCTGGGATTAAAGGTGTGCACCACCATGCCTGGCTCTTATTTTTATTTTTTAAAAAATATTTTATTTATATCCAGGCGTGGTGGTGCATGCCTTTAATCCCAGCACTCGGGAGGCAGAGGCAGGTGGAGCTCTGTGAGTCCAAGGCCAGCCTGGTCTATATAGCGAGTTCTAAGCCAGCTGGAGCTACAGGGAGACCCTGTCTCAAAAAGACCAAAAAATTATTTATTTTTATTATGTTTATTTTATGTGTATGAGTGTATTACTTGCATGTATGTAAGTGCACTTGTGTCATGCAATGGCTATGAAGATAAGAAGATGTTGGAGTCTCTGGAACTGGAGTTACAGATGGTTGTTAGCTGTCATGTGATTGCTGGGAACCAAATCCAGGTCCTCTGCAAGAGCAGCCAGTGTTCTTAACCACTGAGCCATCTCTCCAGCCCCCTCTTTCTTTTTAAAGCTCATTGAGTCCAATTTGTGTTGTTCAAATACTCTTTGGTGAGGGTCCGTCCTCTGGAGCATGGTCGCCCTACCAGCAGGCATGGCTTAAAGAAACTGACTCCCCCTCTCCTAGCAGTTATCAATTGTCAACAGCTCTGCAGCTAGGAGTGGGAACTCTGTGCCCACCTCCCTCTCCATGATGAGATTTTGTCTGGCTTGAATTTGTGTATACTGTCACAAGTGCTGTAAGTTCGTAAGTGGCCTGTTGTGTCCAGAAAACATTGTTTTGCAGAGTCTCTATGTAGCCCTGGCTGGCCTCAAACTCACCGAGATCCACCTTCCTCTGCTTTTAGTGTGTTTGACCCCATTAAACATACCTTCTGGTAAAATCCTTGCCCAGTTTAGTTAATAGTTAAATGCTAGTCTTATGGAGTGAGTTTTTTCTCTAATTTTTTTCTTGAAAGCCTTATAAAAGATAAATTTATATATAAAATAGAAATTCTAGGGTGGATCCATGGAGAAAATGACCTTGAAGACACATCTCAAAATCTGTTTCTGAGGACAGCAAAATGGCTCAACTGGTAAGGCCCTTGCTGTACAGTCGACAACCCCATCATCCCTGGACTCCACAGGAGAGAACTGATTCCTGAACATTGTCCTTTGGTTTCCACATGTGTGAGGTGGCACACATGTATGAGGTGGCAAACGTGTGAAGTGGTACATATGTGTGAGGTGGCACACACACATGAGGTGGCACACCTGTGTGAGATGGCACACCTGTGTGAGATGGCACACATGTGTGAAGTGGTACACATGTATGAGATGGCACACATGTGTGAGATGCCACACCTGTGTGAGATGGCATACAAGTATGAGTGGCACACATGGATGAGATGGCACACATGTGCCTCCTGCCCCTGCACCCGCACTAAATAAAAATCCATTTCTGCTATTTTCTCATTCCATGACTGCATTACCATCCTATGTATTTATTTAAAATATTTGTGTGCATGTCTATAAGAGTGTGCCATGTAGGTATGGGCACTCATGGAGACTAGAAGAGAGCTTTGGATCCCTTGAGTTACAGGAGGCTGTTAAATACGTGATGTGGCTGCTGGGAGCTGAACTTGGGTCCTCTGTAAGAGCAATGCCCCTTTTTTTTTATTGTTATTTTTTATGTATGTGTACGAATGTACTGTCTGCATGTTGGTTGGTGCACCCGTATTGTGCAATGCTGCAGAGATCAGAAAAGGGTGTCAGATTCCCTGGAAGTGGAGTTAAAGATGGTTCTCAACTGCCATGTGGGTGCTGGGGATCAAACCCCAGTCCTCTGCAAGAGCAGTTGGCGCTCTTAACCGCTGAGCCATCTCTTCAGCTCCCAAGCAGTGTGCATTCTTAAACACTGAGCCATCTCTCCAGCCCCTGTCAGCATTCTTCAACTACTGTTTTGCCTGGGCATTTTTTTTTATTTATTTATTTTTTTGGTCTTTTCGAGACAGGGTCTCCCCGTAGCCCCAGCTGTCCTGGAACTCACTCTGTAGACCAGGCTGGCCTGGCCTTGAACTCACAAAGATCCACCTGCCTCTGCCTCCCGAGTGCTAGGATTAAAGGTGTGCACCTGGCTGCCTGGGCATTTTAATGGTCCAGTTCTAAGGAGCTCTGGAAACTGATATGCTGTATCACATTTCCCTAGTGAGAGGTGCGCTTGCCTTATGATAGATGTCCCTGAACAAAACTTTCATCCAATCTCATTGACTGTTATGCATCTCCAGGAGTTTCACAGAACCTTCTAAGCATCATCGGTGTGGCTCAATTAACATAATAGCTACCATTTTTAAATCACATATCTTTATGCCATTTGCATAACAGTTATAGCTTCACTATCATCTTTCTTGACATAGTATGCATTGCCTTGTTCCTAGGAACACTTTCCTTCCCTTTGTTTTTCTCATCCTTACTACACCATTGTACTTGGTGGCAGGGCCATCTTACTACCAAGACTAGAGAGCCAGGTGGGAAGAAGACATTTTGTTTCACTCTAAGACAGTTATTATTTAAAGTAAATTTAATTTGCTCCAGCTTTATGTATTCTGGATACAAGTATCTTACCAGGTGCATGCTTTGCAATAACTACAACTTTCACCTAAAAGCAAAAGAACAAGAACTCACCATTTCATTGATGGCTTTGATTAGGAAAATATTGCCCTTATAAAAGTAAAACAATCTAACGATACCTGAAACAGAAAAATAAGTGAGACTGTGAGAGGAGGAACCCAGGAGGAGTTAGGACGTTGTGTCTGGCTCTCTCTCTGAACTCATCATCCTGAGCCCATGCATTCGTAGCCCCCACATGGCCCGAGCTGCACTTAGTTTCCCAGCCTTCCTCCACTGTACTCTGAAATATTCAGGTTGTTCCCCCTTCAGGTCCCCTCCCACCTGCCTAGTATTACCTTCATTTCTTGGAAGCATCTTATAAGCATACTAGCAATACAGTCCTTCCCTTGACTCCCAGATACCTGTTTTGGCACATTACCGCTTCAAACTGTTACCCAACTATTTACTATGAGTCTTCTGGGTTCCTCAAAGGATTCGTAGATCCTTTGAAAGGATCACCCTTCACCTTTCCATGTGTCTCAACCCCCTAAGCTTCTCATGTAGTAAATTCTGTTGAAAGACTGTTGCCTACAAGTTCTTTTGTTACTTTAGGTACCCCACAGTTACTCAAACCTGTCTTTGCACTCATGATATGGGTAGGTCACATAAAGGTACCTGGACCTAGGTGAAAGCTTAATAAAGATTTATGGGTTTACTGTTCCGTGACGCTGAAGGTTCAAGGGACATCAAAGCAGTGTACCTTCAAATTCATCATATGGGGGGGGGTTTACACAGTCATAAAACCACTTGTATAATGTAGTGTGTGGAGTATCTTTTCTTTTCTTTTCTTTTCTTTTTTTTTTTTTTTTTTTTTTTTTGAGATAGGGTCTCCCTTTAGTCCCAGCTGGCCTGGAACTCACTCTGTAGACCAACATGGTCTTTAACTCAGAAATCTGCCTGCCTCTGCCTCCCGAGTGCTGAGATTACAGGCGTGCGCCACCAGGCCCTGCTGCATCAGTCTTTCTTTAGTTCAAACTCCTCCTGAGTATTGCAGTTACCTTCTAGGCACCTCAGACCTGAGTGCTCAGATGTGCTTCAGCTTGTGCCCTCCTGTCATTGTCAGTCATCAATGAATGGCATTGCTATTCACCCAGTTATCAAATGCACAAAGGCATCATCATGGTCTGCACTCCCCCAGCATACCTCCCTACTCCCTCACCCCAACATATGTTTCATCACTGTGTCTTTTTTTTTTTTTTTTTTT
>VZQC01002915.1:399587-426505 GCA_009823505.1 Rhizomys pruinosus
AAAAAAAAAAAAAAACCCGATTGCATCTTATTTATGTTGGGGGAGGAGTGCATGATATAGATTACAAGTGTGTAGTCAGAGGACAATTTGAAGGTTCTCTATAGGCTTCTCCGTGTGGTATAGGGAACAAACTCAGGTCATCTGCCAAGTCAAGAAGCACCTTTACACTCGGAGCCATCTCCATGGCCCTCCCTGCCCCACTGAGCCATCTCCATGGACCTCCCTGTCCCACTGAGCCATCTCCATGGCCCTCCCTCGCCCACTGAGCCGTCTCCATGGCCCTCCCTCGCCCACTGAGCCGTCTCCATGGCCCTCCCTCGCCCACTGAGCCATCTGCATGGCCCTCCCTCGTCCACTGAGCCATCTGCATGGCCCTCCCTCGCCCACTGAGCCATCTCCATGGCCCTCCCTTGCCCACTGAGCCATCTCCGTGGCCCCCTCCCTTTTCATTTTTAAGCTTTTTGTTTTTAGCTGATTTTATACTTAGATAAAAGGGGCAAAAATAGTACAGAAATTTCCTTTGTATCCTTCTCACTGCCTCTAAGTTAGCGTCTACATCACCACAGTACAGATTTCTTTTCACTTTAACAGCCCCTGCCTGGTTTAGACCATCATAATTTCTTTCCTAAATGAAAGCAGCAGCAATTCCTGGTCTTTCTCTGGCTTTGACTTTTCAACCAAGCTGCGGCCTGAGGGCACTTAGGTCTGCCTGCGTTGGTCTAGCAGAGCCAGCTGGGAAGCAGGCTCTCTCCGCTCCACTTGTCCCTGTAGCGCAGTGCTACCTCTTTCACCTCCTGGTCAATGCTGACACTTGCCTTTTCACCCTCACAGATTAGGGAAAGTCTCCTTATCCAGGGCACCAGCAGGTCACTCAAACATAAAGAGAGGCAAGAGGGAGCCCAGATGTTTGGGTTTTAGCAGCAGTTCAACTATCTGTTATCCACTGTCTACAACCAGGTTCCCTCTCCTTGGGTCCATCTCCATGTCTGATCCCACTCATATTTGGGAGAGAAAATTAAACTGAACAACAGTCTATAGGTACCTGTAAATTAAATTTAAAAAGGAAGATGAAGAACAAATACCCATTTCATCCACAGGAGCAATAAGTACTTCATTCCCCAAGTCTGTGGCCCAGATGGAAGTGACATCGACCTTAAACTTCTCCCAAACATACATTCTTTTACCACTGTACAGATTATAAATTGAGAATCCTTTGGCTCCTCCAATAAACACATAATCTTGTGACACAGCTATACCACCAGGAGTTTTGTCCAGCTGGATAAACACACACACAAAAGACAAAACTAATTATTTTCAGCTCTCAATGTCTTCAAGCAATATGAACTACTTTTTAGAGACGCTAGGGCTCTTCCTAGACATATCATTCCCAATCATAGTGCCTGTCTAAAATTATTGCCCTAAGCATTTCACTTTTAGGGGAATGAGGCCAGAGAAAACAAAGAAGTTGGGAATAGATGTAGATTCTGAACATGAGCACAACCACAGGTCTTGGGCTTTGTTCAGTCTAGTGCATTATGGGAAGAGCAACAGCTGAAGCATGGCAATTCTCAACTGTCAAGCATTAAGAAAGAGGCAGTGGCTGGGCTGGAGAGATGGCCTAGTGGTTAAGAGTACCGACCGCTCTTGCAGAGGACCTGGGTTCGATCCCCAGCACCCACATGGCGGCTGAGAACCATCTGTAACTCCAATTCCAGAACTCCAGTTCCAGGGGAATCCGACACCCTCTTCTGACCTCTGAGGCATTGCACGACACGGGTGTACAAACCTGCATGCAGACAGTACATTCATACACATAAAAAATAAATAAAATTAAAAAAAATAAAAAAAGAGACAGTGGCTTAATAAATTGAGTTTTCAATGTTAATAGCAATATAAACTGCTCTTAGTATAATCTTCAACTGACCAGAACTCCCATTTCCCCAGGCAATTTACCAGGTAGATCTCTTCTGATAAACAGCAGCAGCCTACAATCTCAAAAACACATCTGTGTTCTTGAATGGAAGGGTCTGGTAGGAATTCCTTCCTTATGTCCCTGGACCAGATGTTTGCATTTATTAACACTCAAGTAAGAAACTGGGAGTCTTATTTATACCTGGATTTCTGCAACTGGTGGGTAGATAGTGGGTGGAATCCGTTTGTGTTCCATCTCTCTCAGTGCCTCTCTCTGTTCAATAATTTCCCATGACCGGTCAAACAGAAGGTTCACCAGCTTGTTGATCATTCGATAAGGCTGAGGCAAGAAATCCAGGCCCTCATACATGTCCCGGAAGAAAAAATCCTTTTCATCATCCTTAGGCCAGTCCATCTCTGTTGGGGTTGGGATCTCCAGCGGTCCCTTCCCACTAAATGCAGACACCCTCATCCTCTGAGGCTGACCTCCTTTGGAGGATGACATTACTGAAGGTGGCACTGAGAATTTCGGGGGAACTCTGAAAAGCTGAGAAGCAGAGTTAGCAAGGACACTTTGAGAAAAAGGTAATGAACAAGAAGCTAGCACTATCCTTCTCTAGCACAATGTCCTCTGGGGACCATTTATCTCAGAGACTGGGCCTCCTTATCACAGGAATATTATCACATTCCCAGGACACAGTCTTCACATTCATGAGCATATCAGAAGGGACAGATATCTCACATGCCAAGCTAAAGTGATGTGCTGCGGGGGCTTGAGAGACTAGCGGTTAAGAGTGCCTTACAGAGGACCCGGGTTCGATCCCCAGCACCCACATGGCCGCGCCAGAGAGAAATGTATGAAACCTCCAATTTCCAGGAGAACTCAGTTCCAGGAATTCCGACACCCTCTTTCTGACCTCCGCTGCATTGCCACGACACGGGGTGCACAAACTTTCATTCGAGACAGTACATTCATACACATACGGAAATAAATAAAATTAAAAAAAAAAAAATGATGTGCTGCGGAATGGAAGGAGGAATTTGGCATGGCGTTCACCTCCTGAGAGGACAATAGCTGTCTTTTGTTCCAAAGACAACATACAATAACCCCCAAGGTCCCTCCTTTGCAGGGGGGGGGGGGGGGCGGTGGGGAGTGGCCGGGGTGCTCGGGGGCGGGCGCGGGGTGGTTGGGCAGGGATGGGGGGTTGTGTGGCGTTGCGGGCGGGGTTTGCGGGGGTGGGCGGTGCCTTGCAAACGGCTCCTGTTCAAGCCACAACTCCCCTTTTCCTGTTTCTCAGGCCTAATCAGTTCACTACTTCTGACCTTTGTCATGCAATTTGTTCCCTTTTCAGTTTCTCAGTGGTGGCCCCACAGGAGTTCTGTAGGCCCTGTGCTTGGGTCTGTGACATTCTTCAAGGGCCAACAGAAAGGTCCGAGACATGAAAAATATACTGACTAAAAAGCCTATAAAATCAGGATACCTCTAAAATATTTATGATTTAGAAGATTTACGCTCTCTCCCTCTCTCTCTCTCTCTCTCTCTATATATATATATATATATATATATATATGAAGAAAAATAATCTGTTCTTCAAACCCCCCAAAATTTGGGGCTAGATAGATGGCTGCTCTTGCAGAGGACCCAGGTTTGGTTCCCAACAACCATATGGTAGATAACAATCACCCATAACTCCAGTTCCAGGGGATTCCATGGCCTCTTCTGGCCTCCACAGGCATTGGACAACATGGGACCACTTATAGACATGCAGGTAAAATGCTCATGCACACAAAAAAATTTAAAATATTTAAAACAAAACAAGAAGGAGAAATAGGAGAAGGGGAAGGGGGAAAATGAGGAGACAGAGGAAGAAGGAAGGTGTGTGGGATAGCTTTAGTGTCAACCTGCCACACCTGGATTGAGGGAGCCTCAATTGGGGAATTTCCTCTATTGGACTGGCCTGTGGCCACATCTGTGGAGTAGTGTCTTGATTGCTGAGTGATGTGGGAGGGCCCAGCCACTATGGGTTGTGCCACCCCTGGGCAGGTTGTTGTGTATTAGATAAGAAAGCAGGTTGAGCATGGGTTCAGGGGAGCAAGCCAGTAAGAAGCATTCCTCCATGGCCTGTGCTTCAGCTCCTGCCTCCAGGTTCCCACCCTGAGTTCCTACCTTGGGCTCCCTCAATGATGAACTGTGACCTGGGAGATGTAAGCTAAATGAACCCTTTCCTCCCCAAGTTGGTTTTGGGCAGAGTGTTTTGTCATAGCAATGGAGAAGCAAAATAGAATAAAAGGAGAAAGGAGGAAGAAGGGGAAGAAGAGGAGAAGTATGGGGAGAAAGAGGAAGAGAAGAAGTTGTAGAATGAGATGCTTAAGCAAAAGAAAACTATACCAAAGGCCAACATAATCAAACTGCTCAAAACTAGTGACGGAGACACAATTTAAAAAGCAGCCCAAAGATGGGCTGGAGAGATGGCCTAGCGGTTAAGAGCGCTGACCGCTCTTGCAGAGGACCCGGGTTCGATCCCCAGCACCCACATGGCGGCCGAGAACCGTCTGAAACTCCAATTCCAGGAGAACTCCAGTTCCAGGGGAATCCGAACACCCTCTTCTGACTTCCGCGACATGGCATTCACGACACGGGTGCACAAACTTGCATGCAGACAGTACATTCATACACATACAGAAAGAAACAAAATTAATTAAAAAAAAAAAAAAGCAGCCCAAAGAAAAAGGATATAGAAAGCAACAAAATAAAGGATAGCAATGGGTTTCTTGAAGGAAGCCACTGGAATGACAAGACAGTGGGGCAACATGCTGAAAGCATAGAAAGAAAAAAACTTGCAGGGCGTGGTGGCATACGCCTTTAATCCTAGCACTTGGGAGGAAGAGGCAGGTCTTTGTGAGTTCAAGGCCAGCCTGGTCTACAGAGCGATCTCCAGGCTAGCTGGAACTAAAAGGGAGACCCTGTCTCAAAAAGACAAAAAAAAAAAAAAAAGAAAAAATCGTCATTGGAATTCTACACCCAGGAAGTATATCTTTCATTAAATGAAGGTGAAATCAAGGATATTTTTAAGACATACAAAGTTTAAGACTGGGAATGGTGGTTTATATCTTTAATCCCAGCACTCAGGAGGCAGAGGCAGGAGGAGAACTGGTACAAATTCAAGGTCAGCCTGGTCTACTTAGCAAGCACCAAGCTTGGGACTGGACAGAATTAGACCCTTATTCTCAAAAAAAAAAAAAAAAAAAAAAGGACAGGGGGCCTGGAGAAATGACCCAGTGGTTAAGAGTACTGGCTGCTTTTGCAGAGGACCTGGGTTTGATTCCCAGAACCCTCATGGAAACTACCATCCATAACTCCAGTACCTTGGGCTCCAAACCCCTCTTCTGATTGCATGACACAGGTACGCCAACCTGCATGCAGGCAAAACACTCATAAAGTGTCTTAAAGACATAAAAATGTAGACCTTTTCCTATCATTTATCTATTTAACAAATAGCAAAATGTTTAATCAGGGGCTGGAGAGATGGTTCAGTGGTTAAGAGCACTTACTGCTCTTGCAGAGGACTGGAGTTCAATTTCCAGCACCCTTGTCAGGAGACTCACAACCACCTGGAACTCCAGCTTCAGGGAATCCAGTGCCTCTGCAAGCACCTACATACAAAATTAGAAAAAAAAAGAGGCTGGAGAGATTGCTCAGTGATTAATAACACTGGCTGCTCTTATAGAGAACATGGTTCTATATAGCAAGTTCCAGGCCAACCAAGGTTATACAGCAAAACTTTTTTTTAAAAAAAGTAGACAAGTTCACAATTATATTCAAAGATTTCCATACATTCTGCTCTATTTATAGAGCATATAGACAGAAAAATTAATGATACAATACCATTAACAAATTTGATCTGCTTGACAACTACAGAACTCTCTCAAAACAAACCCCCTGAATTATAATACAAATTCTTCTTATTTTTAAAGGGGAAAGCACGACTACAGTCCCCCACTACCACAAACTATGCAGTCGAGTTTCCCGCATTTGGGGAAATCACAGGGGTCAGTATATCCCAAGTGCAATGGATGAGACTAGCCCTGGGAAAACCACCTTCTTGATCATGGTATCTCCCCTGCCAGGATAATACAAATTCTTTTTTTAAATTAAAAAAAATTTTTTTTTTTATTTATTATATGTGTATGAATGTACTGTCTGCATGTAGGTTTGTGCACCCGTGTTGTGCAATGTGTCGGATTCCCCTGGAACTGGAGTTCTCCTGGAATTGGAGTTATGGATGGTTTTCAGCCGCCATGTGGGTGCTGGGGATCGAACCCAGGTCCTCTGCAAGAGCAGTCAGCACTCTTAACCGCTAGGCCATCTCTCCAGCCCATTAATACAAATTCTTTTTAAGTACACTTGAATATTTATCAAGATAAACTATATCCTAAGCCATAAAGCAATTCTTTTTTATTAAATTTTATTTATTTATTCGTTTGTTTGTTTTTATGTGTATGAATGTACTGTCTGCATGTAGGTCTATGCACCCATGTCGTGCAATGCCAGAGGTCAGAAGAGGGTGTCGGATTCTCCTGGAACTGGAGTTAAAGACGGTTCTCAGCTGCCATGTGGGTGCTGGGGATCGAACCCAGGTCCTCTGCAAGAGCAGTTGGTGCTCTCAACTGCTAGGCCATCTCTCCAGCTACCGTATTTTATTATTTTTTATGTGTATGAGTGTACTGTCTGCATGTAGGTTGGTTCACCCATGTCGTACAATGCCACAGCAGTCAGAAGAGGGTGTCAGAGTCCCCTGGAACTGGAGTTAAAGATGGTTCTTAGCCGCCATGTGGGTGCTGGGAATTGAACCCGGGTCTAACCACTGAGCCATCTCTCTGGCCCCATAAACCGATTCTTAATAAATTGAAAAGAACTTAAGGTATAAAAATCAGTAACAGAAAGGAGTTAGTTTAGAAATATATAAAAATCAAAATATTAGAAAGTGAAACATCACACTTCTTAGTAACGCATGCATCACTACTACATACCCACTAGAATGGTTAAAATAAAAAGAACAGGTGGAGATCCGGGCGTGATGGCACACACCTTTAATCCTAGCACTTGGGAGGCAGAGGCAGAGGCAGGCAGATCTTTGTGAGTTCAAGGCCAGCCTGGTCTACAGAGTGAGTTCCAGGACAGCTGGGGCTACAGGGAGACCCTGTCTCGAAAAGACAAAAAAAAAAAAAGAACAGGTGGAGAAGCAGAGCCACCAGACATTTGTTGAGAGAACAAAATAGTTCTTCACCCAGGGAAAGGATCTAACATCTTATATGGTTAAGCATTCACAAACCACATTGACAATCCCATTCTTGGGTGTGTATCCTAGAAGTATGGAAATCTATATTCATACAATCCCATTCTTGGGTGTGTATCCTAGAAGTATGGAAATCTATATTCATACAAAAGCCCGCATATAAATATTTATAATTCTATAATTTATTATTTTTTGAGACAGGGTCTCCCTGTAGTCCCAGCTGGACTGGAACGCACTCTGTAGACCAGGCTGGCCTTGAACTCACAGAGATCTGCCTGCCTCTGCCTCTCCAGTGCTAGGATTAAAGCTGTGCACCACCACGTCCAGCTTAAAGACGGTTCTTAGCTGCCATGTGGGTGCTGGGAATCGAACCTGGGTCCTCTGCAAGAGCAGTCAGCAGTCTTAACTGCTGAGCCATGTCTCCAGCCCCTTATAATTTATTTTTAATTTTGTTTTTGTTTTTAACTGTGTACGTGTGGGTATGTGAACTGGAGTGCTGGTGCTAGAGCAGGCCAGTAGAGGGTGTCATCCTCTGGAGCTGTAATTTAGGCAGTTGTGACTTACCTGATATGGGTCCTGGGAATTGAACTCTGGTCCTCTGGAAGAACAGCAAGCACTCTTAACTGATAAGCCATCTCTCCAGGCCCTCTATTTATTTATTTATTTTATTTATTATTATTTGTTATTTATTTCTTTTGCTTAATTGTTTGATTTAAATTTTATTTTATTTTCTGTACTGTGTAGAGATGTATGTCTGCATGCAATTTTTGTGTGCACGAGGTTAAACCCCGGTCGTGTTCAATGCCGCGGAGGTCTTAAAGGAGGGTCATTGGAGTGCCCCTCCGGAACTGGATTTCTTCTTTGAATTTTTGGAGTTCAGATTGGTTATCTCGGCGCGCATGGTGGGGTGCTAGGGTGATCAAACTGGGGAGTCCTCTGCAAGAGTAAGGTCGATCGACTCTATAAACGCTAGGCCATGCTCTCTGCAGCCATATTTTTATCTTTTATTTTTTATTATGTGTGTCCTTTCGAGACCGGGTCTGTCGGTACACCTCAGCTGTCCTGGATGTTACACTTTCAAGTCCTGTCGAATCCAGGGCTGGCCTTGTATAACTTCATACATAAGATCTCACCTTGCTTGCCTCCCATAATGCTAGGTATTAAAGATGTGCGTCCGCACTTCATTCCTGTGGCAGGACCTTTCTATTTATAGATACTTCTAAATACGCGAATTAATCGTTTGCAATGTTCTTACCAGCTGCTGAATGATTGAACATTATGATGACATCTCACCACCAACTCGGAACTGATCAAAGTAATGAGTCGGGTTATGGTGGGCTGTAGTCACCATTATGACCTAAATAATTGCTAAAGTGCATTAGTGGTTTGAGTAAAAGGAAAATCCATCTCAAAATTTTATTTGCATGTTCGCGATTCACGTATATTGTATTCCCTCAACAGCATAGAAATGAATTGAATATGGAAGACACTCAGATCGCGGCAATTTGCCCGGGGGGTAGTAGGTGTGACAAATACAAGGGCAAGGTGAAGGGGATTATTGGGTGATGTGTTAATTGTCTCACTTATTATTGCAAATAAAATATGTAAAGCTGGTTATACATAGTTATATATATATTATTTTTTTTTCCTTTTTTTTTGGTCTTTTCGAGCGACAGGGTCTCCCGTGTAGCCCCAGCTGTGCCCTGGTGAACTTCCACTCTCGAGACCGAGGCTTGGCCTTGAAACGTCACAAAGGATGCCTGCCTCTGCCTCCCAAGTGCTCAGGAATTAAAGCGGCGGCCAACCACGGCCGGCGAGGGCACCTTCTTAACTGGCGGTTTCCATTCTGATGTAGACGTGCACTGTCTGTGGTCGTATTTTCGGCCATTGTATTTCCGCTTGACTGATGCCCAAGTTGTACACTGGTAATGACTGTATCGGGCGCCAGCCTCACCATGGGTGCCACCGTGCTCTAAGTGCTGCTTTTGAGAAGTCCACGGCGCCGCTTGGCAAGAGAAGCACTCTTTTCTGCAGTTTCCGTACATGGGGGCATGGCAAAAACCTCCTGGATGCCGCCCAGCCACCAGACCCCAAGCTCCCACATGGCTATTTTTAAAAGAAATAGTGAATTTTACGGGATTGTGACGTGTGGCTGTCTCTCCGCAGGTGTAACTGCTACTTGCATGATAACTTCCAGATTTCAATTCCCCAGGCACCTCCTATTCTTTTGGGCTGTGTGTTCACAACCTCCCTGTATCATTCCTATGTTCCAGAAGATCCTAGCTATCCTCTTCTGGCCTGCTACAGGCATCTGTGTGTATGACATGCAACATCACTATTGCACCTGCAGGCACACACACAAAATAAAATAAGTAAATCTTTAAAAAAAAATAAGTTCATAATTTCATATGGGAGATTAACTATCGATCGTCATCTGGGATAAAACAAAGTTTAAATCATTTTAGCTCTAAAAGTAAAACGCTTCTAGAAGAAAGGAGGGACTGAGAGGGTGGTGCCTATGTCGGTGTGTTAAGAGTACTCACCAACCGCTCTTCGCAGATGGGGACCCGTTTGGTTCGATTCGACCCTCCGCACCCACATGGCGGCGGGCTGCTGAGAGGTGACCCGTTTCTGTAACTCCAACTTTCCAGGAGAATTACCGCAAGTTTGAGTTGGGGATGTGATCGTTTGATGGGAGGAACGTCCGCCTGCGCAAGCTCTCTTCTTGATCTGGGCTCTGCGGTCATTGGCACGACGATTCGTGGGTTGGATGCTATCGACCTACATTCAGCCAGTTACATTCATACACATAATAAAAAATTGCCAAAAGGCGCTATATGGACGAAAATATCTTTGCATATCTCAGGTAGAGTTAATAAGATTTCCCTCTAGAGTTTCAGCAAACATAATCAGATTTAAGTGAAAATTGTAGAGGGGGCGGCGACTCGTCAGTGCGTGTTTAAGTTAGCACCATAACTGCTGCTTGTCAGTCGGGACCTGGGGTCAATTGGTCCCACGGCAACCCACATGGCAGTAAGGAACTAATCTTGTTTAAGTCTCCACGGATCCTACGGGGAATCTGAGCTCCTCTTGCTGACCTCCGCTTGGGGGGGGTTTTCCTGTACTTATTAATGTGTCTAGTACGGGATGCACTGTGCGCTGGCTTTGTTTCTGTTGTTTGGTTCGCAAACAGTCTCTTCCTCTTTTTGTTTGTGTCATTCAATTGGTGCAGCGAGATTGCAGGTACCCTTCATGGTGCTCCAGTCATTACTCATGATCGTAAAATCTCTACTGATAAGGTTACTTTTAGTTTAATAATTAATTCTAATAATATCTATGATGATCACAATGAGCATGAATTGATCCATCAATTTTGGTCTTAGCAACGCTTTTCACAAGATAAGAAATATGTTATTGCCTGCTTCACGAAAGAAATCTATAAGAGCTGGATAAAGAGATGCC
Organism: Rhizomys pruinosus; assembly: GCA_009823505.1. Classification (NCBI taxonomy): domain Eukaryota; kingdom Metazoa; phylum Chordata; class Mammalia; order Rodentia; family Spalacidae; genus Rhizomys; species Rhizomys pruinosus. The sequence continues at coordinate 410,258 of VZQC01002915.1, forward strand.
ACAGTGGTGTATGGCGCAGCCTATACATCTGATTGCACTTCGGGAAGGGTCTGAGTGCTAGTGAGGGTTATTTCCATTAAGCTGTAAAAGTGCCAGCTCTCACGAGACTCGATGCAGATGGAAAGACATTTAGTACCTCCAAAGTCAAAGTTCTTATCCACGAAACTCGAAGATATTTTCACAGGTCATATGATTGATAACGTATGTGGTTTTTCCAACCTGACTCTGAAAGTGAACTTCCAAAAACTCATTAATAATGAGAAACATCATCCCCGTTTTTTTCTCTTATAGGCGGCAAAAGATTTTATTATAGGACACCCGGGGTGTTGGTGAAGGGTTTATGACTAAAGGACAAATCTAAAACTAGCCCAGAAAAAGCTGGTTTCTAGCATATTAGGTATATGCTTTTGAGATTCGGGGCCGGGCGTGGCTGGCGCACGCCTTTAATTCCAACACCCAACACTCCAGAGAAACAGGCAGGCGGATCTTTGTGAGTTCAAGGCCAGCCTGGTCTCCAGAGTGAGTTCCAGGACAGCTGGGGCTACAGGGAGACCCTGTCTCGAAAAGACCAAAAAAAATAAATAAATAAATAAATAAAAATAAATAAATAAATAAATAAAAGCATTAATGATATGAAAATTGTAATCATGACATACAACTGCACAAATGCCAGAATACCTAAAAGTTAAAATGGGCCACAACAGCTGCTGTTAAGAATGCAGAGGAACTACAGGCATTGCACACATGTGGTACACTTACATACATGCAGGCAAATCAGTCATACCCAAAAAAATAGAAGTAAAAAAATTCTAATGAGGCTAGAGAGATGGTTAAGAGCTGTTAAGGGCACTTACTGCTATTGCAGAGGACCCGGGTTCAGTTCCCAGCCACACACATGGCTGTTAACAATTGTCTGGAACTCCAACTCCTGGGGATCTAAGGCCCTTTTCTGGCCTCTGTGGGCACTGGCACACATGTGGTGCACTTACATACATGCAGGCAAAACACTCAAATGCATGAAATAAAAGCAAGTAAATAATTCTTTAAAGAATGTGGAAGAACTGGAAATGCTCATACACTGTTATTTTTTCATTATTTTTTTTTATGTGTATGAGTGTACTGTCTGCATGTAGGTTGGTGCACCTGTGTCATGCAATGCCGAGGAGGTCAGAAGAGGGCATCAGATTCCCCTGGAACTGGAGTTAAAGACGGTTCTTAGCTGCCATGTGGGTGCTGGGAATCGAACCCAGGTCCTCTGCAAGAGCAGTCGGCACACTTAGCCACTGATCCATCTCTCCAGCCCCACATTGCTGTTTATAATGCAAAGAGTATAACCAGTTTGGAAAAGAATTTGGTAGCTAGCTATGTATCTGACAGGATTAGTGTTTAGAATATATAAAGAACTAAAAAAAGCTAAAGAAGAAAACAAACTATCCAATCAAAAATGAGCTCTGGAATTGAACAGAGAGTTCTATTTTATTTTTTTTTAATATTTCTTATTTGTTCCTTGAGAATTCCATACATGCATACAATGTATTTAATCAATTTACCTCCTACTCCTCCTTCCAACTGTTACTGGATCCCCATAATTCTGCTCCCTACTTCATGTCATGATTTGTTCTGTTTTTAATAATCCATCGAGTCCAATTAGTGCTGCCCATGCACACAGGAGGCCCTCCATTGGATCATGGTCAACCTATCAGGGGCCACACCCCTAAAGAATACGGACCTCCCTTAGCAACCATCAGCTGTCAACAGTTCTCAGCTAGGAGTTGGGGCTCCTGTGCCCCTCCCCCATCCACTCTGGAATGTTGACTGGCTTGATTAATCTTGAGTAGGCAAGCTGCACAAGCTTGCTGTGAGTTCATGAGTGTAGCAGTCCAGTTATGTCCAGAGGACACTGTTAGCCCCAGGCCTCCCCGACCTCTAGTTCTTACAATCTTTTCCTCCCCTCTTCTGTGATCTTCAGAGAGTTCTTTTGTTGTTGTTATTGAGACAGGGTCTCTCTATAGCCCCAGCTGGCCTGGAACTCACTCTGTAGACCAGGCTGGCCCTAAACTCACAGAGATCAGCCTGCTTCTGCCTCCCGAGTGCTAGGACTAAAGGCATGCACCACCATGCCCGGCTTAAAGGTGGTTCTTAGCTGCCATGTGGGTTCCTAGCTTCCATGTGGGTGCTGGGAATCAAACTTGGGTCCTCTGCAAGAGCAGTTGGAGCTCTTAACCACTGAGTCATCTCTCCAGCCCCCAAAGAGTTCTTAAAACAAGAAATATAAATGACTAGTAACTAGTAACCACTCTTTTTTTTTTTTTATGTGTATGAATGTACTGTCTGCATGCAGGTTTGTGCACCCGTGTTGTGCAATGCCTCGGAGGTCAGAAGAGGGCGTCGGATTCCCCTGGAACTGGAGTTCTCTTGGAATTGGAGTTACAGATGGTTCTCAGCCACCATGTGGGTGCTGGGGATCGAACCCGGGTCCTCTGCAAGAGCGGTCTGTGCTCTTAACCGCTAGGCCATCTCTCCAGCCCCCCCCCCTTTTTTTTTTGGTCTTTTTGAGACAGGGTCTCCCTGTAGCCCCAGCTGTCCTGGAACTCACTCTGTAGACCAGGCTGGCCTTGAACTCACAAAGATCTGCCTGCCTCTGCCTCCCAAGTGCTAGGATTAAAGGCATGTGCCACCATGCCCAGCCCATAACCACTCTTAAAAAACTGTTCAGCCGGGCGTGGTGGCACACGCCTTTAATCCTAGTACTTGGGAGGCAGAGGCAGGCGGATCTTTGTGAGTTCAAGGCCAGCCTGGTCTACAGAGTGAGTTCCAGGACAGCTGGGGCTACAGGGAGACCCTGTCTCAAAAGACCAAAAATAAAAAAAAAAATAAAAAAATAAAAAAACTGTTCAATATCCTTAGCCATCAGGAAGATGCATATTAAAACCACTTTAAAACTCCACCATACCCTACTAAGAATGACCATGATCAAAAATACAAATGGGGGGGGAGGGCTGGAGAGATGGCCTAGCGGTTAAGAGCACCGACCGCTCTTACAAAGGACCCGGGTTCGATTCCCAGCACCCACATGGCGGTCGAGAACCGTCTGAAACTCCAATTCCAGGAGAACTCCAGTTCCAGGGGAATACAACACTTTCTTCTGACCTCCGCGGCATTGCACGACACGGGTGTGCAGACCTGCATGCAGACAGTACATTCATACACATACAGAAATAAATAAAAATTAATAAAAAAAATACAAATGGTCCCTGTAGCTGCCACTGCTTCTGCCATCCTTCAAAGACTAAGAAGACACAGCTTTTCAACCTTCCAATATGGACTGAAGACTCATGTCTCTCCAAGAATCCTCCAAACCTTCAGTGCCAGATGGGGACTGCTGAGACATCCAACTTGTGGACTGAGCTACTACTGGGGTTTCCAGTTCTTCAGAGTAGACTGCCATTGTTGGACTACCCAGGCTGTATCATGGAGACCAGTACAGGTAGATCAAGACAGGATGCGGTGCTAACTGGACCTCATTTGGTGACCACAGGAAGGGAAAACCCCAGTGTGAAGCACAAGGGCAGAACTGATGGTGGTTTGGGCTTGCTAAGGAGGAAACTTCAAACATGACATCTTTCAGCCTAATAAAAAAAATCATAAGCTGAAGATGTTAAATCCTATAATATATGTGGCATGCATATATGCATATTTTGTTTTTGGTTTTGGTCTTTTCAAGACAGGGTCTCCCTGTACCCAGCTGTCCTAGAACTCACTCCGTAGAACAGGCTGGCCTTGAACTCACAAAGATCCGCCTGTCTCTGCCTCCCAAGTGCTAGGATTAAAAGCGTGCGCCACCATGCCCAGCTTAAAAATAAGTAGATTTTTAAGGGGCTAGAGAGATGGTTCAGTGGTTAAGAACACCGACTGCTCTTCCAGAGGACCCAGGTTTGGTTTCCAGCACCCACATGGAGGCGATGTTCCATAATTTCAGTTCCAGGGTATTCTAAGCTCTTTCCTGGCTTCTGCGGACACTGCATACATGGGTACACTTACATACTTATAAGCAAAACACACATACATATAAAAATAAATACATTTTAAAGATTTTTGAACTATGCATGGGTGGTAGATAATGCTGATCCTAGATGCCATGGATTATTAAATGAAAATCCCAATGCCTGGTTTCCCAGATGGTAAGACCCTACTTCTCAAAATATCACCCGCCTTCATTGCAGAATACAGAGAAACTATGTTGGAAGCAAGCTGCAAACTTCCTTCTTGTTGGCTCGCCTTCAGTGTTGGATATTGCTATGCAGGACACTGTGGAAGCAAAGTTAGCATGGTCTTTCCTGCATGGTATTCTATCAGCTTGTCAGACAAGAAGTACTTACTTGTGTTAACAGTGGCACAACTATTATGTAGGAATCAAATCAACTGATTTCTCATGGGATCTGAGGCCCGATGTATAGAAGGGAGTTCATCCCCAGTATTCTGAATGTGGTCAAAGGCCCATGACTGGGGAAGTCAGAGGTACTAGGGGTGAACCTACTACTCTTGCTTTGTTAAACTGACAGGTTATCCAACTGCCTGCTAAATATTTATATCATGGGGCTACTGCTGTCCTTAGCCTTGACAGAAAAAGCAAGCTTCTCTCCACAGTGAACTGTGTTAATGCAGAGATTTGTGGCTGGTCAAGGTGTTGAGAACAAATGAATGTTGAGTGCTCAGCCTTAAACAGGGTACCCAAACACACACACACACACCAAGGCTCAGGAACACAGAGGAAGAGGAAAGAAGGTAAGAGCCAGGTAACAGGAAGCGTGCCATGAAATTCCGTCTTATGGGCATGTTTGAACTCGCAGCAGCTGCCTTCATACAGCCTGCACCGCACTGAATTCATAAACATTCAGTCATAGATAGAGAATGGGCTCCAGGGTCCCCCCCACCCAAAGGAATTAAAGGCAGTCTAGGTCTGCTCTGGGAGAGGGATCTTTGTTTTCAGCGACAGCCACAGGCAAGTTTCTCAAGTTCCAGTAGATATCTTCACACCCACACCCTCAGCCAGCAACCCTGGTTAAACCCTGTGGGTCACAAAGAAAAAAGAAAAGGACACCAATGTAGGAGTAGGAGAGGGGTCTGTGGGGGTGGGGAGAAGGATAAAAGAGGGTGGAGGGATGAATGTAAAGAGAATGTATTACATGTATGAAATTGCCAAATTAATAATAAAAGAGGAATTTGGCATCCTCTTAAAAAGTTAGGGCTGGAGAGATGGCCTAGCGGTTAAGAGCGCCGACCGCTCTTACAGAGGACCCGGGTTCGATCCCCAGCACCCACATGGCGGCCGAGAGCCGTCTGAAACTCCAATTCCAGGAGAACTCCAGTTCCAGGGGAATCCGACACCCTCTTCTGACCTCCGCGGCATTGCACGACACGGGTGCACAAACTTGCATGCAGACAGTACATTCATACACATAAAGAAATAAATAAAATAAAAAAATTAAAAAAAAAAAGTTAAACATATACTTGGGATAATGTCTAGTCAGTCCATCCCTCAGTGTGAAAGAGAGGAAACGAAAACTTGTGCAAGCTTTTCACAAAGTTGCAGCAGAAGCAATCCAATGATTTACCAACAGGAAAGCAGATTATAACTCATATTCTCAGTAGGAAAATAAGATAACACAGGCATATTAGAACATGGTTTGGTAGTTTCTTACAAAGCTAAACCCTCCAGGTGACTCAGCAAACACATTTCTAAGTATCCAAACAAGAAAAATTAAACCTTAGAGTTCACATGAAAATCTGTACTTAAATATAGCAGTTTTATTTATAATTGCTTCAAACCAGAGACAACACAAATGTACATCAGTGGATGAATGGATAGTGATCTACGGTACATTCATATCAACAACAAAAATTACCAAGTACTGATATTTACAATACGAATGAAACTCAAATACACTGTGGAAGAAATCAGATAGAAAAAGCCACATATGATTCAATTTGTATTGTGCAAAATGTGAAAGTGCATAAAAAACACATGATAAAAACATAGCACCCTATTAAAGATAAAAGCACCTTGTATTCATCTCTATCATCTGGTAGATCATCAGGTTGTACTTATCAATTAATTTATTTTGGTTCCTAGGCTAAGAGCAAGCACAGTGTTGTTACTTAGCCATGATTCAACAAATTTTCACTGCTTGCTACTACTGCCCTGTCCTGAGCCATTCTCTTGGTATTTCTGACTCTCTTAACAGCACTTTCTTCTAAAAAGAATGACCAATCCATGGAGCCAAGATGATATCCTTACCCAAAGCCTCATTTCCCTCTTCACCCAAGTCCATGGAATTACTGCCCAAATGATGCTAGGATCTGCACAAGCCTTTCCCCTTTGTCTTGAAGAGATTCAGATACTAATGTTAACACAGCTAAATCTGAAAGGAGCACACAGCATGGCTGTGGTATGGGACAGAATCTGGACTAGCTTGGAATATCCACACATTGTATGAGCCCTTCAGCAATGTGGAAGAAGAGGATGATGGGGGTGGGAGGTAGGGATAGGGATGGAAAAGAAGAGGAGAAGCAGCCTAGGGGCCCGCCTTTCTCCATACCACCATATTCCAGGTATGTTTCAGGTATTTAAGGGCATCTTAGACATCTAAAAATCAGCCCATGTTCTTATAAAAGTATATTTGTCAGTATAGGAGAAGAGAACGTTTGTTACTTGATTTATAGCTTTTAAATATTTAAACATAATGTATATAGGATTCAGTGTGTACTTTTGCCCCAGACCTGCAATTGTTAAGGGCAGAACTTGATGCAGGGAATAAATATTACAAAAGTAGACCTTACTTTTTGGCTGTAAGGGGTGCATCTTACAAAATTAGATACAGCTGGGCGTGCTGGCACATGCCTTTAATCCTAGCATTTGGGAGGCAGAGGCAGACAGATCTTTGTGAGTTCAAGGCCAGCCTGGTCTACAAAGCAAGTTCCAGGACAGCTGGGGCTACAGGGAGATCCTGTCTCGAAAAGACAAAAAAAAAAAAAAAAAAAAAGAGATACAAGCAGCCACTTCCAAAGCTTCCATCAGAGCACTGAAGTGACTCCTCCAAGTGGCCTGTGATTTTTTTTTTTCCCCTTTTCCTTTTTTGAAAGATTTTTTTTTTCTTTTTGGTTTTACACTTTTTTTGGTATTTTTGAGACAGGGTCTCCCTTTTAGTACCAGGTGTCCTGGACCTTGCTCTGTAGACCAGGCCGGCCTTGAACCCACAGAGATCCACCTATCTCTGCCTCCCGAGTGCTGGGATTAAAGGTGTACACCACCACGCCTGGCTTGAAAGACTTTTTTAGGAGAGAGAGAGAGAGAGAGAGAGAGAGAGAGAGAGAGCGAGCGCATGAGCGAGCCCTGGAGTTACAGACAGTTGTAAGCAGCCTGATGAGTGTTGGGAACTGAACTCAGGTCCTCTGGAACTGCTGAGCCATCTCCCCATCCCCCTTTCCATCTTCATTATCTCTTTCAGATACTGATCAATCTCCAGTGGAAAAAGCATGATCTTCCCTTTTTCTCTTTTCCATCTACCATGGATGCAGAGATTTACAGTTCGCCTGCCCTGTTGTTTTTCTAACTCTTAATAAAACCATCCTCTACCTTCCTTCTGAGTCAGCTTCTAAATTTTTGTATTAACAAGACTAGGAACCCACGAAAGGGAACCTGTATTTCCCCAGTAACAAGCAGAGCCTTGGAAATGGGAGCCAGGCAAGGGAAGGTCCTAGGCCATGATACAGAGGAGGTAGCCCAGGTCCCTGCAGGTATCAGGGTGTAGCACAGCTGGCTAAGCACTGCTGAGAGGTCCTGGCAGAGCTTACAGAGAAGCATAGGCACTCATGTTACCCCATCCTTAGGCACCTCTGGAGGACCCCCCAAGAAGAAAGGATGGCATGGTGATTTCATGATACTTTCACCCTGGCCATCAGAGTCCTTGCTGGAAAATATCATCATAAGGGAAGGGAAAAAAGATGAGTGGAAGCAGACAGACTGGAAAGAAAGGGGAAGAGAGGAAGAAGGGAAGGTGGAAAAAGAAAATTAGTTACAAAACGAGTGGTGCTCCATCTTCAAGCTCCACAGAACAAATGTTTAGTACAATTTGACTGTTATAATATCCTTTGCCCGTGCTTTGTTAATGTTGCGCATTCAAGATTTCCTCAGTTAACACTCAAGTGTTCAATGCTCATAGAAAATTCTCTCACTTTACCCTGCTCTTTGTTAGGAACACGCTCCAGGCTAGATAGAGCTGGCTTATCGCGGCTCTATTTCCTCCAGCAGGGCCGGAGCTGGGAGACTATGAGGCCGCGGTCTCCAAGCCGACTCAGGGGTTTTCGGCCTGAGACCACTCGGGATGCCGGCTGCGGTTCCTGGGCACCCAGGGACGCCTGAGGCTACGGAGCCGGGTCCGCTCAAGGCCTCACTAGGAGCCTACCAGTCCGGAAACTCCAACATCTTGGTTCAACCGGCTCGGCGGCTTGCTGTTGCCTTAGGAACCACTACTTCCGGCCACTACCGGAAGCCCGCGAAGCTGGGCTTCTGAGGGCGTATCCGCCCCCACTTGGGCGGAGTGACCGGGTCCCGCCTACGCCGCCATCCCCTGACCCCAAACCTCCCCTGGGACCCGAGGCACCCAGAGGACCCACGAGTGAGCCCGACGTGACGCTGGCCGTGGGCTGAGCACCATGGACGTCTTCATCCGCGTCGCCAACCAGAGCCAGGGCCGGGACCGGCTTTACAGGTGAGACAGATGCCAGCGGCCTCCAGCGCTGTCGGGTTCCAACTCAGTACTTCCCCAGGACCTCGAGGGACAGGGATGCTGCTCGAACCCAGTGAGGGAGCTTGGGACCAGCGCCTGTCCGCAGCCCAAGTTCACTGGTGCTGGGCGGCAAAGCCGCCTGGGTGGCTCTGGCTGTGTGACAGCAGCCCACGAACCTGCCCTCTCTCCTAACTTTACAGAGATAGGGAGACGCGAGTCCTCGCCGCTGAACATCCTTCCTAGACTTTTCTTTTAGAAAGAAGCTTTCGGGTGGCTTTTGTGGTTGGAGAAACAAAACACTCAACTGTGGCTTTGAATACCCCCTCGAAGTGTTCCTAGTCAAAGTTTTAGCTTTTATTTTACATGTATGAGTGTATTGCCTGCATGCGTGTAAATGCACTCGTGTTTGCAGTGCCCACGGAGATCAGAAAAGAGAGTCAGAGACCCCTGGACCTGGAGTTAAGGACGGTTGTTAGCCGCCATGTGGAGGCGAGGAATAGACCCTGGGTCTTCTGAAAAAGCAGTGGGTGGGTGCTCTTAACCGCTGAGCCATTTCTCCAGCCCCCCCCCAAATTTTATTTTTTATCTTCCATTATTAATTAGTGTCCTTGAGATACTGCATATGAAATAAACGTGTTTTTTTTTTTTTTTTGTAGAGAGAAAGCCTTAGAACTGTACCTCCAAAGTATACGCTGTGCTATTGTAAGTGCCAGTGAGTGTTTAATACTTACTAATCCTCGTCATGATGTTTCTTTTTCTCCCCAGAGATTTGGCAAAGTCTTGCTCAGTGATCATTTAGAATAATAATTTAAAAGCACAACATGGTTACTGTTGCACTTTTATTGAACAGCTCTTCAGGGTATTTAAGGGGTCAAATGCTAGTATATACACACTAGTAAGAAAAGTCCTAATGATGGGATTTTGAGAAATGGACTCCATACTGTTTTGCATCTATTATTTAACCTCCATCACAACCCTATTGAGAGATACTTTAAATATCCCAGTTTCACAGATGGAGAAACTGAAGCAGAAAGAAATTAAAAGGAACTAAGGTGGCAAAATGGACACAAGTCCACACAGTTGGTTCCAGCACCACCTTTTAGCTGCTCAGCCCACTGCCTTTCTGATTGATTTGATAGATTTTTCAAAATGGTTACATTTTATAAAAGCTTCATTAAAAATCAAAGCGTAGGGCTGGAGAGATAGCCTAGCGGTTAAGAGCACCGACTGCTCTTGAAGAGGACCTGGGTTCGATCCCCAGCACCCACATGGTGGCTAAGAACCGTCTGTAACTCCAATTCCAGGAGAACTCCAGTTCCAGGGGAATCCAAAACCCTCTTCTGACCTCCGCGGCATTGCACGACACGGCTGCGCAGACTTACATGCAGACAGTACACTCATACACATACAAAAATAAATAAAATTTAAAAAAAATTTAAAAAATCAAAGCATAATTCATGTGTCCCCAGAATACACCAACAATGTCTTTTAATCAAATAGTAACTTAGGATATACTTACTCGGCAAAATATCAGGTCCTATCATTCATTTCCCCACCTTCTTAAGAATCTGTAACAGGCTAGAGAGATGGCTCAGTGGTTAAGAGCACTGGCTGCTCTTGCAGAGGACCAGGGTTCAGTTCCCAGCACCCACATGGCAGCTAACAACCATCCATAACTCCAATTCTAGGGGATCAGACACCCTCTTCTGTCCTCTATGGGCACTACATGACCTGGGTGCACTTACCTATGTGCAGGCAATACACTTATACACATAAAATAAAAATAATAAATAAGGGGCTGGAGGGATGGCCTAGCGGTTAAGAGCGCCGACCGCTCTTGCAGAGGACCCGGGTTCAATCCCCAGCACCTACATGGCGGCTGAGAATCGTCTGTAACTCCAATTCCAGGAGAACTCCAGTTCCAGGGGAATCCGAGACCCTCTTCTGACCTCTGCGGCATTGCACGACACGGGTGCACAGACCTACATGCAGACAGTACATTCATATAAATAAATAAATAAAAAAATAAATAAACAAATAAATAAATAAATATTTTTTAAAAAGTTAAAAAAATAAATAAAATATTTTTATAAAGAATCCTGTACAACCATGAACGAATTGACATTTCTAAAATAATGCCTTGTTTTCAGACCCAGTCCTGTTTTTAGACCATATCCGAGGAAGGAAGGTGTGTTGACAGCATTTTGAGCCATCCTGCCAGAAGTCATAATTGACAAGAGAGATGGTCCTGTCCTCTGCTCCTTATACCTCTTTCCTGCCCTCTTTTTTAGACAGGGTCTCACTATTTAGCCCTGGCTGGCCTAGAACTTACTATGTTGACCAGGCTGGCCTGGAACTCACAGAAACCCCCATCTCTACCTCTGAATGCTAGGATTAAAAGGTGTACACCACTATGCCCAACTTTCTCTCACCTCTTATTATGTCATTCTCCCAAAGTAGGCCATCATTTTGGAAAATGTATACTTTTTGAAAGATTTATTTGCTATTTTTTTTTTGAGAGGGAGTCTTACTTTGTAGCCTAGATTGGTACCACAGTTCTCTCTTTTCCTGGTTTCCCAAATGCTGGGATTATAGACATGAGCCACCATTACCAACTCTGTCCCACATTTTTATTGAAAATATTTATATCATAAAGGGATTCATAAGCAGTTATAGGACAGTAGAAACCAGCACTTTTACTAATTAATGACTGTCGGTGTTTGTGAGATCATATTTTTCTATTATATAAATCACTAAGCCATTATTTCTTGGCATGATGGCTTGTTGAATGTATACTATTAAATAGTGTTCCACCTGTATTGTATGTAAAGTATTAATTGTTTTTGAAAGACAAATAGAAAATGCATTTCCTAATCTGTGTTCTGATATGTATTTGGTCTTTTAATTTTGAAAAATTAATATTCAGGACTCTGGGCTTTCCATTTTTCTTGAGTTTGTTTCCTATCATATAAGTAGTCAGTTAAAACTATGTGGTAGAGGGGCTGGAGATATGGCTCAGGTTTTAAGAGCACTGGCTGTGCTTGCGTAGGACCTGGACACCCACGCAGCAGCTAACAACCATCCAGTCCCAGGGGTTCCAACACCCTCTTCTGGCCTCTGCAGGCATTGCATTCACCTGCGTACTTATATGCAGACAAAATACGCATACACAGAAAATAAAAATACAATGAATTTTAAAACTATGTAGTAGAAAAGTTCAGTCTGAAAATCTGAAAATCTTTCTACACTGGGGCAAATAGCAAGTGTGGATCTTTGTGGAACTGAGAGACATTTCTGTGCAATTTCCAACTTTGACTGTATCCATTTTTCTGTAGAGCTGTGACATGCCTAATTGCAGAGTCCTCCTTCCTAACCTTTGTGTCACATTGCCATTGCACGCTCTACCCTTTGGCCCTCCTGTGGATTAAACTGTTGTAGAATGTTGCTTTTGTAAGAGCTACTACATGGCAAATCTCAGAAAGTCTGCCTCAGAGAGATGCTTCTTTTTGTCTTTAGAACATATGTTTCTTTTCCCTTTGCTTCATGAATCAACTTTTATTTGATTTATAAATCATTTTCCTCATTTTTTCCATTTCAGAGCCACTCAGCACGCATGCATGTTGCTTAGGTATTTGTTAGAGTCTAAAGCTGGCAAAGAGGAGGTGGTAATGAAGCTCAAGAAACTGGAGTCCAGTGTGAGCACTGGCCGTAAATGTAAGTACCCTGTCTCTTGAGGGACAGTGGCTTCTGGTTTAGAACCCTCAGCCTCGCATCCTATAATTCACAACATTCTTTCAAGGTTTCGATTTCCATTCAACCAAGTTTATTGATAAAACTGACCATTAGCTTGCCTCATGACCAGAATGGCTAAATGTGTTGGTGCAAGCATTAGCAGATACCTTTCTGCATTCAGATTTGGTGTCAGGCCATGTCCTTCTGGTTGGTCATACATAACTCAGTGTGCTAGTTCATTTCCGTTCTCAGAATGTCTGCACAGTCTCCAACATGAGTTTCTAGCTTGCATGACCCATTTGATTCTATAAAACAGATTAGCGCCGGGCGTGGTGGCACACGCCTTTAATCCCAGCACTCTGGAGGCAGAGGCAGGCAGATCTCTGTGAGTTCAAGGCCAGCCTGGTCTACAGAGGGAGCTCCAGGCCAGCTGGAAGTAAAAGGGAGACCCTGTCTCAAAAATACAAAAAAAAAAAAGACTAGCTAAATCCTAAATTACCTGCCTTTTCCTCTTCTCCTCTTTTCCTCTTTAGAATTATTGGAGGACCTGAATGGATACTTTATTTTAGACCATTTACCAGGTAGTTTCATGTGAAAGGCAAAAAATGAAATCAGGGGTTTTCATTGACTAAAACACTTTCTGTGTTTTAGAATTAATCATCCTGGGAAATCTCAGGCTTATAAGTGCATACCAGACTCCATTGTTTGATGACTACATGTGATAGTAGATCAATTGTTTTTGTCTACTACTTCATAAAGGAACATTTATTAGGTTTATGGGAGAAATAAAATCACATGCTATAAATAGTATTACCAAGTACTATGGCTGGGGTAAAGGAAAAGAAAGATATTTTGAAGGAGGTGACATGTGAGGTGTGGTTAGAGAGACAGAAAGAGTATTTGGAAGGGAGGTTTTTCTCTAGCAAAGGTTCAGGATTGTTATGAGCAAAGCATTCTATTGGATCAGAGTCAAACTAAGAAATGAGTTTGACAGATTGAAGCTCAAATTGTCAAGATGAGGGTTTGGAAGGATTGGATAAGCATTTCTGGATGGCTTTGAAGGCCAAGATTAGAAATTTTATCTTAGATTCTTTAGAATGTCATTGCTGAAATGTCCTTTAGAGTTTCACTTCTCTTGAAAGTCTAGAAGGTACTTATCCAGTGTCATCCAACCAGCTGATCTAAGAGCCAGAATGAAAACCCAGACCTCAGGTATTTTACATAAGGAGATGCTCTATTACATAAGGAGATGCTATTTCAGTGATCGGTAAATTCAACTACAAGCTCCGTGTGACAATAGTAATTGCTCTGTCCACTGAATGCTACCATTTCTACTTTGTCTTCTTCAGTAGTTAGCCAGAGGAGGGTTGGATCAGAATAATAGCAAAATGATAACGGGATCTTTTTTTTTTTTTTGGTCTTTTCGAGGCAGGGTCTCTCTGTAGCCCCAGCTGTCCTGGAACTCACTCTGTAGACCAGGCTGGCCTTGAACTCCCAAAGATCAGCCTGCCTCTGCCTCCCAAGTGCTAGGATTAAAGGCGTGCACTACCACGCCTGGCAATAATGGTATCTTTTATTTTTTTTAATTTTTTAAATTTTTTTTTGCATTTTTATTTATTCTGTATGTTGTATCAATGTACTGTCTCGCATGCAAGTTTGTGCACCTGTGTCGTGCAATGCCGCGGAGGTCAGAAAGAAGTGTTGGACTCCCCCTGGAACTGAGTTCTTCCTGGAATTGGAGTTTCAGAGGTTCTCAAGCCGCCATGTGAGTGCTGAGGGATCGAACCCGGGTCCTCTGTAAGAGCGGGGTGCTCTTAACCGCTAGGCCTCTCTCCCAGCCCGATAATGGTATCTTTAAAGGGCAATATTTTACTGGGGATTAAATTGTATAATAATGTTGAATCTGGAGTTCATGTTATGCTAACCCTTCCTTCTTAAGAAGTGTAAGTGGGGCCAGAGAGTTAGCCTAGCAGTTAAGAGCACGCGACTGCCTCTTGAAGAGGACCGGGTTCGATCCCCAGCACGTACCCATTGGCGGCTAAGAACCGTCTGTAACTCAATTCCAGGAGAACTCCAGTTCCAGGGGAATCGAGACCTCTTTGACCTCCTCCGGCATTGCACGACACGTGGTGACAAAACCTACAAGCAGACAGTACATTCAATATACAGTACAAAATAAAAATATTTAAAAAAAGAAGTGTAAGTGATAAGACTCAAATGTAACAGTCCACCCATGTAACAATCCACGGCATTAACCTTATATGCTAGAAATCAGTGTTAAGGTACTCCCTGGCATGGAGGTGATAAACTTTAAAAGTGATTGTCTTTTGTGCCTTGCAAAAACATCATATGTGTGTTTAACATACTGTAAAGTCCTTCTTCTTTCCTAAGTTAAGACTGAGCCTCTAACAGCCGTTAAGTGTTAAGATACCGGTGCTGGCTCCTTATCTTGTCACAGGGCTTCTGGCCTCCCATTAAGTACAAATAAAGTAAGTGCTAACTCTGTGGGTTCTTCTTACAGGGTTCAGATTAGGCAATGTGGTCCACGCCATCCAGGCAACTGAACAGAGCATCCAGGCCACTGATCTTGTGCCCCGCTTATGCCTCACGTTAGCCAACCTGAGCCGTGTGATTTACTACATCTGTGACACTGTCCTCTGGGTGAAGAGTGTGGGTCTCAGCTCTGGAATCAACAGAGAGAAATGGCAAATGTGGGCTGCCCGCCACTACTACTATTTTCTCCTGCTGAACCTGGTCAGAGATCTGTATGAAATCTCCCTGCAGATGGGACAGGTTGTACATGAGAGGGCCAAGAGAGAGAAGTCGCTCTCCAGGGACCCTCTTGGGTACAGCGTGGTTGATGAAGAAACGGAGTGGCTCCAGTCCTTTATCCTGCTCTTATTCCGATCTCTGAAGCGGCATCCTCCTTTACTCCTAGACACAGTGAAGAACTTCTGTGACATACTGATCCCTTTGAACCAGCTTGGGATCTATAAGTCCAATCCTGGTATTGTTGGACTTGGAGGGCTCATGTCCTCTGTGGCCGGCCTTGTCACTGTGGTGTATCCTCAGATGAAGCTGAAGACCCGATAGCATGTTTGGAGGCTTTAAAACTGATATCTTAGTGGAACTGACATTTGTGTTAGCCACAGACAGTGTTTTACACTAAAGTTTTTAATCACGTGACTGTCTTATCAACCTGTAATGTAAGCAGATGTGGGGCCAAAAATGGAACTTAAAGATTGATAAGGCTCGAGATCTCCCAAGACCAGATGAAGCGCAGGAAGGTAGGTAGGAGCTGGGTGCTTCAGCAAGGCTGATTGTTGTTTGACTTAATCTAGTTAATCCAGTTGTCTTTGGCTTAATTGGCTTTTGTGGCTGTGGGGGCAGAGTTATCCTCCCAGCTGGTATAAAAGGTAGGGTTGTGTGAGTCTTGAGATCTGAGATCTCCCAACCCCCCCCCCGCCAACTGGGATTACGAAGGCATCTGAAGGAGGCAAGAAAAGCAAGCCTTCAGCACAGTGAAGAGGCATTTGGGACTCACATTGGAATACAGGCAAGGAGAAGCCCATATGCCAGGAACACGAAGAAGAGACAACATGAGAAAGGGGCAGGATAATCCCATGCCAAGCTCTACCAACCCTGTGGAGGATTCCTACAGTGGGATCCCCATGGGGATGGCCCAGGACACAGATATCAGAAGCACAATTGTGAACATACTTAAAGA
>VZQC01002915.1:428121-470566 GCA_009823505.1 Rhizomys pruinosus
TCCTCTCTGCTTCCTGTGCTCTTTGCAAGATGTGACCCTCGGTTTGCTGCTCCAGATCCAGCCGCCACGCCTCCCACCACAATGGACTACTTCCCTGGAACCGCCAATCGTAAGCTCAAATAAACTCTTCCTTTTATAAGTTCCTTGGTCTGGTGTTTTATCACAGCAACAGAAAACTGACTAATACAAGTAGTATGTACTCAAACCACTGAACCATCTCTGTAGGCCCTCTTTTTTTTTTGGTCTTTTCGAGACAGGGTCTCCCTGTAGCCCCAACTGTCCTGGAACTCACTCTGTAGACCAGGCTGGCCTTGAACTCACAAAGATCCGCCTGCCACTGCCTCCCAAGTGCTAGGATTAAAGGCGTGCACCACCACGCCCGGCTATTTTTATCTCTTATTATCTCTTTTTGTACTTTGGGCCTTACAAAGGTGAAGGTTGGGGAATGTCAGTCTTCTAGTTTTTTTTTTAATTTTTTAAAAAAATTTTATTTCTGTATGTGTATGAATGTACTATCTGCATGCAAGTTTGTGCACCCGTGTTGTGCAATGCCACGGAGGTCAGAAGAGGGTGTCGGATTCCCCTGAAACTGGAGTTCTCCTGGAATTGGAGTTTCAGATGGTTCTCGGCCGCCATGTGGGTGCTGGGGATCGAACCCGGGTCCTCTGCAAGAGCTGTCCGCGCTCTTAACCGCTAGGCCATCTCTCCAGCCCCAGTCTTCTAGATTTTGTACAGAGCTTATTGGAACCCTGCTACCTTACCCTGTCCATTTTTGTCCTTCCCACATAATAATCCTCACCACCCCAAGCTTCCATATTCATGAGGGATTCCAAAAACAAAAAAGCCCCTCAGATGCACAGGCCAGCACATTTGCATTCACAAGTGAACAATGCCACTGAGAATTTATTCAACAAATGTTTTGAATGCCATGCTTGGCTTGGGGAACCCACCAATGCACAGATGGCCAAGATCCCTGCTCTCCTTGGAGTGGGGGGAGGGTAGCATGAAGAAGATGAGACAGTTCCATGCCCCACCAGTGCTGCCAGAGAACTGGCTCTTCCTTCTTCCCTTTCACTTCTTACCTCTCACCTACATTCTAGAGTTCCAGCAGAAGTGGCCAAAGGACCAGCTTTGTCAGCAGAGCTTTTAGGCACTGAGCCCTATACCCCCTCTGGCCCAAAGCCATGGCTCCGAAGAAGGCAGATTGCCCTTTAGCCTGGGTTGTGTCCAGACCCAGCCTCCCAGATCATTTGCCCTGAACTTTGAAGTGAGAACAGAGGCCGCTTTCCCTTTTTCCCTTCTCCACTGTCTTATATCCTAAAAGCCCAGCTCCGATTAATAAGTATTAAATGCATCACAGATTTGTTACTTCTTTTGGAAGCTCCCTCTCTACTCTGTGTGTTTCCTGACTTCATTTTTTTCTGCTTTATTATGCTTCGGGTAAGGTTTATTACCCAGGATCTGTTTCTTCCTACCAGGTGCCTCTTTAAATTTTCTATTACATTTAAAAATTGTGTGTGTGTTTGTGTGTGTATGCACTCAAGTGCCATGGTGCAGCTGCAGAGATCACAGGACATTTCAGTTCTCTCCATCAGGTGGGCCCCAGAAATCAAACTCAGATCATGAGGCTTAAGAAGCAAGTGCTGGGCTGGAGAGATAGCCTAGCGGTTAAGAGCACTGACTGCTCTTGCAGAGGACCCGGGTTCGATCCCCAGCACCCACATGGCGGCTAAGAACCGTCTGTAACTCCTATTCCAGGAGAACTCCAGTTCCAGGGGAATCTGAGACCCTCTTCTGACCTCCGCGGCATTGCACGACACGGGTGCACAAACCTACATGCAGACAGTACATTCATACACATACAATAATAAATAAAAAAAATAAAATATATATATTTTTAATTTAGTATGATGTATGAATGTACGTTCTGCATGTCGGTTTGTGCACTCGTGTGTGCAACACGGCAGATGTCAGAAGAGGGGTGTCAGATTTCCCCTGGAACTGGAGTTCAACGACAGTTATTAGCTGCCATGGGGCTGCTGGGAATTAACCCGGTTCTCTGCAAGCAGTCAGTGACTCTTAGCAGCTAGGCCATCTCTCCAGCCCTCATGTTTACTTTTATATCTGAAATTCTTTTTTTATTAATTTATTTATTACTTTTTATGTGTATGAGTGTCTGTCTGCATGTGGTTGGGCACTGTGTGCATGCGAATTCTGCAGGTCAGAAGAGTAGCGGAATCCCCTGGAACTGGATTTTAAAGACACTTCTTAGCCGCCATGTGGGTGCTGGGATCACAAACCCGGTCCTCTGCAAGAAGCAAGTCCGTGCTCTAACCACTGAGCCATCTCTCCAGCCCATGAAAACAATTCTTCAATCATTCACAAGACTGGGAAAAAGAATATAAGGCCCCAGGTGGTTCTGACAAGGAAGCTGTGGGCAGTCTGCCCCGTTCTCGCCCCGTCTGTGTGCCATCTTGGGTTATTTGGAAACAAATCTCAGATAAACAATTTCAAACCTGACTTGGAATCAGCCCAACTAGTGCACATGCTTCTTAATCTCCGCACTTGGGCGGTGGAGGCAGAAGGATCGGGTGTGGCGCAGCTTTGGTTACATTGGTGAGATTCAAGACCGGCTGCTGGTAGACTTAAGTGAAGTCAAGGCCCCAGAGCAGTGCTAGGCACACTCATGGTGCCCGTAGTGCTGCTTCCTGCTGCATGACCAGACTCATTTTTTACTCAAAGACCAAATTTTTCCACTTTCTAAAGTCTAATTATGTGATTACTGACAAAGGAAAAAGCTTTGACAAGAACAAGGCACCCCAATAAGGAGAAGAAAGTCCCAGGACACCCCACAGGCTCAGGCTGACCTGGGACCAGAGGCTTCAAGTCTGAATGTTATATCTAAGAAAGGTCATGCCCAGCTAAAAACCATTTTAGGCTGGGCAATGGTGTTGTGGCATTGCCTTTAATCCCAGCACTCAGAGCGCAGAGGCAGAGCAGAGGCAGGCGATCTTTGTGAGTTCAAGGCCTGCCCTGGCTCTACATAGTGAGCTCCAGGCCAGCTGGGGCATGACTAAAGGTAGAACCTTGTCTCAACAAAGACAAAAAAAAAAAAAAAAAAAAAAGGCCATGTCAAACAAGACCAGAGTGTGGACCAGTTATAAATGAAGGTAGGAACTGTAGCTGTTTCCTACAGAGAAAGACCTCTACAGGGAGACATAGTTAACTTGACACATACAATGGCCCAACACACGAATGGTGAAATAGATTAGCTCAGGGTTATTCCAAAGGGCAAGGCAGGGCAGGGCATGGGGTGGGCTTCAGCTCAGCTCGGCTATCCAGTGAAAGGCACTGGCTGCCCATGAGGGCAGTCCTCTTACAACTCTTCCAAGTACAAGTCCAGCAGAGATATTCTGGCAAGGATTCTGAACCCCAGAAGGCCTAGAGTCTGCAATTCTGTGCAGCTGGGCAGATCTTACACATTTTACAAGGTGCAGCCCTGAATGTGGTTCATTTCTCCAGCTATCATTTCTGGGTCAGGCTTTTGTTTAGATACCAGGAAAATATAGGGCATTTTACTGGAAGAAAGGTCATGCACACACATAATCACAGCTTGGTGATGGATGTAAAGACACCCCAGGGATGGACAAAGCCATGACAGAGCAGAGGCAGAAGTGGGTAATGGTGACACATTGTAATATCAGGATTTGGGAGAGAAAAACAGGATGATCAGAGGTTCAAAGTTATCCTACTTTACATAGTGAGTTTCAAGGGCCACCCGAGGCCCTGTTTCATGGAGGTAGTAGTGAAAGAGTGGTATTCCACCAATTGAAAATGTGTGAGGTAGGGAATGTCAGCTTGTTTGGCAGTTGTCTAGCATCCATAGGTCCCACATCTCAGATTGAAGCCACCACTTGAAAGTGGACTAAAACTCCTGACACGCACATTACTCGCTGCAGTCAGTCCAAGGAGGGTGAGCTGGGAAAATGATAGGATTTGGCTTGACCCCTGGAGAACAGAGATTGCCTTGGGAGCTCTCCAGGATCTGGAGATGGCCAAGAGGACATGGCAGGCTGGCTCTGGTTTTCTCTGTGCACTCCCCTCTGCTCCTGTGACTGGGCCATCTGAAGACACCTTGCCCCCTTCCCGCTCACGTCTGCTTGACCTGGCCTCATGTGGCCTCCATGACCCTGTGGTCGCCTCCCAGTTAGGTCAAGCGGGGGCAGGAGTGACTTGAATATGCTTTTTTGCTGATAGGAACAAGAGAACGTGCTACAGCGAGTCCTGCAGCTTCCTGTGGTGAGCGGCACCTGCGAATGTTTCCAGAAGACCTACACTAGCACCAAGGAAGCCCACCCCCTGGTGGCCTCTGTGTGCAATGCCTATGAGAAGGGCGTGCAAGGCGCTAGCAGCTTGGCTGCCTGGAGCATGGAGCCAGTGGTCCGCAGGCTGTCCACTCAGTGTGAGTCCTCGTAGCACCCAGTGGCTACCCGCCTGTCCACTGGTGCTCACTGCCTTCCTGCCAGTCCGTGTGCCTCTCAGTTTGTTCAATCATCCAAGGACTTGCTTGTCTAGCTGCCTGTATCTTATCTCCCAGTCTTTCATCTGCAGAGATAGAGGTTGTTACATACAGATTTCCTTGTGTCTATGTATCTCAGCTATAGCTCAGCCTAGGTCGACAGTGATGGCCAAAGGACTTGCAGGGGAAAGATAAGCAGATCTATGTGTCCTGTAGAAGCAGCAGATGCAAAAACCAGCAGAGTCTGGCATGAAAGCTGGCCTGGCAGTGCAGAAGGGGAAGGGAAGGCCCACTCGCCCAGCTGCTGCTGATACTGGCTTCTGATAGGTGGGGGCGATGGACAGCTATCAGGCAGAGCTTTGAAGCTCAAAGACGGGTCCAGGTGAGCTTTACCAGGCTTGCCCTGTCTCCATCAGTCTGCCTCTATCTGAAAGTATGGTCTCCAAGACACAGGTCTTAACTAGCAGTACCGAACCATCTAGCATCTTCTACCATCCCAGCAGGGATGTCTGGATACCACCCACCAAAAACAGACATAATGGCTCCATAGTTCCATACATGTGGTCACAGTAGACAGATGAGAGTGCAGGTTGAAAGTGATCAATATATATTATACACATGTATGAACTTTCAAAGAAAAATTCATATATAATTTTTAGAAAAAAAAGAAGATTTATAGGCTCTATTTAGGATAGTTCCCTCCTGTAAACTCTCATTCTGTCCAGTCAGAAGACAAGTCAAATTATCTTGCTACTTATAAATATGACGAGTTGCAGGGTGTTGGTAGTGCATGCCTGCAATCCCCAACCCAAGGAGGCAGAGGCCAAGCAAATCTCTGTGAGTTTAAGGCCAACCTGGTTACATAAGTGAGTTCCAGGCCGCTGGGCTAAAGGGATCCTGCCTCAAAAAGACCAAAAAAAAAAAAAAAAAAAAAAAAAAAAAAAAAAATAAATAAATAAATTAATAAATTTTGCTTTTTATTTTTTTTATCCCAGCACTTGAGGCAAAAAAGATCTCTATGACTTTGAGTCAGCATGGTCTACATAGAGACTCCAGGCCACTAGGGACTAATTAGAAATTTGTTTAAAAAAAAATTTTTTAAAACTATTTATTAAAAAAAAAAAAAAAAAAAAAGTAATCCTTCTGGCTCAGCCTCCTGAGTACTGGGATTACTGTCATGTACCCACCACAACCAGCTTCAAAATATTTGAACACCCCCCCCCCCCAGGGAAGGGGCTTCGTGCTCACTCTCCCAGGGACCTCCGAACTCTTGTATTTTACAGAGGTTCAAGTTGTTTCCTCAAAGCCTAGATTGGGAACTTAACTTCTAGCTCTGTCTTGTCTTTTTTGAGAAAGTTTATCTTCATAGAGACTAATAATACATTAAAGTGAACCTTGTCACACTGTGTGGGCTTAAATCATGCTGTTTAATAGTCAGCCTTGCTAGAAAATGAGAAAGGATGGGAGACATGTTTGAATACTGTTTCATGGAACCTTCTTGGGGAAAGAACAAACATTACAGAATTACGTGGAACTTCAGCATTTAGGAGTTTAATGACATACAATGCCTGCTTTACGGAAAATAATTTTTTTGCCATTTGGGGCCAGAAATATTATGGAACTGATGTTTCGTGACTCTGGTACATAAATCTTCTGAGCCTGGACCTCCTTCAGCTCTGTGAGTCAACAGTTCATTGGGTAAGTATCCCCCATAGAAGCTAGGATGAACCCAGGGGACACCCTGGGTCAGATAACCATGGCAAGTGGCCGACCCAGCTTTCCCTTCCTCTTTGCCCTCCTCCATCTGGAAGGCCTGAGGGGCATTGCCCAAGACTCCCTGGAGTAGCTGGAGGTGTTTCTGTGGAGGAGACATTCTGCAGACCAGGCTCGGAGACTGAAGCGACCATCAGCTACAGTGAGTGGGGGGTCCTGGGGTGTCCACCTTACCTGGCTTCTTTATGAGTGTTTAAAGGGAAGGATCTGAGAGAAAGGGCCTCTTGGGTATATTTCTGGGAATGCAGAGATCTGCAGGGAAACCACTGAGGAAAAGGTGCTGGGCAAAAGACCAGGAGTGGAGAGCATTCTGTGGCCCCTGGCTTATCTAGTGCACAGCTAGTTTTTTGAGTGTCTGCTTACCTGGCTGAGCATAGAGAGATGGAGAAGAATTAACGAGAGATTTGTCATGAAGAAAAGACTACTATCTGCAATGCATTCCTCTAGTCTCTTTGGACTTTCATTTAGAGCCCTGGACTCTGTCCCAAACCTTTTGTCTCTTTATCTCATTCTCTTTCTCTCCTTACCTCTATTTTCATTTGTCTTGAACTCTTATAAGAAACATCAGTTTTGACCAGAAGACTATGGAATAATCCATTGCTTTGGGACTCAAAGGAGTGGCCTCTTGTGCGTGACATTCATTCTCCAACCTACTGCTATCTACTAGGACAACTGAGCTCCCAGGCAGCTGGTGGGTGGCTGGAGAGGTAGGGAATGACTGACTTGCAAGCCTGTGGGCTTCTGATGGACCTGGGTCTCTGCTTTGCAGCGTGAAGAGTGAGGATGGCAGTGAACAAGGGCCCAACCCTGCTGGATGGAGACCTCCCGGTAAGTGACTTGGGCTCCTGGGAGATGGAGACTGGGAAAGCAGAGGAGGAGGAGCAGGGAGGGAGGGTCAGGGACTTCAAGCAGGATATGTCTACATTACGCTCCTAGTTCATCGACTAGGTCTTAGTTATTCCTACCTTCGCCACATTTTGCAGAAGACTTTTTAGGGAGTCTGGGGGGAAAGTCTATGAAAGTCTAAATGGCTTGAAGAAAAGGACAAGGCTGAGGAGGAAAAGAGTAAGGGAACCCAAACCCTGAGGCAGGAGTCCCCATTCTGCCTGCCACCCAGCACATGTATGCCGTGCAAGCTCATGCGCTCTGTGGTGCGTTCTGCACCTCAATGCTTACACGGCTGGTGCTGCCGTGCGTGGGAATGACTCGGGCTTTGGGTGTGTCCAGCATCTCTCTCCTTGTTTTCACTGTAATTTCAGGTGCTTTTGATATTTCTCCGTGTCCTGGATGCTTTTTGCCAAAGCTTCTCTGATTTGGGCACAATCTGGATAGTTAATGAAACTTCAGATGTGTGAACTTGTAGGAGACCCATCCAATCCCAAATTAGGCTTTACCTAAGCTCTACAAAAGGAACTACTGGGTTGTTTTGTGCTAATTCATAAAACAGAGAGGCGTGAAATGAAACGGCCACAAGAAAAGTTCATCCTTAACAGTTGGTGCTTCCTTCTTTTCCCAGCATTTTCTTCTTTAGCTTTATTTGCAACAACCCTCGAAGGCACTGTCCAAAATGTTAAAGAAAATGTTTCCTTCTACACAGTCACATTCCTTTTGTTGTTGTTAGGAAATCCAACTTACCGCAGGATGAAAAGCTAAGATATTATGACTACTGGGTCCAGTGGCCAAGCAAGTCTTCTTAATGGCTCAGCTAACTCAGCCTCTTTCTTGCAAGCAGAGCAGGCCAGGTCCTCCCCAGCAGATGGAACCTTGCCCAGGGGTACACCTAGAGTCAAACCAAACTGGAACAGATGGGTAGGGCCTGGGGAATTTGTTCATGTTACTTTTTAAAATATATATATTTTTAATTTATTATATGTATGAATGTACTGTCTGCATGTAGGTCTGTGCACTCGTGTCGTGCAACACGGCAGATGTCAGAAGAGGGTGTCAGATTCCCCTGGAACTGGAGTTAAAGACAGTTATTAGCTGCCATGTGGGTGCTGGGAATTGAACCCAGGTCCTCTGCAAGAGCAGTCAGCACTCTTAGCCGCTAGGCCATCTCTCCAGCCCTCATGTTACTTTTTATATGAACAATTCTTTTTTTAATTAATTTATTTATTACTTTTTATGTGTATGAGTGTTCTGTCTGCATGTAGGTTGGTGCACCTGTGTCATGCAATTCTGAGGTCAGAAGAGGACGTCGGAATCCCCTGGAACTGGAGTTAAAGACAGTTCTTAGCCGCCATGTGGGTGCTGGGAATCAAACCCGGGTCCTCTGCAAGAGCAGTCCGTGCTCTTAACCACTGAGCCATCTCTCCAGCCCCATGAACAATTCTTAATATTCACAAGACTGGGAAAAAGAATATAAGGCCCCAGGTGGTTCTGACAAGGAAGCTGTGGGCAGTCTGCCCCGTTCTCGCCCCGTCTGTGTGCCATCTTGGGTTATTTGGAAACAAATCTCAGATAAACAATTTCAAACCTGACTTGGAATCAGCCCAACTAGTGGCACATGCCTTCAATCTCCGCACTTGGGCGGTGGAGGCAGAAGGATCAGGAGTTGGCCAGCTTTGGTTACATGGTGAGTTCAAGACCGGCTGCTGGTAGAATTAAGTGAAGTCAAGGCGCCCAGAGCAGTGCTGGCACATCATGGTGCCCGTAGTGCTGCTTCCTGCTGCATGACCAGACTCATTTTTTACTCAAAGACCAAATTTTTCCACTTTCTAAAGTCTAATTATGTGATTACTGACAAAGGAAAAAGCTTTGGACAAGAACACAGCACCCCAATAAGGAGAAGAAAGTCCCAGGACACCCCACAGGCTCAGGCTGACCTGGACCAGAGGCTTCAAGTCTGAATGTTATATCTAAGAAAGGTCATGCCCAGCTAAAAACCATTTTAGGCTGGGCATGGTGGTGCATGCCTTTAATCCCAGCACTCAGGAGGCAGAGGCAGAGGCAGAGGCAGGCAGATCTTTGTGAGTTCAAGGCCAGCCTGGTCTACATAGTGAGCTCCAGGCCAGCTGGGACTAAAGGGAGACCTTGTCTCAAAAAGACAAAAAANAAAAAAAAAAAAAAAAAAGCCATGTCAAACAAGACCAGAGTGTGGACCAGTTATAAATGAAGGTAGGAACTGTAGCTGTTTCCTACAGAGAAAGACCTCTACAGGGAGACATAGTTAACTTGACACATACAATGGCCCAACACACGAATGGTGAAATAGATTAGCTCAGGGTTATTCCAAAGGGCAAGGCAGGGCAGGGCATGGGGTGGGCTTCAGCTCAGCTCGGCTATCCAGTGAAAGGCACTGGCTGCCCATGAGGGCAGTCCTCTTACAACTCTTCCAAGTACAAGTCCAGCAGAGATATTCTGGCAAGGATTCTGAACCCCAGAAGGCCTAGAGTCTGCAATTCTGTGCAGCTGGGCAGATCTTACACATTTTACAAGGTGCAGCCCTGAATGTGGTTCATTTCTCCAGCTATCATTTCTGGGTCAGGCTTTTGTTTAGATACCAGGAAAATATAGGGCATTTTACTGGAAGAAAGGTCATGCACACACATAATCACAGCTTGGTGATGGATGTAAAGACACCCCAGGGATGGACAAAGCCATGACAGAGCAGAGGCAGAAGTGGGTAATGGTGACACATTGTAATATCAGGATTTGGGAGAGAAAAACAGGATGATCAGAGGTTCAAAGTTATCCTCAGCTACATAGTGAGTTCAAGGCCACCCGAGGCCCTGTTTCATGGAGGTAGTAGTGAAAGAGTGGTATTCCACCAATTGAAAATGTGTGAGGTAGGGAATGTCAGCTTGTTTGGCAGTTGTCTAGCATCCATAGGTCCCACATCTCAGATTGAAGCCACCACTTGAAAGTGGACTAAAACTCCTGACACGCACATTACTCGCTGCAGTCAGTCCAAGGAGGGTGAGCTGGGAAAATGATAGGATTTGGCTTGACCCCTGGAGAACAGAGATTGCCTTGGGAGCTCTCCAGGATCTGGAGATGGCCAAGAGGACATGGCAGGCTGGCTCTGGTTTTCTCTGTGCACTCCCCTCTGCTCCTGTGACTGGGCCATCTGAAGACACCTTGCCCCCTTCCCGCTCACGTCTGCTTGACCTGGCCTCATGTGGCCTCCATGACCCTGTGGTCGCCTCCCAGTTAGGTCAAGCGGGGGCAGGAGTGACTTGAATATGCTTTTTTGCTGATAGGAACAAGAGAACGTGCTACAGCGAGTCCTGCAGCTTCCTGTGGTGAGCGGCACCTGCGAATGTTTCCAGAAGACCTACACTAGCACCAAGGAAGCCCACCCCCTGGTGGCCTCTGTGTGCAATGCCTATGAGAAGGGCGTGCAAGGCGCTAGCAGCTTGGCTGCCTGGAGCATGGAGCCAGTGGTCCGCAGGCTGTCCACTCAGTGTGAGTCCTCGTAGCACCCAGTGGCTACCCGCCTGTCCACTGGTGCTCACTGCCTTCCTGCCAGTCCGTGTGCCTCTCAGTTTGTTCAATCATCCAAGGACTTGCTTGTCTAGCTGCCTGTATCTTATCTCCCAGTCTTTCATCTGCAGAGATAGAGGTTGTTACATACAGATTTCCTTGTGTCTATGTATCTCAGCTATAGCTCAGCCTAGGTCGACAGTGATGGCCAAAGGACTTGCAGGGGAAAGATAAGCAGATCTATGTGTCCTGTAGAAGCAGCAGATGCAAAAACCAGCAGAGTCTGGCATGAAAGCTGGCCTGGCAGTGCAGAAGGGGAAGGGAAGGCCCACTCGCCCAGCTGCTGCTGATACTGGCTTCTGATAGGTGGGGGCGATGGACAGCTATCAGGCAGAGCTTTGAAGCTCAAAGACGGGTCCAGGTGAGCTTTACCAGGCTTGCCCTGTCTCCATCAGTCTGCCTCTATCTGAAAGTATGGTCTCCAAGACACAGGTCTTAACTAGCAGTACCGAACCATCTAGCATCTTCTACCATCCCAGCAGGGATGTCTGGATACCACCCAGCCAAAAACAGACATAATGGCTCCATAGTTCCATACATGTGGTCACAGTAGACAGATGAGAGTGCAGGTTGAAAGTGATCAATATATATTATACACATGTATGAAATTTTCAAAGAAAAAATTCACTTAATAATTTTAGGGAAAAAAAGAAGATGTTATAGGCTCTAAGCTAGTTTCCCTCCTGTAAACTCTCATTCTGTCCAGTCAGAAGACAGTCAAATTATCTGCTACTTATAAATATGAAGAGTTGCAGGGTGTGGTAGTGCATGCCTGCAACCCCAACCCAAGGGAGGCAGAGGCAAGCAAATCTCTGTGAGTTTAAGGCCAGCCTGGTCTACATAGTGAGTTCCAGGCCAGCTGGGCCTAAGAGGGAAATCCTGCCTCAAAAAGACCAAACCATAAAGTAAGTAAGTTAATAAGTAAGTAAGTAAATAAATAAATAAATAAATAAATAAGAAGAGTTGCTGTCTTTAATCCCAGCACTTGGGAGGCAAAAACAGATCTCTATGACTTTGAGGTCAGCATGGTCTACATAGTACCTCCAGCCATCCAGGGCTACATAGTAAGACCTTGTGTTTTTTTTAAAAAGTATTTAATTGGGCTGGAGAGATGGCCTAGTGGTTAAGAGTACCGACTGCTCTTACAGAGGACCCGGGTTCGATCCCCAGCACCCACATGGTGGCTGAGAACCGTCTTTAAGCTCCAGTTCCAGGGGAATCTGACGCCCTCTTCTGACCTACACAGCATTGCATGACATGGGTGCACAAACCTGCATGCAGACAGTACATTCATACACATAAAAATAAATAAATAAAATTAAAAAAAAACTTAAAAAAAGTATTTAATAGATAGGAAATATGGAGCATATAAATACCTTTTAAACCTGTGACTTTCATGACCTTGACTAGAGAGCTCGTGTTGTCTGCCAGAAGCATTCGTATTCTCTGGGGCCTGCCCTACTCCCTGGGGGGAACTCCTTTCTCTTCCCTGTGACCCCCTTCAACTGTCAGCCTTGGAACTTTGAGGTTAAAAGCCAGGGCTAGGGACAATCTGGAGCTATTCTAGCTGTGACTGAGAGTCATCACTTTGAGGACAAAGCAGGCCTAAGCCCGCCCCATGGGGAACAGTGCTGAGGCCCTGGTGAGACCTGCCTCACTCCTGCCGGGTTCTCCCACTTCCTCCCTTCTTCCCGAGCCCTGGTTAGGGGGAGAGGGTGGGAAGGGAGAGAACAGTGTTTGGTGGTGACTCACATAGCTGCTATCTCTTCCTACTACAAATTTACAAAGCAGACACCATGAATTCACACTTTACAAACACAGAGGCTGATAATTATGGCTCCTGACATGTGGGGGCAGCAGAGAGTTGTTGCTCAGAGCTCTAGATATGGAAGACAAGGGTACACGTGAGCCTTACCAGATGTTCAGACAGGTAGGACTTGCTGAAGCCATATGTTCCACAGAAGCAGGAACAACGCTGAGGGGCAGTCTCTCGGACCTACAAATGACCCAAGTCTCAAGGAGTCATAAGTATGTGGGGGTTAAATATAGTAAAGGCTTTCCGGTTCCCAGATAACTGGGAGGCAGCAGGGCTGGGGTAGGGCTTAGCCCAACATGACCTTTCCTTTCCAGTCACAGCTGCCAATGAACTGGCCTGCAGAGGCTTGGACCACCTGGAGGAAAAGATCCCTGCCCTCCAGTACCCTCCAGAAAAAGTGAGTCTTCCCTCGTTCCTAGAGCTCCCTGTCCTCTGTGACCTCCTCTCAGGAAGAAGAGCAGCTGACGCTGAGGCTGTTCATCTTTCAGTGTTCGCGGGGTGAGCACCCTCCTATGCGGGTGGAAACCCCTCTTCCTAGTCCTGTGGGACCAGGAAGAGGCAGGGTGCCTGGGGCAGCAGCCATATGCCCTGGACAAGCTCAAACAGCAGTTCTGCGTGGTGCTCGTGGTGGTGGCAGGACTCACCCCAGCCTGCCCCTTCCATGACTGCACAGGCACTTAATGTCCAGGGCTCTAGGGTCCGGGCTGTGACGCCCTGCACTGGACAGCTTAGTGACAACAGCTACCTAAGATCTTGGATCACACTCATTGGGATCCCAGGATAATGCTTATGTCCTTGAGATCCAGTCCTTTATGGACCAGGAGACTGAACAAGTTACTTCCCCTGGCTTTACCTTTATCTACCTTTATCCAGTTGTGGCTTCCTGTGACCTTTTCTATTTTACTGAGCAACTACCTCTCAGTCCCACAAATCACCCCAAGACCTGCCCTTGCCAATGGCCATGGCAGAAGTTTCATAGATCCCACTTAGCTCACCCTTCATTATGGCCTTGTTATACCCGTTGTACAGATGAGAAAACACAGCCTGAAGCGGAGACTGCGGGTAAGCAGGCCTATTGTCTTTGCCTTCCCAGTGTTCCAGACAAAGAAACACAAAGGAGCTTTGCCACAAAGATGCTCCCAATCTCTCAGGAGGAAAAAGGCAAATCATACCAGTGTAGAACTTGTAGGAAGATCAGCCATATCCATCGATCAATATAAATGAAGGAAACAGGACAGGAATTTGAAAGAGGGGGTGTCTCCTGTGCAGGAGGGTATCAGGACAGGTGCCACCCAGTGAAAGTATTGGGTTAGTCTCACAGGCTGGCTCTCAACAGCTAATGATATATATAGTGTGAAGAAGCCAGGAGACCCAGCTGTCTATCACAGCAAGCCCTTTCTCCTCCCATATATTCCTGCCAGTCCCTGGGCCACTTATTTTTTAATTATTTATTTTAGTTTTTTGTTTGTTTGTTTGTTTGGTCTTTTTGTGACAGGGTCTCCCTTTAGTCCCAGCTGGCCTGGAGCTCCCTATGTAGATCAGGCTGGCCTTGAACTCACAAAGATCTGCCTGCTTCTGCCTCCCGAGTACTGGGATTAAAGGCATGCACCACCACACCCAGCTTATTTTGTTTTTAAAAAATGTATTAATTGGGCTGGAGAGATGGCCTAGTGGTTAAGAGAACCGACCGCTCTTACAGAGGACCCGGGTTTGATCCCCAGCATCCACATGGTGGCCGAGAACCATCTGAAACTCCAATTCCAGGAGAACTCCAGTTCCAGGAGAATCCAACACCCTCTTCTGACCTCCGCAGCATTGCATGACATGGGTGCACAAACTTGAATGCAGACAGTACATTCATACACATACAGAAATAAATAAAAATTTAAAAAATGTATTAATTGGGGCTGGAGAGATAGCCTAGCGGTTAAGAGTACCAACTGCTCTTGCAGAGGACCCGGGTTCGATCCCCAGCACCCACATGGCGGCTAAGAACCGTCTGTAACTCCAATTCCAGGAGAACTCCAGTTCCAGGGGAATCCAACGCCCCCTTCTGACCTCCGCGGCATTGCACGACACGGGTGTACAAATCTCCATGCAGACAATACACTCACACACATAAATAAATAAATAAAATAAAAAATTTAAAAAAAAAAGAAATGTCTGTAACTCCAATTCCAGGAGAACTCCAGTTCCAGGGGAATCCAAGACCCTCTTCTGACTTCCTCGGCATTGCACGACACGGGTGCACAGACCTACATGCAGATAGTACATTCATACATACAGACAGTACATTCATACACATACAAAAATAAATTTTAAAAATGTATTAATTATAGCCAGGTGTGATGGTGCATGCCTTTAATCCCAGCACTTGGGAGGCAGAGGCAGGCAGATCTTTGCGAGTTCAAGGCCAGCCTGTTCTACATAGCGAGTTCCAGGATGGCTGGGGCTACAGGGGGACCGTGTCTTGAAAAGATTCCCCCCAAAAAGTATTAATTTTACATGTATGAGTGTTTTGAGTACATATATATAAGAGCATCATGTGCATCCAAATGCTTATTGAGGCCCAAAAAGAGCATTGGTTCTTCTGGAACTGGAGTTACAGATGACTGTTAGGTGCAGCCAAGTCCTCTGCAAGAGCAGCCAGTACCCTTAACCACTGAACCATCTCTCCAGGTCCTATTTTAATTTTTTGAAACAAGGTCTCACACTGTAGCCCATGCTGGTCTGGAACTCACTATGTAACCATGGTTGGCATCAAACTCATGACAATTTTCAGAGTCCTGGGATTCCAAGTGTGTGCATCATGCCTGGCCTCTGGGCCTCTAAAGGCCTTCCCGGGAGCCAGGCTTAGGACCTGTAAGGAAACCTACATAGATGACTGTCTTCCAAATCTCCTCAGATTGCCTCTGAACTGAAGGATACCATCTCCACCCGCCTCCGCAGTGCCAGGAACAGCATCAGTGTGCCCATCGTCAGCACTTCCGACAAGGTTCTGGGGGCTACTCTGGCTGGCTGTGAGCTTGCCTTGGGGATGGCCAAAGAGACTGCGGAATATGCTGCCAACACCCGAGTTGGTCGACTGGCCTCTGGAGGGGCTGATCTGGCCCTGGGCAGCATTGAGAAGGTGGTAGAGTTCCTTCTCCCTCCAGCCAAGGAGGAGTCAGGTACCTGCCATCGAGGCTGGCTGGCTTCCCTAGGAGCCAACTGCCACTCAGCACCTGGGGATCAGCAGGAGGCTGCAAAGGCTCAGTGGCCCTGCCTTGGGATAGGGAAGCCCTTTTGGTTCTTCACAGGGATCCATAACCCTTTAGTGCCCTCACTATAGCTGTAAGGGGGTGAGGTAGCGAATTGGCATTGGCTGTCACCAGTGGGTTTGTAGTAGAAGAAAAGCTACTGCTTTCTAGCCCAAGGCACAACCCAAGGTCCTTGGTCCCTTTCTAATCTGTTCTCCTGTATCTTTATCCAGTCCCTGCTTCTGGACGCCAGCGGGCCCAGAAGGCTCCCAAGGCCAAGCCGAGCCTCATGAGCAGGGTGGGCACACTGGCCAACACCCTTTCTCAACACACTATGCAGAATACAGCCTGGGCACTGAAGCAGGGCCACTCCCTGGCCATGTGGATTCCAGGTGTGGCACCCCTGGTGAGTGTCTGCTCCGAGCTCTGCTTGACCCTGTTCTGTTGGTTTCCTGGTCTCTTCTGTCCTGAAAACAATCTCTCGTCCAAGTTAGGCTGGAACTTTAGGTCTAAAGACTGGTGGGGCCTTAAGAGGATGCCAGGCTGGTTACCCAGGCCACAGGGGAAGAGAAAGGGAAAGACCTGGGGTCAGTGGCAGTCCTGTCCCTTCACCCTCTTCTGTCTGCCCCATTCCCCCTCTGAGTCTCCCAGACCTTTATGTCCCCAGTGTGCCTCTTGGTGCATGCCTTATGCACCTACATCCGCTATCAAAGCAGTAGATGTGTCATCCCTGTTCCATGGGTGAGAGTCCCTAAACGGCGTGCAGGCTTCTGGTTTCCCTTGCAGCAGCTTCTGACTTCCAGCCCTACTGTACCATGCTTCTCCGTGCTTCTCTATGCATCTTACATCATACATGCATCATACATACATCCAGTTAGGTTGGATTTTTTTTTCTTAACGAAGTTAGCAAGAAACTAAGGTCAGGGAAAGAGGGAGTAAAGAAGGAGAGAGGAAGAGAGAGAGGGAGGAGGAGGAGGAGGAGAAAGAAGAGGGAGGGAGGGAGGGAGGGAGGGGGGAAAGAAGGAAGGAAGGAAGGAAGGAAGGAAGGAAGGAAGGAAGGAAAAAGAAAACAGCCAGATGTAGTGGTGCATAGCTGTTTTCTCAGCATTTGGGAAGCAGAGGCAAGTTTGCTTCAAGTTTAAGACCAGCCTGGTCTATATAGCAAGTTACAGACTAGCCAGGGCTATATGATGAGACCTTATTTCAAAAGTCAACAACAACCATCAAAGCCCCCAAACAAACAGAAAACCCAAAACAAAACATTAAAACATGAAGGTTGGGTCTGGGCTGAGATGGTAGCTCGGTGGTAGAGAGCTTACCTAGTGTATGCAAGCCCACATATCCAAAACACTGCAAGAAAAAAAGTCTGAAAGTCAGAGTCAGCAAAAAGTGACTTTTTAGTCATCGTGTGAGTGGTCCGATTTATTATTATTATTATTTTAATTGATTAACTTGGGTATTTTTGAGATAGGGTCTCATTCTGTAACCCAAGTTGGCCTTAAAGTTGTAGCAATCCTCTTGCCTGAGCCTCACAAGTGCTAGAATTATAGACATATCCTACCATGCCTGGTCGTAAGTAGTATTCTTATTTGTTATTACTCTATGTATTCTCTCTCTCTCTCTCTCTCTCTCTCTCTCTCTCTCTCTCTCTCTCTCGCATGTGTGTGTGTATATGTGTGTGTGTATGTGCGCATGTTGGGTAGATGGGTGTATGCATGCTACAGTGCATGTATGGATGTCAAAGGATAACTCTCAGCAATTGATTCTCTTGAGAAGCAAGGGTAAGAACATCACTACAAGTTCAAGGCTAGCCTGTTGTATATAGCGAGTTCCAGCCAGCCAGGGAGAGCTACATAGTGAGGCCCTGTTTCACAAAACCTATGCACAAAAATGAAAGAATGCGAACAATGTAGATGTCCACCTCCAGTAGAATGAATGGTAGTTAGTTCCCATGGGGGAACATAATACAGAAGTGAAAAAGGAGGAAGCAGCCGGGCATCATGGCACACACGTTTAATCCCAACATTTGGGAGGCAGAGGCAGGCAGATTTCTGTCAATTCAAGGCCAGCCTGGTCTACATAGTGAGTTCCAGGCCAGCTGGCACTATAGGGAGACCCTGTCTTAAAAAGACCAATAACATAGCCTGGCGTGGTGGCGCATGCCTTTAATCCTAACACTTGGGAGGCAGAGGCAGGCGGATCTCTGTGAGTTCAAGGCCAGCCTGGTCTACAGAGTGAGTTCCAGGACAGCTGGGGCTACAGGGAGACCCTGTCTCAAAAAGACAAAAAAAAAAAAAAACAAAAAACTAAACAAGCCACCATAAACAACAACAACAATCAAAGAACATTCCCAACAGAAAAAAGCGTCAGGAAGCAATGCACCAGAAAAACTGGCTATCCCACCATTATGCTGAACTAAAAATGGCTGCTCCTAAGTCTGTGGTCACTGTATGATCCATTTCTCTGAACTTCAAAAATAGAAATGGGCTGGGCATAGTGGTGCATGCCTTTAATCCCAGCTCTTGGGAGGCAGAAGCAGGCGGAGGAACTCTGTGAGTTCAAGACCAGCCTGGACTACATAGTGAGTTCCAGGCCAGCTGGGGCTACAGGGAGACTCTATCTCAAAAAGACAAAAAAAAAAAAAAAAAGAAGAAGAAGAAGAAAGAAAGAAAGAAAGAAAGAAAGAGAAAGAAAGAAAAGAAAGAAAGAAAAAGTATGGCCAATATGAAATGTGTGGTGACAGAAGTCAGGTGGTCACTCTTCGGGGGACATGGACTGAGGGGGTGCAGGAGAATCTTCCTAGTGTTTCTATCTTGATCTGTTATAGTTACATAGATTGCACTGATAGTTACCAATGCGTGCCCTTCAATAATAAGCTGTTAATTTTAAATGCCTGTGGGGCCAGGCCCTACTCGCCCCCTGCCCCTTCCTGCTCCTGGTACGGGGGGGGGGGTTATAGTTTAAAGTAGACCTGTTGAGCCAGCTTCTATTACCATCACCCCCTCAGAGCAGCCTGGCCCAGTGGGGCGCATCAGCAGCCATGCAAGTGGTGTCCCGACGGCGGAGTGAAGTGCGGGTACCCTGGCTGCACAATATGGCAGCCCCCCAGGAGGAAAGCCATGATGATCATACAGACACAGAGGGAGAGGAGACAGAGGAAGAGGAGGAGGAAGAAGAGGAGGAATCGGAGGATGAAGAGAACACACTCAGTGAGGTGAGGGAGAGAGTAAGAGCTCAAGGCATCACGGCCTGCAGGGCGTGGAGCAGAGGGACAAGGGGGGACAAAGGTTTCTGGCCCCAGCTCACCCCCAAATCCACAGCCAGTGAAGTACTTCCATGTCACTCTCACCTGACTCCACATCACCCATAAAATAGGGCAAGGATTATTGCCCCACTTTTCAAATGAGGAGACTAGGATCCAGAGAGAGGAAGTAGCTTGCCCAAGGCCACATATAGCTAGTGACAGATCCAGGCCTAAAGTTGTGGGGTTTCTTTTTTTTTAAATTTTGTGTCCACATGCCTTCCCCTCTAGCTGGGGGTGGTGGTGAGGAGAAGTGTTGGGGAATCATGGCAGGAAGGGTTGATGGTTCTCTGGCCCACAGGTAGCAGCCCTGCCCAGCCCGAGAGGACTCCTGGGTGGTGTGACACACACCATACAGAAGACCCTCCAGACCACCATCTCAGCAGTGACATGGGTACCTGCAACTGTGCTGGGCACAGTGGGAAGGATCCTGCATCTCACACCAGCCCCGCCTGTTTCCTCCACCAAGGGAAGGGCCATGTCCCTATCAGATGCCCTGAAGGGTGTTACTGACAATGTGGTGGACACTGTGGTACACTATGTGCCGGTGAGTCCTACCCCAGGGCAAGCTTCTTTCTCCCATGGAGGCCAGGCCAGACCAGATGAGGTAGATTTGACCGAAGGAGCTATTGCCAAACATTTCCACAGCCCCTTTCTCCAATCCTCAGTGCCCAGAATTGACACTCGCTGGCTTCTCCCAGCCTGGAGTACAGCAATCCACAACTCTGGGAAGCCTGCCTTCTGTCTCCCACTTACTGGCAGAGTACTGTTGGTTTGGGGATCCTGGTGGCTCAGTTCTTCTCAGCTCCCAATGCAAGGGCCTGGCAAGTTTGCATGCCACTGCCTGGTAGGCTTCCAGGGAACCTTGAGCAGAGAGTTGTGCAACCTAGAGATAGCAATGGGCCCTTTATCAATTTTGTCACCAGCTGGAAAAATTTTAAAAACATCAATATCATCCTTTTGGGAGTCTCTGGATCCCTCCATCATGGAAGTTACAGATTGAGCAGACTGAGGGAGGGCCGGTCAGAACAGAAGGCCCTCCTAGGCTGTCCACGGGGAGGGCTGCTTAATCATAGTACCAAGAGACATCCCCAAGGGGCTCGGCAGACAGCTTGTTCACCTTGGGACCCTAACATGTCCAGACAAGGGTACCCTGGTGTCTTCAGTGTATGGGTCTCAGCCTACATACAGCTAGCTCTAGTCCAAGGACGGTTAGGAAATTCACTGGTTTCCCCTTCCCTGTGCCCCTGAGAAAGGCCCAAGAGTGAGGACACTTTGGGAGACATGTCTTACCTCCAGAGGCCATCAGACCCCCCCCCCCTTAGGGGGTCTCCCTGATGCCTCTCATCCTGATGTTCTACATCCCAATCTATGCCCTGTAACGGCTGCTTCTAGGCCCAGAGGGGCGGTGAGTCCTAGGCAAGAGACAGGGCCAAGCAGGAGCCCTAAAGCAGATGCCTAACTTTTCAGCTTCCCAGGCTGTCGCTGATGGAACCTGAGAGTGAATTCCGGGACATCGACAACCCGCCAGTGGATGTGGAGC
Organism: Rhizomys pruinosus; assembly: GCA_009823505.1. NCBI lineage: Eukaryota > Metazoa > Chordata > Mammalia > Rodentia > Spalacidae > Rhizomys > Rhizomys pruinosus. Next base: position 448,798 of record VZQC01002915.1, read on the forward strand.
GCCGGGAGGCGGAGCGCAAGGGGTCCGGGGTGCGGCCCTCCAGCCCTGAGCCTGCGCCCCGCCCGGGGCAGCCCCGCGCTGGCCTGCGCAGCGTGAGGGGCCTCAGTGTGCCCTCCTGCCCGGGTCTAGACGACAAGACCGAGGTGTCGGCGCGCCCCGGCTTCCTGGCCATGCCCCGAGAGAAGCCGACGCGCAGGGTCAGCGACAGCTTCTTCCGGCCCAGCGTCATGGAGCCCATCCTGGGCCGCGTGCAGTACAACCAGCTGCGCAAGAAGAGCTGAGCCGCGGCGCCCACGCCCCTGCGCGGCCCGGCCCAGAGCCACCCGGGGCCGCAGCCGGTGTCGCCCTAAGGATACAGAAGCCAAGCTTACATGAGGGCCTCTCCTTCCGAGTGACACCTCGGGAGCCCGAGCCACATCCCCACTATGCTGTCAAGGCACACTGTCACTTCTAAAGCATCCTTTGGAGGTCTGACCCCCAGAGTCAGTTTTTCAGGGGCACCAGAGCTGCTCTCGGCCCTTATTTCGTGGCTTGTTTTTTTTCCTAAAAGAGTAATTGCTTAGTTTGACCTCTCACTTCTTTAACCAAGCTGTGGCCAAATGACCGGTTACAAAATTAGATCCCTTCCCTGTGGACCAATATTTATTGTCAAAGAGTAGCTGGTTACTTAATACATTTTTTACTCCCTTTCTCTCTCCTCCCTGACTCCCTCCCTCCCTCCCTTCCTTCCTTCTTTTCTTCCTTCCTAACTTCTTTCCTTTTTTCTTTCTTATCCCTTCCCTCCTTCCCACCTCCTCCCTCCTTTTTCCTTTCCTTTCCTTTTTTCCTTTCCTCTTTCCTCCCTCCCCTCCTTTCCTCCCTCCCCTCCTTTCCTCCCTCCCCTCCTTTCCTCTCTCCTCCCTCTTTCTTTCCTTCTTTCTCTCTCTCTCTCTTTTTTTTTTTTTTAACAAGATCTTCTTTTGTATCCTGACTGTCCCTTTCTCCAGTGCTAGGAAATCCAATCTCTGACCAGCAGCACCCCCTTGTCAGGAATTGATAACATTTTTTAAAAATAATTTTAGGCTGAGCTCAGAGATCCTCTGATAGTCTAGCTTTCCACGCACTACTCTGAACGTGCAACAATCAGGTTCCAAAGCCTTTGTGTGTTTATTTCAAATAATAGTTCCATTTTTTAGTCTCTTTCCCTTGCACAGATGGAGTCCCAGGCCTGTCCTCTGTGGTGCCAGATGTAGTCACAGCCACATTTCCATCACAGTCACTCCTGCCTTTCACGTCTATAGTCGCTCTTCTGAATACTAACACCCCAGATGTTGGGTGCTGACAATGGTCATCTTTTGCTTAATACAATGTCTATTACTGGAGATAATATACACATACTCTATAGCCACTGTTCATTCTAAATCCTATTTTTAGAAATGTTAATATTCAGTCAATCTAGGAAACACATAAATATAATTTTAAGTTCATATGTTACAAAGTGTGTTGTCCTCTCTGGAGTCCTCAGTTTTCCTTCATTAAAACAACCATACTTCAGTTTCTCACAGATCTTTCCGATCAATTACAGGCTATGTTTGGGGAGCACATGTGTATAAAGCCCTACCTTTATTTACACAAGCCCTGGATATTCTCACTTAATTACACATCTATCTTTCTTTTCTTTTTGGGGGAGGTATTTTTGATATTTTTGAGACAGGGTCTCCCTGTAGCCCCAGCTGGCCTGGAGCTCTCTATGTAGACCAGACTGGCCTTGAACTCACAGAGATCCACCTGCCTCTGCCTCCCGAGTGCTGGGATTAAAGGCGTGCACCACTATGCCTGGCATATCCATCTTTCTATACCAGTATCATAAGCCCTACCTGCTCTTTGTTTTTTAAAATATTTTATTTCATGTGTATGAGTGTATTTTCTGCATGTTAAGTGCACCCATGTAGTGCAATGCTCACAGATGTCAGAAGAGAGTGTCACATCTGGAACTGGAGTTGTGGACAGTTGTTAGGGCATCTTCAAGAGCACTGAACTATCTCTCCACTCTCCCCTACTTGCTTTTTGTAATGGTAATTAATGATACTGATGTGCCATATTTGATGTAACCAGCTTCCTAATGATGAGCTTTTAGCTCCTTTTTTTTCTTTTCTTTTCTATTGTAAAAGTAAGGCTCAGTGTCAGAGCATGTGCTTAGTATGTGCAAAGCCCTGAGCTTGATCCCCAACAACACACACACACACACACACACACAAAATCTTTCCACATATGTGGATATATTTATGGACAAACTGTAATTTGGAACCATGACATTAGGTTAAATGATATGTGCATTTTAAATATTGATGATGCCAGGTAGCTTTAAATGAAACATTATTTTTTTCAGTTATTTTCTTTCGTGCGTGTGTGTTGTTAGTCTTTTTTTATTTGTTATATTTTAAGGGATTCACAATATAAGAGCACAATATAAGAGTTGTTTTCAGATCACATTGACATTGCTCAGTTTGCCATACAATTAGGTAATTGTGCTAGTATCCACAGATGAGGGATACCATTCATCGTTTGTTTTTCTGGGACTGTGTTACTTCACTCAGCATGATATCTTCTACCTCCAGCCATTTACCTGTAAAGCTCATGATGTCATCTTTCTTTACTGCTGCATAGAACTCCATTGTGTAGATATACCACGTTTTCTCTATCCACCTGTCAGTTGAGGGGCACTTGGGTTGGTTCTAGCTCTTCGCTATTGAGAAGAGAGTTGCAATAAACATGGCCATGCATGTATCTCTGCAGTAAGATGAGTCTTGTGGGTACATGCCCAGGAGTGGTATGGCTGGGTCAGGTGGCGAGTTCATTTCAAGTTTTCCAAGGGTTCTCCACACTGCTTTCCATAGTGGCTGTATGAGTTTACATTCCCACCAGCAGTGGATGAGTGTTCCTCTTTCCCCACACCTCTCCAGCACTTGATATCATTTGTTTTCTTGATCCTAGCCAGTCTTTTTTTTTTTTTTTAATTTTATTTATTTCTGTATGTGTATGAATGTACTGTCTGCATGTAGGTTTGTGCACCCGTGCCGTGCAACGCCGCGGAGTTCAGAAGAGGGTCTCGGATTCCCCTGGAACTGGAGTTCTCCTGGAATTGGAGCTTCAGACGGTTCTCAGCCGCCATGTGGGTGCTGGGGATCGAACCCGGGTCCTCGTAGAGCGATCGGCACTCTTTACCGCTAGGCCATCTCTCCAGGCCCTGATCTAGCCAGTCTTATTGGAGTAAGATGATATCTTAAAGTGGTTCTTTTTGAATTTTGCATTTCCTTAATTATTAATGATGTTGAACACTTCTTAAGATGTTTTATCAGCCATCTCTAATTCTCACTTTGTACGTCTCTGTTCAGCTTCTTTGCTCCATTCGATTGAGTGGGTCATTTGTTTTTTTCTTCTTTGTTTTTTGAGTAGTTTATATATTCTGGAAGTCAATGCTTTGTCAGATGTTTTTGGCATGAAGGTTCCCTCCCACTTGTGGGATTTCTCTTCACTTCCTGATTGTGTTTCTTTTGATGTACAGAAGCTTGTGATGTTAATGAGGTCCATTTGCCAATGTTGACCTTATTATTCTGTGTCGCTGTTGTCTGATAGGAAGTCTTTTCTACACTTATGTATTATAGTCTGCGGCCAACTTTTTTTCTTCTTTTGCCTTCAGAGTTTTGGTCGTTTCACCGTTGAGGTCTTTAATCCACTGGGAATTGACTTGTCGACGTGCGTCTTTTTCTCCATTGTGTGTCTTCTTGGCCCCCTGTTCAAATTGTGATGGACTGAAACTGTTAGTGTGTTCAATTGGCATCTTCAGTTTTTCATTGGTCAACAGGCTGTTTTTGTGCTGGTACCAGGCTGTTTTAATGACTATAGCCCTGTAGTATAGTTCGAAGTCTGGTATAGAGATTCCCCCCTGTATTGCTCTTTTCATTCAGGGTTGTTTTGGCTATTCGGGGTCTTTTGTTTTTCCAAATGAAATTAAGGACTTTTTTTTCCCAAGCCTGTGATGAAACTCTTGGAGATTTTTATTGGGATTGCATTAAATCTATACAAGAGTTTGGGTGAAATGGACATTTTTACTAATTAATTTCTTTCCATATCCATGAGTATGGGAGGTTTTTCCATCTTCTGATGTTTTCTTCAATTTCTTTCTTCAAGGTTGAAAATTTTTTTGTAGAGATCTTTGGTGTCTTTGGTTAGGTTTGTTCCTAGGTATTTTATTGTTTTTGAGGCTATTGTGAGTGGGAAGGTTTCCTTGAATTCCTTCTTCAGTTGCTTGTTGTTGGTGTAAAGAAAAGCTACTGATTTTTCTAGGTTGATATTGTATCCTGCTACTTTACTGAAGCTCTTAAAATCATTTCTAGGAGTTTTCTGGTGGAGTTTTTAGCATCCCTTAGGTAAACTATCATGTCATCAGCAAAAAGGGATAGCTTGACTTCCTCTTTTCCAATTAGAACTCCTTTAATTGACTTCTCTTGCCTTATTGCCCTAGCAAGTGTTTCAAGCACTATATTGAAGAGGAGTGGTGACAGGGTTAAAGGGAATACTTCGGGGCTGGAGAGATAGCCTAGCAGTTAAGAGCGCTGACCGCTCTTACAGAGGACCTGGGTTTGATCCCCAGCACCCACGTGGCGGCTGAAAACCGTCTGAATCTCCAATTCCAGGAGAACTCCAGTTCCAGGGGATCCGATACCCTCTTCTGACTCCGTCGGGCGTTGCACGACACGGGTGCACAACTACACTGCCAGACGGTACATTTATACACATACAGAAATAAAATAAAATCAATAAAAAAAGTTAAAAAAATAAAAATAAAGGGATTTCAGTTGTTTCCCCATTTAGGATGATATTAGCTGTGGGTTCGCTGTATAGGTGTTTGATTACATTGAGGATGATCCCTCCAATCCAGTTCCTCTAGGACTTTAGCATGAAGGGATGCTGAATTTTGTCAAAGGCTTTTTCTGCATCAATTGAGTGATTGGTGTGGTTTTTGTCTTTTCAGTCCATTTATATGCTTCATAATATTTATTGATTTTCCTATGTTGAAACCATCCTGCATCTCTGGTATGAATCCAACTTGGTCATGATGGATGATCTTCTTGATGTGGATCTGCATGCGATTTGCCAGTATCATGTCTAGAATATTTGGATCTGTTGTTCATTAGGGAGATGGGCTGTATATTTCTCCTTTTTGGTTGTATCTTTGCCTGGTTTGGTAATAGAGTGATGCCGGCTTCTTAGAAGGAATTGGGAGAATTCCTCTGTTTGTATCCTTCTAAACAGTTTGAGTAGCAATGGTTTAAGTCTTTTCGAATGTTTTATAGAATTCTGCCATGAAACCATCTGGGCCTGGGCTTTTTTTGTTGGGAGGTTTCTTATTACATCTTCAATTTCTTCAATATTTGGGTCTGTTTAAGCTGTTGATCTCTTCTTGGTTGAGCTTTGGTGATTCCAAGATTCAGATATTCCCATTTCTTCTAGGTTTTCAAACTTGTAGAGTACAGGTTTTTGAGGTATTCCCATATGTTTTCTGGATCTTTTCCTTACTTGTTGTGATTTATTTCCCCTTTTCATCACAGATTGTATTGATTTGGAGTTGTTCCTTCTTTCTTTTTGTTAACTGGGCTAGAGGTCTGTCTATCTTGTTTATTCTTTCAAAGAACCAACTTTTGGCTTCATTGATTTTTTGTATTGTTTTCTTTGTTTCTATTTCATTGATTTCTGCTCTGATTTTTGTGATTTCTTCCTGTCTGTTGTGTTTAGGGTTTATCTGTTGTTGCCTCTCAAGTGCTTTTAGCTGCAGTGTTAGATTGTTCACTTGTGCTCTTTCTGTTTTTCTAATGTAGGCACCTAGGGCTGCAAACTTCCCTCTTAGGATTGCTTTTAAAGTATTCCATAGATTTTGTTGTGTTGTATTGTCATTGTCATTCAGTTCCAGGAATGCTTTTATTTCTTTCTTTATCTCTTCCTTGACCCATTCATTATTTAAGAGTGTGTTGTGGGCTGGAGAGATGGCCTAGCGGTTGAGAGCGCTGACCGCTCTTGCAGAGGACCCGGGTTCGATCCCCAGCACCCACATGGTGGCTGAGAACTGTCTTTAACTCCAGTTCCAGGGGAATCCGACGCCCTCTTCTGACCTCCTCGGCATTGCATGACACGGATGCACAAACCAACATGCAGACAGTACATTCATACACATACAAGAATAAATAAAAATAAAAAGAGTGTGTTGTTTAGTCTCCATGTGTTCTTGTAGATAGTAGGGCTTATCCTGGTGTTGATAGTGAGCTTTATTGTGTTGTGGTCTGATAGAATGCATGAAATTATTTCAATCTTTTTGTATTGGTGGAAGTTTCTTCTGTGTCCCAGTATGTGGTCAGTTTTGGAGAATGTTCCGTGGGATGCTGAGTAGAAAGTGTATTCTCTGGTATTAGGGTGGAATATTCGGTAGATGTTTGTGAGGTTCATTTGGTGTATCATATCGTGTTCAGTTCAGATGTCTCTCTGTTTATTCTTTGTCCTATTGACCTGTCCAAAGGGTTCAGTGGGGTATTGAAGTCCCCTACTATGAGTGTACTAGGGTTAGTCTGTGCCTTGTGGTCCTGGAGAATTGTCTTTATAAAGTTTGGTGCACCAGAGTTTGGGTCATATATATTCATAATTGTGAAATCTTCTTGGTGAATTGTTCCTTTGATAAAAATGTAATGGCCTTCTTTGTCTCTTCTGATTTCTTTTACTTTGAACTCTATTTTGTCTGATATTAAAATAGCAACACTTGAGCCGGGTGTGGTGGTGCATGCCTTTAGTCCTAGCATTCGGGAGGCAGAGGCAGGCGGATCTTTGTGAGTTCAAGGCCAGCCTGATCTACAGAGTGAGTTCCAGGACAACTGGGGCTACAGGAGACCCTGCCCCGAAAACACCAAAAAAACCCCAAAAAATTAAAATAAATAAATAAATAAATAAAATAGCAACACCTACTTTCTTTTTGGTACCATTTGCTTGGAATACTTTTTTCCATGCTTTCCCTTTAAGGTGGTGCCTGTCCTTGAAGGTAAGATGTGTTTCTTGTAGACAGCATATCGATGGGTTCTGTTTCCTAATCCAATCTCCCAGTCTATGACTTTTGATTGGGGAATTTAGTCCATTAATATTTAAGGTTATGACTGAGAGGTCTGTGTTGCTTCCTTTCATCTTATTATCCATTTGTGGTTTTGGTTTATGTTTCTACTTGTGCAGTTATGATTTTATTGATTTCTCTTTATAGGTGCCTGGGGATAGTTGCTCCTTTCTTCTGTCCTTTGAATTGCTTCAAGTATTCTCCGAAGGGTTGGTTTTCTAGACATGTATTCTTTTTTTTTAATTTTTATTTATTTCTGTATGTGTATGAATGTACTGTCTGCATGCAAGTTTGTGCACCCGTGTCGTGCAATGCCGAGGAGGTCAGAAGAGGGTGTTGGATTCCCCTGGAACTGGAGTTCTCCTGGAATTGGAGTTTCAGATGGTTCTCGGCCGCCATGTGGGTGCTGGGGATCGAACCCGGGTCCTCTGCAAGAGCGGTCAGCACTCTTAACCACTAGGCCATCTCTCCAGCCCCCCCAGACATGTATTCTTTCATCTTTTTTATGTCATGGAAGATTTTTCTCTCTCCTTCAACTATAATTGACATTTTTGCTGTGTATAGTAACCTGGGTTGGCATCTATAGTCCTTTAACATTGGGAATGCTTTGCTCCAGGTTCTTCTTGCTTTCATAGTTTGCACTGAGAAGTCAGTTGTAATTCTGATAGGTTTCCCCTTATAAGTCACTTGTTTTTCTCTTGTGGCTTTAAGAATTTTGTCTTTGTTTTAGGCATCTAGCATTTTAACTATGATATGGTGTGGGAAGTTTCTTTTCTGATCTTGTCTATTTGGAGCCCTATGGGCTTCTTGTATTTATATGGGTTTTTCTATTTTTAGTTTGGGGAAATTTTCATCTATTATTCTGTTGAAGATCTGATCAATACTATTCTCTTGAGATTCTTCTCCTTCCTCTATTCCTATGATGCAGAGGTTTTATCTTTTCATAGTGTACCATAATTCCTGGTTGTTCCACTTTTGTGTATTTTTAAATTTTTCATATTCTTTATTTGANGTACTTTCTCTTTGGAGTGGTCTTGGCACCCTTCTTGGAGATTTGCCTGTATCAAGGCTTTGTGTCTGAACTCTACTCTGCTCCATTGAGCTATTTGTCTTGGTGCATTCTATGCTGTTTTGATTACCTTAGCCTTTATTTTTTTAATTATCACTTATTTATTACGCGGGAGATTGAATGTGCAGCAGCTCGTGTGGTCAGAGGACAACTTCAGGACTTTTCTCCTTTTACCACGTGAGTCCCTGACACTGAGCTTGATGGTCAGGTTTGGTAGCAAGCACTTTTTCCTACTGAGCCATCTTACCAGCTCTATTGTTTTAAATGTTTTTTTTTTCTTTTAATTTAAAAAAATTAAAAAAAATAAAAAGAAAAAAGAAAAAAAGATTTAAAAAATTTTTGATTATGTGTACTTGTGTGTTTCTGTGTGGTGTGCATCTGTGTGCATATAAGAACAGGTGCCCTTGGAGGACAGAAGAAGGCGTCAGAGCTCCTAGAGCTGCTTGTAGGGGTGGAGTCAGGGCTTCCCGTCTGATATGCAAGCACGCTACCAAAGGATCCACATCCCTAGTCCGTCCCAGTCTTTTTTTTTTCTTCGAGACAAGGTCTCCCTGTAGCCCCAGCTGTCCTGGAATTCACTCTGTAGACCAGGCTGGCCTTGAACTCACAAAGATCCGCCTGCCTCTGCCTCCCAAGTGCTAGGATTAAAGGCATGCGCCACCACGCCCCGCTCACGCCCCGCTCATGCCCCACTCATTCTCTTTTCTCAACTCTTTGATTTGCTGTTTATACTCTTGTACTTCTTTAAGTATGTCCACAATTGTACTTCTAATATCTGTGTCCTGGGCCATCCCCAGGGAGTTCCCACTGTAGGAATCCTCCACAGGGTTGGTAGAGCTTGGCGTGGAATTATCCTGCACCTTTCCCATGTTGTCTCTTCTTCATGTCCCTGGTATATGGGTTTCTCTTTGCCTGTATTCCAATGTGAATCCCAAATTCCTCTTCACTGTGTTGAAGGCTTGCTTTTCTTGCCTCCTTCAGATGCCTTCATTGTTTGTTTGATTTGTTTTTCTCCTTGCTTATGAAGTGTTGACTTGTCTAAGCTTTAGGCTTTCTATTGGAAGTCTAACTCACTCTTCCTTTTCTGTTCTGAAGGTTCTCCAAAGAATCCACTTGGACACTCCTTTGGCAATCCCAGTTGGGGGGGAGTGGTCGCTGTTTAGCCCGTGCCCTGGTACCTGTGCTTCAGGCAGTCTTGGGAGATCCCGGATCTCAAGACTCACACAAACCCACCTTTTATAGCAGCTGGGAGGACAACTCCACCCCCACAGCCACTTGGGCCAATTGGGCCAAATACAATGAAATCCAGTCAAACAGTCCTCCTGGCTGAAGCATCCAGCTCCTACCTGTGCTTCAGGTGGTCTTGGGAGATCCCCCTTCAGTTATTTTCATTTGCAGCTGTAGAAATGTGCATAGATCATTATGAAACATCTGTCGTTTCTTTTAGACATCCATGTGTGCCATCCCCTATTTTGTCTGTGGCAGGGCTCTATGGGCAGCTAGTGCAAAAATGACACCAGGCCTAGATGTGCAGAGAAGTGTGTACTCATCCTGGGCCTTTACACCCATCTGGGGCCTCTCCCACCCATTGCAGGCCACCTTCATGCAGCTTGGACCTCCACACCTTCTTGGAGAATAGGGCGGCCCAGAAAACATACACCCTGAATTGTAAAAGTCCCTTTTTGGTGCTCTGGGTCTGTTCTTCACCATTTTAACACACATTTTGACCAGAAACAAGGACAAAGTAGCTCTTGTAAGTGGTAGAATTTTGCTTCCTTGGCTCTAAGCTTGATGGGTGACTTGTCTGTTCTGGGAGGCATCACCTTGGTAAAACAGACAAGTGGATATGAAGAACAGTCATACTCAGGACTTTTAGAATCCATTAGAACTGACTCAGAGCACAGAAAAGGACTTCTATAATTCATGGTGTTTGCTTCCTGGGCTGCTGTAACCTCCCCCCCTCCCCCACACACACAAACTTTACACTGGGTAAGGGATGTAGATCTAGTCAACAGATCTGTGGATTGAACATCCTTGTCCAGATCCCATCTCTGAGGGGACAAATTCTCAGACCACTGAGGTGTGGTCTCACCAAAGATTTCCAAAGAAATGTTGAAAAGTGGACTGCTAGTATGGCGATGACATTGGGGACACTGTCTCAGCTTGTAGGCCTTGGGGTCCTCTTGTAACCCAAACAGTTTTTTTTTTATTTTATTTATTTTTCTATGTGTATGAGTGTACTGTCTGCATGTAGGTCTGTGCACCCGTGTTGTGCAATGCCACGGAGGTCAGAAGAGGTTCTCGGATTCCCCTGGAACTGGAGTTCTCCTGGAATTGGAGTTACAGTTCTTAGCTGCCATGTGGGTGCTGGGGATCAAACCCGGGTCCTCTGCAAGAGCAGTCAGTGCTCTTAACCACTAGGCTATCTCTCCAGCCCCCAAACATAGTTTTAATCCCTCAGGACCTGTCCTTGCCCCTATCCCAGAATAATGCTTCTGTGTGTGTGTGTGTGTGTGTGCGCGCGCACACACACACACTCTGTGGAAATATCAAATACTGAAAGTAGCTAATATAATTGAAAGAAACAAAAGATCCTGTTTGTGTTGCAAACAACAAGTGGGATTGGATTGATAACCTCTGTTTGTAGTTTTGTATGCTATTTGGGGTCAGTAGAGGTCAGAAAGGGAAAAACCCTTCTCTTATAAGGCAAGGTTCCACTTTTCCTATTGGATGTACTATTTGAGGAGAAAAGTCCTGGGAGTAATAAGAAAAGAGTTCACAGAACCTATCAGCCTCACTCTTAGCTTTAATGGATGCTAGGAGTCAGGCTGTCTTTGTTGAGACACTCCTGTAATGTGGTATATCTCTACCACACAAGAGGTATATATAACTAAGCAGTCCTGGTGAGACCTGTCTATTATGACATATGAATCTTGTGTATTCAACATCCTTTGGGAGCATTTAGTAGTGTCTAATTTTACATTTTGCAAATCTGATGAGCATAAACCAGTCTCTCATTGCAGATCTAATTCTCTGATTAGCAGTGATGTTAACCAATGTTTATTATGCTTACTGGGAGATATAGCTCAGTAGTAAACAAGGCCTAAGGTTCCATCCATGGCAACAAAATGAAACAAAGCAAAACGAATATCAAAAACCTCTGGTGTTATGTTTATTGAACATTTGTATTTTCCTTCTGTGAAGTTTTTGTCAAAAAATTTCAGCATTTTTCTATTGATGGCTTACTTTATTCATTTATTCTTCAAAGTTCTTTACATATTCCAGATATTACTCACTCATACATGTCATATGTATATCCTCTCAACTTATGATTTATCTTTTTATTGTTATGGTTTCTTTTAATGGACAGTTCTTTTTAACAAAATATTTTATTTATTTATTTATTTTTCTCTTTTTGAGACAGGGCTCCCTGTAGCCCCAGCTGTCTTGGAACTCACTATGTAGACCAGGCTGGCCTTGAGCTCACAGAGACCTGCCTGCCTCTGCCTCACAAGGGTTGGGATTAAAGGTGAGCACCACTACAACCTGGCTCATTTTTTATTATTTTTATTTTATTATTTTATTTATTTATTTATTTATTTATTTATTTGTCTTTTTGAGACAGGGTCTCCTTCTAGCCCCAGCTATCCTGGAACTCCCTGCATAGACCAGGCTGGCCTTGAACTCACAGGGATCTGCCTGCCTCTGCCTTCCAAATACTGGGATTACAGGCATGTGTCACCATGCCCAGCTATAATTTTTATTTCATGTGTATTCATGTGTATTGCCTGTATATGTCTAAGTGCACCTGTACATGTAATGTTCATGGAGGTCAGAAGAGGGTGTTGGATTCCCCTGAAACTGGAGTTACAGACAGTTGTTATCTGCCATGTAGCTGCTAGGATTTGAACCCCGGTCCTCTGCAAGAACAGCCAGTGCTCTTAACTGCTGAGCCATTGCTCTAGCCCCTTATTTCAGTTCTTTAAAAAAAAATTTTTTTTTTATTATTTATTTTTGTATGTGTATGAATGTATTGTTTGCATGCAGGTCTGTGCACCCATGTCGTGCAATGCCGCGGAGGTCAGAAGAGGGTCTCAGATTCCCCTGGAACTGGAGTTCTCCTGGAATTGGAGTTACAGACGGTTCTTAGCCGCCATGTGGGTGCTGGGGATCGAACCCGGGTCCTCTGCAAGAGCGTTGGTGCTCTTAACCGCTAGGCTATCTCTCCAGCCCCTTATTTCAGTTCTTGATCTAATATGTGGAACCATTTACTTTGTTTTTGTTTTTGTTTTGGGGTTTTTTTTTTGGCCTTTTCGAGGCAGGGTCTCCCTTTAGTCCCAGCTGGCCTGGAGCTCACTATGTAGACCAGGCTGTCTTTGAATTCACAGGGATCTGCCTGCCTCTGCCTCCCAAGTGCTGGGATTAAAGGTTTGTGCTACCACACCTGGTGGAACCGTTTACTTTGAATTGACAATAGTGATAAATACCAAAATTTGGACATTGGGATATGTGTACTAGATTGTTCAATGTGCCTCCTGGCAGTAGACATGAAATCATTACCTATCCACTGGCAAGGGCTAGGAAAAGGATACTTCTTTGTAAAGTCATGAATTCATTTTGATAGTTCCAATGAACTCTAACACCACAGAATTCTTTAAAACTTGCACTGTAACATTAACAGCTTTAATCTTACTCTTTAACTTAATTACTATAATTGTTATTATAATTATAATCATAACTCCTCTGAAATGTGATGTTTCATCAACCACTATCACCTTTTGTTATGTTTATACAGGTTTAGCGTCTGGCTTCTTTACATTTCAGAATCTAAATGACTCTCTTAGGTTTTCGTGGTGCCAGATGGCTCTGTGCACTCCTGTTCAGTCTTCCAACTTATTTAGAACATTTGGGACCAACAGTGAAGTTCACGGTATATCAGAGAACACTCAGGTCACATCTGTCTTTCCCAGTTGTTTGAGTCTTTACTGAATTGTACAATGTAGGAGGGGCCGCAGCTTCTGGCAACACCTGCACCTCTACCACAGAACAGCTTGACACTTACCTAATGGTCCTTCACCATGCACCAATCAGCTGGCCACCTGTTCCTACAGGGAAATTCCAGGAGTGGCTGTGGATGGCTTCTCACTAGCCAACTAGCCATGCTATCTCCTCAGGCCCACGAGCCAATCACAGGAGTGCCATCACCTCATGGGTGGTTAGCTCAGAGATGAACAGACCTAGCTATGTGACAATTGTGATATGAAGGAGGCAGAAGATTTGGACAGATCTCTTGATCTAAAGAGCACTCCACATCATATGGTATCCCCTTCTTTCTCTGGGTGTCTTGGGTCTGTAGATAATAACAGAGATTAGAGGTAGAGGAGCAGGTCCTTGGTACTGTTGTCCCTGCCAGTGACCACTCCTCTCTCCTCTACTTATCATGTGAGACAACACATGATCTTTTCTTTTTTTTTTTTACAAGGTCTCCCTGCAGCCTCAGCTGTCCTGGAACTTGCTATGTAGATTAGGGTGGCCTTAAACTCATAGAGATCTCTTGGTGCCCAGCTGCTCAGGTGGGTTTCTGGCATGGCAGGCCTGTGGCGGCCCACCACAGCACCCCCCCAATGCTAGAGCCATAGAGAGGATCTGCATGCATGGACAGAAGGACAGCCAGTGGCACACACACTCGGTGCCCAGCTGCCCAGGTGGGTTTCTGGCATGCAGGCCTGCAGCAGCCCACCCTAACACTCGCTGCCCAACACTAGAACCATAGAGAGGAACTGCATGTGTGGATAGAAGGACAGCCAGTGACACACACACTTGGTGCCCAGCTGCCCAGGTGGGGTCCCGTGTTCTGGCCAAAGGAATAATACCCCTTGCTCAAGCTACTGGTACTGTGGTGGAAAGTATAAACTGCTGGTGCTGTGGTTTACTGTGGTAGGAAGGATCCATCAGTGTCAGTGATTCAAGGCTGCATAGCCAAAACTGAGGAAGAAACCAGCAGGAAGCAAACTGAGTGACTGACCAGTAATCCATATTAACATTTGAGATTAGCAACAGAAGCCAAACAAAGAAAGGGGGTAAAACAACAACAACAACAACAACAAATACACATGCCAAAGACACAACAGAAAAACAACAATATGGGAAAAGCTAATAAGTTCCACCAAACTCAACCAATCCTGTAGCAGATCCCAACAACAAGATCTCCCTAGAAGGAAACCAAGATACAGACCTTAGAAGAACAATTGTAGACATATTCAAAGACTATAAAGAACAAATCAGAGAACTAAAGGGAGAGAATGAAAAACTCATGAAGGATCTAGAAGGAAAGAATGATAAACTCCAAAAAGAACTAAAGGGAGAGATCGACAAACTCAGAAAAGAACTAGAGGAAGAGAAATACAGACTCTGAAAAGAACTAGAGAAGGAAGTGGAAACATTGAAAAGATCTCAGGCTGAAAGGAAAAAAGAAACTGACCAGCAAAGCAAGGAGCTACAAGAAGAGAATGGAAAGCTCCAAAGGAAGTGGAAATACTGAAGAAATAACAGGATGAAATAAAAAAGGAAATTGAACATTCATCCAATCAGCAGGAAAGGATGGGAAAAAGCCTCAGAAGCAGAATGGATGAAGCAGGAAAGAATAATATCAAACCTACAGGATAACAAAGCACAGCTAGAAACCGCAAGTAAAGATTATGAAATTTTTTTTAAAAACACACAAGAGTGGAACAATCAGGAAATGTGGGACACTATGAAAAGACCAAACCTCTGCATCATAGGGATAGAGGAAGAAGAATGCCAAATGTCCTAGCTCATCTTCCATTGCTGTGACAAAACACTCTGACTGACACCAACTTGGGGAGGAAAGGGTTTATTCAGCTTACATCTTCTGGGTCACAGTTCATCACTCAGGGAGCCCAAGGCAAGAACTCAGGGCAGGAACCTGGAGGCAGGAGCTGAAGCACAGGCCATGGAGGAATGTTGTTCACTGGCTTGCTCCCCTGGCTCATGCCCAGCCCGCCTTCTTATATGGTACACAACAACCTGCCCAGGGTGGCACTACTCATTGTGGGCTGGGCCCTCCCACCCTGCTTGACCATCAAGACAATACTCTACAGATGTGGCCACAGGCCAATCCAATGGAGCAAATTCCCCAATTGAGGCTCCCTCAACCCAGGTGTGTCAAGTTGACACTAAAACTATCCAGCACACCAAGAGAACGTTATTGATCAGATCTTCAACAGAATAATAGAAGAAAATTTGCCCAAACTGAAAAAAAAGACAAACCCATACAAGAAGCACATAGAACACCAAATAGACAAGAACAGAAAAGAAATTCCCCACATCATATCATAGTCAAAACACTAGATGCTCAAAACAAGGACGAAATACTGAAAGCCACAAGAGAAAAACAAGAGTTACATATAAGGGGAAACCCATCAGAATCACAGCTGACTTCTCAGTGCAAACTATGAAAGTCAGAAGAACATGGACCAAAGTATTCCCAGTGCTAAATGACTTTAGAAGCCAGCCCAGGTTACTATACCAAGCAAAAATGTCAGTCATAGTTGAACAAGAAAGAAAATCTTTCATGACATAAACAAAATAAAAGAACAAATGTCAAAAAAACCAACACTTCAGAAAATACTTGAAGCAATTAAAAGAACAGAAGAAAGGAGCAACTATCCTTAAGCAACCCAAGAGAGAAATTACCAAAAGCATAACAGAGTAAATAAATACCTAGACCAAGAAAAATAAGTTGAAAGGGAACAACACACATCTCTCAATAATAACCTTAAATATTAATGGTCTAAACTCCCAATCAAAAGACATAGACTGGGAGAATGGATTAGGAAACAGAATCCATCTATATGCTGCCTACAAGAAACCCATCTCATCCTCAAGGACAGATACCACCTTAGAGTGAAAGAATGGGAAAAAATATTCCAAGCAAATGGTACCAAAAAGCAAGCAGGAGTGGCGCTTTTTTTTGGGGGGTGTCTTTTCGAGACAGGGTCTCCCTGTAGCCCCGGCTGTCCTGGAACTCACTCTGTAGACCAGGCTGGCCTTAAACTCACAAAGATCCATCTGCCTCTGCCTCCCAAGTGCTAGGATTAAAGGTGTGCACCACCACGCCCGGATGGAGTGGCTATTCTAATATCAGATAAAATACACCTCAGAGTAAAATTAATCAGAAAGGCCAAAGAGGGCCATTATATCCTTATGAATGGAACAATTAACCAGGAAGATTTCACAATCTTAAATGTTTTGCACCAAACTCTGGTGCACTGAACTTTATAAACACAATCCGTCAGGACCTCAAGACACAGATTAATCCCAGCACACTAATGGGGGGGACTTCAATACCCCACTGAGCCCCCTGGATATGTCAAGTGGACAAAAAATAAACAGAGAGACATCAGAACTGAACAATACAATACACCAAATGGACCTCAGATATCTATACAATATTCCACCCAAACACCAGAGAATATACTTTCTACTCAGCTCCCCATGGAATATTCCCCAAAATCGACCACATACAGGACACAAAAGAAATGTAATCAAATACAAAAGGATTGAAATTATTCCATGCATTCTATCAGACCACAGTGCAATAAAGCTCAATATTAACACCAGGGTAAGCCCTACTAACTATAAGAACACATGGAGACTGGGGCTGGAGAAATAGCCTAGTGGTTAAGAGCACTGACTGCTCTTGCAGAGGACCTGGGTTCGATCCCCAGCACCCACATGGCGGCTGAGAACAGTCTGTAACTCCAATTCCAGGAGAACTCCAGTTCCAGGGGAATCTGAGACCCTCTTCTGACCTCCACAGCATTGCACAATACGGGTGCACAAACCTACATGCAGAGAGTACACTCATACACATACAAAAATAAATAAAATTTAAAAAAAGAACACATGGAGACTAAACAACACAATCCTGAACGAGTGGGTCAGGGAAGAAACAAAGAATGAAATAAAAGCATTTCTGGAAGTAAACAAAATGACAATACAACACAACAAAACCTATGGGATACATTAAAGTCAGTCCTAAGAGGGAAATTTATAGCCCTAAGTGCCCATATTAAAAAAAAAAAAAAGAAAGAGAACAAATGAACGATCTAACACTGCAGCTAAAAACACTTGAGAGACAACAACAAATGAACCCTAAACCCAACAGACAGGAAGAAATAACAAAAATCAGAGCAGAAATCAATGAAATAGAAACAAAGAAAACAGTACAAAAAAAAATCAATGAATCCAAAAGTTGGTTCTTTGAAAAGATAAACAAAATAGACAGACCTCTAGCCTAGTTAACCAAAAGAAAGAAAGAGCAACTCCAAATCAATAGCATTCGTGATGAAAGGGGAAACATCACAACAGATAAAGAAAAGATCCAGACAATCATATGAGAATACTTCAAAAACCTTTACTCTACTAAATCTGAAAACCTAAGAGAAATGGATGAATATCTGAAATCCTGGGATTCACCAAAGCTTAACCAAGAAGAGATAGATTGACAGCTTTAGCAGACCCATAATACTTGAGGAAACTGAAGATGTAATAAAAAGCTTCCCCACTAAAAAAAGCCTAGGCCCAGATGGTTTCACAGCAGAATTCTATAAAACATTTAAAGAGGTCTTACAACAATTACTACTCAAACTTTTCAGAAGGATACAGAGGGAACTATCCCAAATTCCTTCTATGAAGTCAGCATCACTCTACTACCAAAACCAGGCAAAGACACAAACAAGAAAGAAAACTATAGACCCATATCATTAATGAACACAGATGCAAAAATTCTCAACAAAATACTTGCAAATTGCATACAGACCCACATCAAAAAGATCATCCAATATGACCAGGTTGGATTCATACCAGAGATGTGGGGATGGTTCAATATACGAAAATCAATAAATATCATAAAACACATAAATGGACTGAAAGACAAAACCCACACAATCATCTCAGTTGATGCAGAAAAAGCTTTTGACAAAATCCAGTATCCATTCATGCTTAAAGTCCTAGAGGGAATTGGACTGGAGGGATCATTTCTTGATGTAACCAAAGCCATATACAAGAAACTCACAGCCAACATCATCCTAAATGGAGAAAAGTTGGAAGCATTCTCCTTAAAGGCAGGAACATGGCAAGGCTGTCCACTGTCACCACTCCTCTTCAATATAGTGCTTGAAATGCTTGCTAGGGCAATAAGGCAAGAAAGTGAAATTAAAGGAGTACTAATTGGAAAAGAGGAAGTAAAACAATCCCTTTTGCGGATGAAATGATTGTTTACCTAAGGGATGCTAAAAACTCCACCAGAAAACTCTTAGAAATGATCAGAAGTTTCAGTAAAGTGGTGGGATACAAAATAAACCTAGAAAAATCAGTAGCCTTTCTTTACACCAACAATAAGCAACTGGAGAAAGAATATAAGACCTTCCCAATTACAATAGCCTAAAAAAAAATACCCAGGAATAAACCTAACCAAAGACACCAAAGACCTGTACAACAAAAATTTTAATACCCCGAAGAAGGAGATTGAAAATGACATCAAAAGATGGAAGATTAATCCTAGCACTTGGGAGGCAGAGGCAAGAGGATCTTTGTGAGTTCAAGGCCAGCCTGGTCTACAGAGTGAGTTCCAGGACAGCTGGGGCTACAGGGAGACCCTGTCTCGAAAAGACAAAAAAAAAAAAAAAAAAAAAAAAAAAAAAAAAAAAAAAAAAAACGATGGAAAGCCTCCCATGCTCAGGATTGAAAAAAATATTGTAAAAATGGGCCATTTACCAAATAATCTATACAGATTCAATGCAAATCCCAATCAAAATCACATGAGCTTTTTCATTCAGACTTAAAAAACAATCCTTAATCTATGAAAACAAAAGACCACTGAATAGCTAACGCACACCCTGAGTGAAAAGTGCAATACTGAGGGGATTACAATTACCAAGACATACAAGCTATATTACAAGGCTATATCATAAGGACAAGCCTGGTACTAGGCAAAAAAAACAAAAACAGAACGCAATTGACCAATGTAACCAAATTAAATATCCAAACTGAGCTCATATAACTATACTAACCACCTCATATTTGACAAAGGGGCAGGGGCAAAAAACCTCTCGTGGGAGGAAGATAGGCCTCTCAGCACGATGGCTTGGCAAAACTGGATCAGCACCATTTGTAGAACAAAATTAAACCCCTATCTCTCTCCCTGTACAAAAATAAACTCCAAGTGGATCAAAGATCTCAACCTGAAACCTGAAACCCTGAAGGTGATAGAAGAAACAGTTGGCAGCAACCATAGGCATAGGAAAAGACTTTCTAAATCAAACAGCAGCTGCACAGGAAATAAGGACAATAGCCGACAAGTGGGACCTCATCAAACTTAAAATCTTTTGTAAAACTAAAGAAACAATCAAGGAAGTGAAGTGAAAACCCACAGAGTGGGAGGAAACCTTCACCACTCATACATCTGACAGAGCATTAACATCCAGAATATATAACCTACTTAAAAAACAAAGAAGAAAACAAATGACCTACTCAAAAGATGGAGTAAAGAGATGAATAGAGACTTCAGTAAGGAAGTAAAGATGGCTGAGAAGGCTGGGCATGGTGGTGCATGCCTTTAATCCTAGCACTTGGGAGGCAGAGGCAGGTGGATCTCTATGAGTTAAAGGCCAGCCTGGTCTACAGAGCGAGCTCCAGGACTGGGGACTAAAGGGAGACCCTGTCTCAAAAATACCAAAAAAAAAAAAAATAATAATAATAATAATCTAAAGATGGCTGAGAAACATCTTAAAAAGTATTCAACATCATTAATAATTAAGGAAATGCAAATTAAAACCACACTAAGGTATCATTTCACTCCAATAAGACTAGCCAAGATCAAGAAGACAAAAGACACCAAATGCTGGAGAGGTTGTGGGGAAAGGGGAACAGTCATCCACTACTGGTGGGAATGTAAACTGGTACAACCACTGTGGAAAGCAGTGTGGAGAACCCTTAAAAAACTCAAAATGAGCCTACCACCTGACCCTGCCATACCACTCCTGGGTATATACCCACAAGACGCATCCTACCTCAAAGATACATGCACATCTATGTTTATTGCAGCTCTCTTCACAATAGCAAAGAGCTGGAACCAACCCAAATGCCCCTCAACTGATGACTGGATAACAAAAAATGTGGTACATCTACACAGTGGAGTTCTATGCAGAAAGATGACATCATGAGCTTTGCTGGTAAATGGATGGAATTCAAAGCCATTATGCTAAGTGAAGTAACATAGTCCCAGAAGGAAAAAAAAAAAAAAAGGCGAATGGTTTCCCTCATTAGTGGATGCTAACACCAAATCCCCAGTTGGCAGGCAAACTGAAAAGTTTATTATTATATTTCATTGTATCTGAAAGTAACTGTGCTATTCCAATGTGAATCTCTTAATGGGCTCTAGAATTGTCCTACCACTCGTATTCACACATTGTAGTTACCATATATGAATGGAAGATATGTATTCATATTCTTAAAAAAAGAATGTAAAGTTACACATCTTTTTTTAATATTTTTTAATTTTCATATGTGTATGAATGTATTATCTGCATGTAGGATGGTGCATCCGTGTCGTGCAATGCCGCGAAGGTCAGAAGAGAATGTCGGATTCCCCTGGAACTGAAGTTAAAGATGGTTCTTAGCTGCCATGTGGGTGCTGGGGATCGAACCCAGGTCCTCTGCAAGAGCAGTCGGTGCTCTTAACCACTAGGCTATATCTCCAGCCCCATACGTAAAGTTACACATCTTTCTACCTGCATGCAACTTTTCTGTTACAATGTGAATCTCTAAATGTGTTTTGGAATTAACCTATAGTTTATTTTCAGAATTTGTAATTTTGACTTATGTCAAATATGCCGGCTCTTCAAGTTGTCTTTTGATCTTCACACATGTACCATAGTGTGAGTGTGCACACACATAAAATATAAATGAATCTTAAAAAAAAAACAAAAACTCATAGAGATCCACGTGCCTCTGTTGCCTCCAGAGTGTTAGGATTAAAGGCATTGGCTACCACCCCTGGCTTCAGGTTGTTTTCTATTACTGGAGGCTGAGGATTTACTAATACAGATGTATCTGGAGAGAGGTGGCAAATTCTGTAGCCTTTGATTAAGCTGCCCATTTATAACAGGTGATCATCTGTATACACACTACATTAAATTCAATTTCTCTGGTGGTGTTTTAAGTGATAAATATGTGACCTGAAGTGGTGGTGATTATGGCACTTGGGATGGGACCCTAGATCTCCCTCATGTTAGGCAAGTGCTCTAATCCCTCAGCTAGCTGAGTTTCCAAAGTTTTAGTTTTTGCGTTTGTTTTTTGTTTGTTTTTTTTTCACATAAATTTATTTTTATTTTTTTAACAAATCAAGACCTGTGTTTCCCCCCCCCATTCCCCCATCCCACCAGAGCTCATGCATTCTGCCAAACATGCTTTTCATCTCTTTCTCAATCTTTCTCAATATTCTCCATGTGGAAGTTGACTGTTTTGATCAGAAGTTCACTGTTTTA
>VZQC01002915.1:472504-522504 GCA_009823505.1 Rhizomys pruinosus
ACACAAACCTATCATTCAGAACCTTAAATATTAAATGACTAAATTCCCCTAATCAAAAGACATAGACGGGAACGAACCTTGCTTCGGAACAGAGACTCCCTCCATATGCTCATCTATCGCAGCAACACATCTTCTCTCAGCGGACAGACACCGAACCTTAACCGTGAAAGGTGGGAACTTTCCACGCCCATACTATCCCCAAAGAAAGCAGGTTGTTGCTATTTTCTATCAGACACAATCGACTTCCCAGTAAAAGGAAATCAGAACGAGGCCAAAGAAGGCCATTACATCTTCTATCAAAGACACAATCGTCAAGGCACGCTCTCACCAATCATGAATATATATGCCCAAACTCTGGGCACCAAACATTACCAAAGTCCAAGTTCTCCCAGGACCACAGGTCACACACTAACCACAGTACACCTCATAGTAGGGGATTCAATCCCCACTGAGTCCCTTTGATCGGTCAGGCAGGCACAAAGAATAAACAGAGAGACATTGAACGAACACCATATGAGCTACACCAAATGGACCTATAGACCTCTACCTGATATCACCACCATAATGACCAGAGAAATAACGTTTTGTACTCCAGCACCCACAGAACTTCTCCAAACCTGACCACATACTGGCACACAGAAGAGAAACCCTCCACAATACAAAAAGATTGAAATACTTCCATGCATTCCATCAGAACACACAGTGCAATAAAGCTCAGTATCATACACAGGATAAGCCCTACTATCTACAAGAAACACAGGACGATCTAAACAACACATCTTGAATACATGAATGGGCAAGGAGAGCTTTAAAGAAAGCAAATAAAAGAATCCCTGGAAATAATGGCAAGATAATAAAACCACAAAAGCCTAGGGCGATACTCTAAAAGCAGTCCTCAAGAGGGAAGTTTTACCTCCCTGGGTCCTACATTAGAAAAACGCAAGAGCACACCGTGAATGATCTAACACTGCAGCTAACAGTCACTGGAATGGCAAAACAGATGAACCCTAAATGCAAAACAACAGGAAAAATACAAAAATCAAGCAGAAATCAATGAAATAGAACAAAGAAAACCATACAAAAAAAATCAATGAATCCCAAAGTTTGGTCTTCTTTGAAAGAATAAACAAGATAGACAGACCTCTAGCCCAAAAGTAACCAAAGAAAGGAAGGACAACTCCAAATAAAATACGATCATGATAAAAAGGGAAATATCACAACGACAACGGAAAACAGATCCAGAAAATCATCGGAATAATTTCAGAACCTATACTCTACCAAGTTGATAAAACCTAGAAGAAATGATGAATACGAATCCTGGGAATTCACCAAAGCTCGACCAAAACAGAATCGGCATCTTAAACGTCCCATAATATATGAAGAAATTAGGAATTATAAGAAAAAGTCCTCCCAAATAAAAAAAGCCCAGGCCCAGATGATTTTCACACAGAATTCTATAAAACATTTCACAAAAGACTCTAATCCACTTATTATCTGAAACTGTTTCAAAGGGATACAATCAGAAGGGAATTCCTACCCAAAATTCCTTCTATGAAGCCAGCATCACTTATTTACACAAACCAGGCAAAATTACAACACAAAAAGAGAGACTATCACCCAATCTCATAATGAACCCAGATCCAAATATTCTAAAACAGGATTACTGGGCAAATCGCATGCAAATCCAACATCACGGAAAGATCATCCATCATGGACCAAGTTGGATCATACCAGAGAGCTGGGATGGTTCAAAGACAAAAATCAGGGGCGGAGAGATAGCCTAGAGGTTTAAGAGCACCAACGCTCTTGCAGAGACCGGGTCCGATCCCCAGCACCCACATGGGCTGGCTGAGAACCCTGTCGTCGTAACTCCAATTCCAGAGGAACTCCAGTTCCAGGGGAATCCGAGTACCCCTCTTCTGACCTCCGCGGCATTGCACGACACGGGTGCACAGACCCTGCATCAGACAATACATTCATACACATACAAAAAAATACAAAAACATCAATCAAACACCATAAATGGGCTGGAAGACCAAAAAACCACACGATCAGTCTCAATTGATGCTGAAAAAGCCTCTTTGACAAAATCGCACCTCCCTTCCTACTTAAAGTCTAGAAGGAATTGGATTGGAGGGATATTCCTCAATGTAATCAAAGCACCTTACAGAGAACCCACAGCCACATACCATCCTAAAGGCGGAATGACAGAAACATCCCTTTAAAGTGAGGAACTCGGCAAGCTGACCCTGTCCCACCCCTTCAATATTAGTCGCTGTGAAACATCTTGCTAGAGCAATAAGACAAAAAGGAAATGAAAGGTTGTACGTAATGGTGAAAAGAAGGAAGTGCAAGCTATCAACCCTTTTGTGATGGATATTATGTTTTTTAAGGGATGTCGTAAAATAACTCCCCCAGTCCAAAACATCCTAGAATATGATTAACAGTTTCAAGCAAAAGTGGCAGGATACAACATTAACCTTAAAAACATCATGGCTTTCTTTACAACCCAAGAACAAGCAACTGGAGAAAAAAATTCAGAACATCTTCCCACTCACAATAGCCCAAAAACAATCTCAAATACCTCAGGAACAAACCTAACAAAGGACACCAAGGATCTTCTACACCAAAAATTTTAAAACCTTTAAAGAAAGAAAATTGAAGACTACATTAGAAGATGGAAACACCTCCCATGCTCATGGCGTTGGGAAAATAACTTAAAAATGTCCATTTACCGAAACTCTTGTATCGATTTATGCAATCCAATTCAAAATCCCCAAGCGTTTCTTCACAGGCTTGGAAAAAAAGTCCTTAAATTCATTTGGAGAAACAAAAGACCGAATAGCCAAAATACCCTGAGTGAAAAGAGATACACAAGGGGAGCTGATCTCTATATCACCAGACGTCAACACTATACTACCCGGCTAAGTCATAAAACAGCCTGGTGTTGGCAAAAAAACAGACCTGTTTGACCAATTGGAACAAAACTGAAGATCCAACCTGAGCACTATACAATTCAGCCATCTTATATTTGACAAGGGGGCCCAAGAAGCCACAATTTTTTTGGAGAAAAGACAGCAATCTGTAGCAAGTGGTGTTGGCA
Organism: Rhizomys pruinosus; assembly: GCA_009823505.1. Taxonomy (NCBI): domain Eukaryota; kingdom Metazoa; phylum Chordata; class Mammalia; order Rodentia; family Spalacidae; genus Rhizomys; species Rhizomys pruinosus. Next base: position 475,608 of record VZQC01002915.1, read on the forward strand.
AAACTGATCACCACTTTGTAGAAGAATGAAATCTAAACCCCTACATTCTTGCCCCACTGTACAGAAGTCAACTCCAGCTGGATCAAAGACCTCAACGCTGAACCCCAAAACTCTGAAGGCAAAAGAAGGAAAAAGTTGGCAGCAGTACAAGCCATCGGCGTAGGAAAAGACTTCTAAATCAGACAGCAGCTGCACAGAATTAAGGTCGACAATTGACAATGGGAACCTCGTTTAAAACTCAAAAGCTTCTGTACATCAAACGAAACAATCAGGGAAGTGATAAAGAAATCCCACAGAGTGGGGAGGAAGGAAACCTTCCCTGCAGAAACATCTGACAAAAGCATTGACTTCCAGAAATATAAACTACTCACAAAACAAAGCAAAAAGAAAAACCAAAATGACCCACACACTAGATGAGCAAAGCACTGAAACAGGAGACTTCATAATTGAGGAATTAGAGATGGTTGATAAACACCTTAAGAAGTGTTTCAACATCACTAATCATTAAGGAAAATGCAAATGAAAACCATTTAAAAGCTATCCTCTTACTCCAATAAGACTGGCTAGGATCAATGAAAACAAATGATACAAGTGCTGGAGAGGTTGTGGCGAAATGGGAACACTCATCCCTGCTGGTGGGAATGTAACCCCATACAGCCACTATGGAAAGCAGTACGTTTGGAGACTTGGAGACTGGAAATGAACTTGCCACCTACCCAGCCATACCATCCTGGGCATGTACCCTCACGATCTCACCCCCACCTCAGAGTTACATGCACGGCATGTTTATTTCAGCTCTCTTCACCAATAGTAGCAAGGAGCTTGAACCCATCCTCCAAATGCCCCTCAATGATGCGGGCTAGCGACCATGTGGTAATCTAACAATCGGAGTTCTATGCCAACAGTTAAAGAAAAGACGACATCATTGAGCTTTGCAGAAAAAATGGCTGGAACTAGAAGAAATTTTCAGCTGAATGAAGTAATATAGTCCCAGAGAAACAAATGATTAATGGTATCACTCATCTGTGAGGCTAGTGCCAATTACCTAGTTGTTATCTCTTGTGTAGGACCCCCGGAGCTTTGTCCAAAGCAATTGGGGTGATGCATATTGGAAACAACCAACAACAACAACTAACATAACAACAACAACAACAACCAGAAAGGGACTGCATCAAAGAACTAACCCTGGAACTCGCTCTGTAGAGCAGCCTGGCCTTGAACTCACAAAGATCCGCCTGCCTCTGCCTCCCAAGTGCTAGGGTTAAAGGCGTGTGCCACCACACCCGGCGCAAATCAATTTCAGAAACCCTAAGATGTAACACAAAATTAGAATTGGACTATCTTTTTAAATGTGGGGAGTTGGAAGTATCTGCGGCTTCTCCCCGCCGCCGCCGCCCCCGCCGCCGCCGCCGCCGCCCCAAAGATGATGGCTTGGCACTGGAAGCAAAAGGCAGAAGTGGGCCTTTGAGTGGAGGACTGATGTGCTGCCCGCTTTGAAGACTTCTAGGACCAGAGGCAATGGCACTGAAGCTACCCCAGACCCGCCCCTCGGGCATAGGCCCGCCCCCTCCACAAGGCTGAGGTTCGGTCCCACCCGGTCTGCGGGCGGACTCCCCGGCGCCGCCCGGCTCCGCCCCCGCCCCCAAGCGCCCAGCAGGCGGAGTTGCCAAGGGATGTCTGGGGGGGCGGGGGTCCCGGTGACGGCATCGGAGCGCGCCGCCGGGGCGCGAATCCTCGCGGCACAGCCCCGACTCCGCTCTCTCCCTGGCAGGTGGGTGGGGGTCCGGCGCTAGTGGAGGGCCAGCGGGGAGCGGGGGGGTGGGCGCCTGAGCAGCCCCGGTCGGTGCTCCGCAGTCTGCTGGGAGCTCCTCCGGGGGCGGGCCTGGCCTGCCGGAGCAGGCTGCGAAGATCCGTCTGTAATCACTTCTGGAAACTTTCCGAAAGGGCCTGTCCTGGGCCCTGCTCCCAGCACTCCAACTCGCCGTGGAGTTGTCAGGGCACCTGTGGGGCTCCGAGCATTGATCAAGGTGATGGAGAAGTCGGGATCACACAGGGCTTGGCAGTCTACCTGCGGGATTGGAAGACTCTGCAGAGGACCCCTCAATATTGCTAGGCCAAGTTACCGCGGTGTGCCCAGGGTCCCACTCCCAACAGGGACCGAATGAATGAGTGGTTTCTTAGGCAGAGTTAGCTAAACAGTAAATACTAAAATGCTAGTGTCCTCGAGACTGTGAACTGAGAAATGTGGTGAGGAGGGAGGATGGGGCTTAGACAGTCATCACTGTTTACTGACTGGTTAGTATTGTACCTTATGCTGGACGCTAATAGAATTTAAAGTGGACAAAGGGGTCCTTACCTTACATCTCAGAGTCTGGAAGGTGAACCTGGTATTTGGATGTTCAGTGGCTGATGAAGGCAGCAGACAGGGGCTACTCGTGGTGGTGGTGATGGTGGGGTGCACTGAGCAGAGAAGCTTCCCTAGTCCTGTGAAGAAGGTGGACCCCGCCTAAGTACAGAAAGGGTAAAGATGTTTTGGTAACCGTGTGGTTGCTGGGCAGAGAGGTGGGGAAAGGGATGGGGTGAGTGGCAGGTGTAAATAGGACAACATCTTAATAGCCTTTGCATTGTTTTTGAAAGATGTCCCTTGGCTGCCAGGTTGGAGAGGGCAGGGAGACTGAGACCCAGAGAGAAGGCTACCAAAAGTCATCCTTTCAAGATGTCACTAGCAAGACTGGCTTTGGCAACACGATAGGGAGCAGCCGGTGACCTTGAGACATATTTAGGAGATGGAATTGGCAGAACTTAGTTGGTGGGAACTTGATCTTGAAGGATTTGTTGGTTTTTTGAAGAAAATGGGCAGGTGGTGGGTAGTTTCAGTGCTAGGCAGATACTGTGAGAAGCCTAGTGGGTGTGGGAAAAGCAGTTCCCTTATATGGTGCCCTATGTGTGATCTTAGAGGCGGTCAGGGGAAGGGGTAGCTAGAAGAGAAGCCTGGGGTATTGAGTGGTTGGGGCCTTATTTGCTAGTGGTGGGAGTCAAATGATGTTACTGTAGAATAATATCCAGGTTTGGGCAGCAGTTGGTCATCAAGCTGGGCAGATGGTCTGAACTTTGGCTACCCTTCCTCCAGTCCCTCCAAGGTTAAGAGATGTGTGTTCTGGCTCCTTGTCACCTACAGGATGAGTCAGGCCCCTGTAGTACAGGTGCTGATAAGGGTTTTTCCTTTTCTCTGCAGATCCTAGAACTGCCCTCCTTCAACATGGGGCTGGAAGCCCAGAGGCTGCCAGGGGCTGAGGAGGCCCCAGTGAAGGTGGCCCTGAGAGTCCGACCACTGCTGCCCAAAGAGCTGCTGCATGGACATCAGAGTTGCCTGCATGTGGAGCCAGAGAATGGTCAAGTCACCCTGGGGCGCAACCGCCACTTTGGCTTCCATGTGGTGCTGGGAGAGGACACTGGGCAGGAGACCGTGTACCAGGCCTGCGTGCAGCCTCTCCTGGAGGCTTTCTTTGAGGGCTTCAACGCCACTGTCTTTGCCTATGGTCAGACAGGCTCTGGGAAGACATATACGATGGGGGAGGCCAGTGTGGGTGAGTGATCCTGCTTGTTGCCCTCTGCCAACATTGAGGGACAGCTCAAGTTCTTTCTGAATTTCTGCATTTGCCCTCCCTGTTGAAGGGGAGGATGCTGAGGAGGGAATGCAGATTTCCTAGAGGTCTGCAGCCCAGTGGGGAAGCAACCATGTCAGTGGGCTGGGAAAGGCAAAGAAGGGCAGTTGTGGGTGAATTGTTTTCTCAAGATGAGATGAGATAGGCCACATTATCTGGTTTGGGAACCAGAGCAGAGAAAGGCCAAGGCGAGTTGGCATGTCCCGGAGTTTTGTCAGGGTGTTACTCAGGACCAGGAATCTGTGTTCGAGTTGGAGCCTCTGTCTGGGGGAATACTCTTCTGGCAAATTCCAGTGGAAGGAATTTCCCTTTTTTAATAACATGAACTGTTTTTTCTTAGTTGCTGTTTGAGTGCATCAGCAGTGCTACAACAGAACACTGTACCTGGTGGCTTATTAGCAAGAATAGATTTCTCAACACTCTGGAGGCTTTGAAGTCCAGGGTCAAGGCGAGGCCAATAGATGGTTTCCATCTAACCTTACATGATCATCACTTTTGTTTTTGTGGCAGGTCTTGTAGCTTGGGTTGGCCTAGAATTCACTGTGTTAGTCCAGGCTGACCTCAAACTTCCCATTCTCTGCCTCAGGTTTCCTGAGTGCTGGGATTACAGTGGGATTACAGACATGCACCACTGTGCCTGCTTCAGGGCATTTTTTTTTAAAGGGCGCTAGTACCATTCATGAGGCCTCGAACCTATAACCTATTCTTCCTACTCCCCAGTGCTATCAAGTAGGGGTAAGGATTTTAACACACAGGTTTGGGGGAGACATACAGACATAGCAGTTACAAGGCATACTCATGTATTGTCAGAAATTAAGAAAATGCAGAAAAAATACATGCACAAAAATAGCATATTTGATAACTGCCTTTCAGGAACCATTCACTCTGTGAACATGCCTGTTTCTCTATAAAAACAGACTTTAAAAATGAAATTATTGCTGGGTGTGATAGCACATGCCTTTAATCCAAGCACTTGGGAGGCAGAGGTAGGCAGATCTCTGTGAGATCAAGGCCAGCCTGTTCTATATATCAAGTTCCAGGCCAGCTAGGGCTACAGGGAGATCCTGCCTCAAAACAAAAACAACAAAAAAAATAAAATTATTTTATACTCATTCTTTTTTATGCTGTTTCATTTTTTAAAATGTCTGGGGGGGTTGGATCTTTAACACCATACAAACACACACACACACACACACACACACACACACACATATATATATATATATATATATATATATACATATATATAATGAACATTTATCATTAAGAATTTTTCAGTCTAGTGTGTGTTTATTGAACTCAGGGTCTCACACATGCTACGCAAGTGTTCCAGCATTAAGTAGAACCTCTAGCCCTTCAATCTACTTTTTATTTAGTAACTGCATTTTGCTGTGAATATGTTTAACAAGACCTCCTAGTGAATCTTAAGATGAACACTCTGCTTCCTTGAAGTAAATTTAGGAGGCCCTTCACTTAGCTCTGCATGGACCATGGTAGTGAATTAACCATCTCAGGGAGTAATCAAGCCAAGGGTATCTGATAATCTTTTGGGAATGTAGTGAAGGAGATGCTTATACATCATGAAAGGGGTTGATTAAAACATGAGAGATTACTTCCAACACTTGAATTCTTTAATTTTGCTTATCCTGGAGCATGGATGTCCTCACTCAGGCTGCCCCTCCCTTCCTAGCCTCTGCCACTGTCTTCTCTATGCTGGTGCCCTATTTCCAGCTGCTGGTGGGGGCCTAGGGTCCAGCTGGACGCATGGCAGCAGGAGACTCTGTGGTATCTCCCCAGCCTCCCTGCATGAGGATGAGCAAGGCATCATCCCAAGGGCTATGGCTGAGGCCTTCAAACTCATCGATGAAAATGACCTGCTGGACTGCCTGGTGCATGTGTCCTACCTGGAAGTGTACAAAGAAGAGTTTCGAGACCTGCTAGAAGTGGGCACCGCCAGTCGGGACATCCAGCTTCGGGAAGATGATCGTGGGAATGTTGGTGAGGAAGCTTGGGTGAGGCCTGAGCTTGGAGAGTTTCTATCTGCTCTGAGGATGGGGTGGCTTGCCTGTCTGGGAGAGACTCCTCTATGGATGGACGGAAACCCAGGTTCTGGAAGTCTTTGTTTCCTGTCTCCATTTAGTACATACTATATAGTTCCCTGTCCAGAATGAGATGCATTCAGGTGGGCATGGGGAAGCTGCTTGCCATCTGGCTGGTCAGTCCCAGGCTGTCTGTAGCAGGGGAATTTACAGTCTTTGTGCCCACAGTGCTGTGTGGCGTGAAGGAGGTGGATGTGGAAGGCCTGGACGAGGTGCTCAGCCTCCTGGAGATGGGCAACGCGGCACGGCACACCGGAGCGACACACTTCAACCGCCTCTCCAGCCGCTCACATACAGTCTTCACAGTGACCCTGGAGCAGCGGGGACGTGCTCCCAGCCGCCTGCCCCGCCCGGCCCCCGGCCACCTGCTGGTCTCCAAGTTCCACTTTGTGGACTTGGCAGGCTCGGAGAGGGTCCTCAAGACAGGCAGCACGGGCGAGCGGCTCAAGGAGAGCATCCAGATTAACAGCAGCCTGCTGGCGCTGGGGAATGTCATCAGTGCGCTGGGAGACCCCCAGCGCCGAGGAAGCCACATCCCCTACCGCGACTCCAAGATCACCCGGTGAGCTGGCCCTCCTCGCTCTTGGGGGGATGGAGCCCGTCGGTAAGAATGGCTTTGTCCTCGGGCCTGCTCGGTCCAGGGTCGTGTCACCAGTTGGTGTGGCGGTCCCTGGTCCCTGACGTTTGTCACCCTCGTGCCCACAGGATCCTTAAAGACTCGCTGGGAGGGAATGCCAAGACGGTGATGATCGCCTGCGTCAGCCCCTCTGCCTGTGACTTTGATGAGACCCTCAACACCCTCAACTATGCCAGCCGCGCCCAGAACATCCGCAACCGCGCCACGGTCAACTGGCGACCCGAGGCCGAGCGCGCGCCTGAGGAGACAGTGGCGGGCACGCGTGGGCCGCCGCGTCACCGCTCGGAGACGCGCATCATCCACCGTGGCCGGCACGCGCCAGGCCCCGCCGCGACTGCAGCCCGCCTGGGCACCGAGTGTGCTCGCTGCCGGGCACGCACCAGCGCCGCCTACAGCCTCCTGCGAGAACTGCAGGCTGAGCCGGGGCTGGCGGGAGCCGCCGCTGCCCGCAAGGTGCGGGACTGGCTGTGCCTACTGGAGGGCGAACGCAGCGCCCTGAGCTCCGCCTCCGGGCCGGACAGCGGCATCGAGAGCGCCTCCGCTGAGGACCAGACGGCACATGGGACCTGCGGGAGAAAGGTGGCGCTGGGGTGGGCCCCGGACTAGGGGTCGGGGAAGAGGATCTTCAGAAAGCCAGCTTTGCCTCTGCTTCTTGTTAGCAGAATATATTTGGAATTCAGAGTCACTTCTGCGGCCACTTTCTTAACTTTGCTGACCTGGATCTTAACAATAGGGATATTGTAAGGTCGGCAGATGTAAAAGGTGCCAAGCACACCAGCAAAGGCCAAATTTTTAATAGTAATCGCAATAAAATCATGACTTCTGGGAGTGGAGGTCACAAATTCCAGGGCTCTGACAGTGGAAGCAGGAAGATCATGAATTCCAGGCTAGTCGGCGCTACACAGCGAGACACTGAATCAAAACCATGACAAAGTTTTAAAGTATTATTAATAATGACAGGAGATAGCCCAGATCGCCTGCAAAAGGAACCCAAGGCTAGGTGGGGCCAGTAGCCTCCACTGCAAGGCAGACCTTGAAACAGACTGGGGAGCAGGGCTGGGCCACCTGAAGGGGGGGTAGGGAAAGGGTTGGGTGTTCCAATGGTTTGCTAGACCCCACCCCTAAAGACTTTCTCTTTGTCCCATAGGAAGATGAGGGGGCTCAGCAGCTGCTGATCCTGCAGAGCCAGGTGGCCCGACTAGAGGAGGAAAACCGAGACTTTTTGGCGGCATTAGAGGATGCAATGGAGCAGTACAAACTGCAGGTGGGACTTTCTTCTGTGGAGCTGGAAGGCTTCCTGGAGGAGGAGGGGGAAGTCTGAGCTGAGTTTCCTGGGATGAAAGGGAGTTAGCTAAATGGAGAACTGGGGCCAGGATGGCTGGGTGGAGGGCAGTGTGGAGATGCCAGGTGCACAGCCTGAATAGAAGTGTAGAGATGATGGGCAGAACAGTACCATGTGTGGGGGGGGAGTTACAGTGCCAGCCAAGCCAGGCACCTTTGCCTTGTATAGATGAACATTTGAATGGAGGTGGATCCTAAGGGCAGCAGGAGGCCACCTAGGAGCTGGGGTTGTTGGCCAGGGCAACATCACTTGGCATTCTCTGGCTGTAGCAGGTTGAGAGTGGCATACTGACATGGTGGGGATGTGATGAATGAGCGTTGGCAGGATAGGATGGGTGCTGGAGTCAGAACCAGTGCAGTGTGTTGGCAGGACAGGGAGGGACCCAGAAGTCCTGAACTTCCTCAGTTTCATCCTAGAAGATGGGATGTTCTTAGATCTATTCTTCAGTTTCTTGTACTGATGCTGCTCAGGGAACCTCCCTGTCCTTGGCATCTATGCCCTCATCTGCACCTGGACCTTGTCTTGCAGAGTGACCGGCTGCGGGAGCAACAGGAAGAGATGGTGGAGCTGCGGCTTCGGCTAGAACTGGCTCGGCCTGGCTGGGGGGCTCCAGAACTTCTGCAGGGCCTGCATCCTGGATCTTTTGAGCCTCGACCCCACACAGCCCCCCTGGGGGGTGCTCACACTCATATGCTGGGCATGGTGCCCCCTACCTGTTTTCCTGGGAAGGAAGTTGGCTCTGAGCAGGTGAGGAGATGGTGAGGCTTGGGGCAGGGGCAGGGGCAGGGGCAGGGCAAGGCTAGTATGTGTCCCTCTTTTCTGTTGTCTCCCTGGGACTAGCTATGAGATATAAGGTACGTATTTCAGGTGTCCCTAGAGAAAGGGCGAAGATATGGATGATTTGGGGGCCTTTCAGAAGAGCTAGTGGGCATTGTGAGGCAGCTAGAGATTTCTTGGAGTAAGGATATTAGGGATGAGCAGATGACAAGCTTGCACACACACCCCCCCCCCAAAGACAGAAAGCTTACCACTCCCTCTATATTTTTTCTTTTCTTGTCTTTTTGAGACAGGGTCTCCCTGTAGCCTCAGCTGGCCTGGAACTCACTCTGTAGACCAGGCTGGCCTTGAACTCACAAAGATCTGCCTGCCTCTGCCTCCTGAGTGCTAGGATTAAAGGCGTGCACCACCATGCCCAGCTTTATTTTATTTTATCTTATTTTCTAATTACCCCTGCTATAGTGCAAGGTCTCAAAAAATTGAGTTAACACATAGACTTTGTTCCTCTCCATGGAAATCTTTAGTAAAAGGTGAAAGATTTATACCACCTAAAGAGAAACCAGAGTATATGCTCCCTCTATTTTTAAGTGGCTCTTTGCAAATTCACTCCTCTTCAAGCTGCTTTGTCTTCCGGGGGCTTGGTTTCCTGCCTACAGTTCTGCCATGGGGGCCTTTTGGACAAAGTTGACTCCTGTGCTGCTTCAGAGCTCTGGGTCATCTAAGCTCTAAGGTTGTGGAGCATTTGGCTTTCAGGGCAGTACATTGTGTACCCAATACTCTGGTAGGGTGTTGGTGATGAGAAAAGACTTAGTCGTATATGCACTGCCTAATAAAAAGGGCAGGTTGCCACTTGAGGAGAACCAGGTGCCGCGGGGGCTGGAGGGGCAGGCTCACATCCTATCTTGAGGGTGACAATACTTCTCAGTATGCTCCTTGACAGATGTCAAGGGAGATGCTGGGCTGGAGGAGGCAGGAGTGCGAGGGTGTGCAGGGCAGGCCACACTCTAGGAACAGCCTCAGGTGGGAAACAGCTCTTGGACTTGCCTTGCAAGCATTCTTGTCCAGTGTCCCTGATGCTCCCCTAGCAGGTGATGGATGGCAAGGAGGCCAGGGGGGAGGTGCTGGCCCAGGTGGACAGGCTGGGAAGTGGCTCTTCCACTGCATCAGAGGAGGAAGAGGAGGAGGATGAGGAGGAGGACCCACCCAGGCATGCCTTGCACCTGCGCAGGTGAGACCCACTGCCTGGACTACACGCTCAACTCAGGGTTGATCTAGGCTGTAAGAGACTCTTTCATCCTCCCAGCAGCAGTATGGAGACTTCTTGGCTCTCAGGGTGCCCTGGCCTGTCTCATACTCACCAGCCCTTGGGGAACTGTGGGCTCTGAATGGAGAGGTTTCTCTGGGGTGCACCTCCAGCTTCTTGAGAGCTCCTGAGCTCTACACTCCTGGCCTCTAAATTCTGCCTTACCTCTATCCTGGGTCAGGTTGACCCTGGGTGCTGGTGGGCCCAGAGGCCTCTCTTCTTCCTCCAGGCCTAAGAGGTGGGTGGGTTGGATCAGGGCCTGGGGATCAGTACAGTCTCCTGCTTCTGCCTTCTAGAAATGGGATCAGCCACTGGAACCAGAAAGGTGGGGTCCGCCCAGGAAGTGTGCCGGACAGGAAGGGCCCAGAGCTCTGCCTGGAAGAGCCAGTGGCTACCATGCCAGCATCTCAAGGTGAGCTGAGTGGGGTACAGAGAAGGTCCTCTCCCCTAACTCCTCCACTCCATTCATCTGCCCCCTCCATGTGCAGTCAGGGTGGTAACCTTGACAGTCTGCTTGTTATACCAGTTGGTGGCAGCAAGGTCCAGGTTGAGATCCGCCAGGCCCCAGCTGCCATGGCATCTGAGTGGCGACTGGCCCAGGCCCAGCAGAAGATCAGGGAACTGGCCATCAATATCCGCATGAAGGAAGAGCTCATCGGTGAGCTGGTCCGTACAGGTGAGTGTGGTCATTGGGATGGGCTCCTCCTGAGGATGGTCTTCTCGTCATTCCTTTTACCCTGCTTTAGAGAGGGTTCAGCAGTATGCTGCTTAGCCATAGGAGCCTAGGTCTGAGACCCAGCTCAGTGTCTTCTAGCTGTGTGACCCTGGGCAAGTAACACAACCTCTCTATGCTTCTGTTTTCTCAAGTATGAGAATTTGTGCCTAATTCACAGGATGGTTGTGAAGATGAAATGGATTAATTTAGATGACATGCTTAAAATAGCCCTCAGTAAATGGCACTTCTTATTTACCAACTCTCTGCTATATTTGAGGAATTATGCCTGGCAGATCACTCTTGGTCCTAGTCACAGAGTGTAAATGAAGACCTGGTATCCCCAGATTTGTGCCACTTCTGATATTGGTAATATAGACAGAGGAACTGGGGACAGTTTTAATGGTGACCATTTGAACTTAAAATAATTTTTTTTTTTTTGGTCTTTTTGAGACAGGGTCTCTCTGTAGCCCCAGCTGTCCTGGAACTCACTCTGTAGACCAGGCTGGCCTTGAACTCACAAAGATCCGCCTGCCTCTGCCTCCCAAGTGCTAGGATTAAAGGCGTGCGCCACCACACCTGGCAAAATAATTTTTAATTACATTGTTTTTTGTCTTTTTGAGACAGGGTCTCCCTTTTAGTCCCAGCTGGCCTGGAGCTCACTCTGTACACCAGGCTGGCCTTGAACTCACAGAGATCCACCTGCCTCTGCCTCCCAAGTGCTGGGATTAAAGGCGTGTGCCACCGCACCTGGCCTTAATTATATTTTTAAAATCATGTATGTATGTGCACATGTGCACATGTGCATCACCACGGCCTGCAAGGAGGTCAGAGGACCACCTGTAGGAGTCAGCTCTCTCTTTCCACCATGATTCCCAGGGACCAAACTCAGGTCATCAGGCTTTACCCACTGAACCATCTCACCTGCCCATTTGAACTTGTTTAAAGTTGTGGTTTCATTACAAATTCATTCTGCAAAATTTCAAATGAATGGGTTAAAAAGGAAGTATAGTATAGTGAGCCCAGAGAGCCACTGTCCGGCATCAGCTGGGAGCACCAGCCTTGATTCCTGTGCCCTTTTCTTTTGCTGATGTGTTGCTTGGTTTTGTTTTTTGAGCCACCCCCCCCCCCCCCCCCCCCCCCCCCCCCCCCCCCCCCCCCCCCCCCCCCCGGGTCTCCGTACGCCCTTCCATTGGGCCTGAACTCCCTGAGTAGATCAGGCCATTCTTGCTAAAATCAAAGACATGAGCCACCACACCCAGCTGCTTATGTTTTTGACGCCAAACTTAGCTTACCGTTTGTTCTTTCACTTTTCACTCGTACTGACTTCTCTAAAAACTTAGAACCAAAAGCGGGGTGGTGGCGCCGGACTTAATCCTAGCACCGGGAGGCAGAGATAGGCGGACTTTGTGAGTTCAAAGCCAGCTGTCTCAAAGGTGAGTTCAGGACCGGGGCTTTACAGGGAGACCCTGTCTCGAAAAGACAAAAAAAAAAAAAAAAAAAAAAAAAAAAACTTAGACCAAGGCTGGAGAGATAGCTCAGTGGTTATGAGCACTTATTTCTCTTGCAGAGACCTGAGTTTGGTTCTGAGCACCCACATGGCAGCTCATAACTGCCTGTAACTCCAGGTCCAAGGGATCCAACACCCTCTTGTGGCCTCCAAGGGCTTCTGCCTGCACACAGTGAATATGCATATACTTAGGCACATACACATACACATACACATAAAATATTTAGCCGGGTGTGGTGGTGCACACCTTTAATCCTAGCACTCAGGAGGCAGAGGCAGGTGGATCTTTGTGAGTTCAAGGCCAGCCTGGTCTACAGAGCGTGTTCCAAGACAGCTGGGGCTACAGGGAGACCCTGTCTCGAAAATGACAAAAAAAAATAAATAAAAAATATAAATAAATAAATATTTAAAATCCTACGGGTGCGGTGGCACACGCCTTTATTCCTAGCACTCGGGAGGCAGAGGCAGGTGGATCTCTGTGAGTTCAAGGCCAGCCTGGTCTACAGAATGAGTTCCAGGACAGCTGGGGTTACAGGGAGACCCTGTCTCAAAAAAAAAAAAAAAAAAAAAAAAATCCTGCATGCACCTTCTTTTGCCCAACCATAATGCCATGTCCTTGTTCTCTTGTCTTTTTTTGGTTTTGTTTGTGTACCTATTTGAGATGATCCTGTAGCCCAGGCTGGACTGGAACTTGCTATGTAGCCAACACTAGCCCTGAACTCTTGATTCTTCTCCACCTCCCAAGTGCTGGCATTATAGGCACACGGCATCGTACCGCAATTGTTTTATTTTGTGTGGTGCTGGGGTGGAACTTCAGATTCTCCTCTGCGTGTTAGAAACTCATGTCCTTTTAGCACCCAGAGCCTGGGCACCGTCCCTTATTTTTTATGTTTCCTATTAATGATGACTCAATAATGTTATTTTGCCTCATTGACTTGAGTCAGCCTCCAAACTTGGTGCCTGCACAGTCACTTGGCTTTGTCTCTGTGGTCTCTCCTCACTCCACCGTCATCCCACCAGGGTTTGTCTGTTTATTTCCTTACAGTGTCATTTAACTTGTCCTCCAGCCCTTCATATATCTTGTAGATTGAAGCTAGTCCTAGAGGTTTAATGTATGCAGTTTCTAAAGATATATTGATTTTAGCATGTATTAGGTAAAGATAAGACTTGCTATCTTAGGTCACTCACATGGGTAAAACCCATGGATCAGCAGTAAAAGCATTTGTTGCAAAAGAGAATGACCAGTCACTGGAGTTTGATCTCTGGAACCCATGTAGGTGAAGGAGAGAACCAACTCCAGAAGTTGTCCTCTGACCTGTCTCCATGTGTACTGTAGCATGAGCGCATCCACACATGCACACATATACACACAATAAATAAAATAAAATGTTTAAGCAGTGAGTGAATGTAAGACAAGATGGGTGTGTGGGGGCTTGGCAAACATGCAGTGTTCCAGACTGACAGGTCCTAGGAAACCTCCCAGGGCAGGAGCAGTGGCCTTCATCTGGGAGAGGGTCTGCTCATGCCAATGTGGCCTCATTTTCCTCCAGGGAAGGCAGCTCAGGCCCTGAACCGCCAGCACAGTCAGCGTATCCGGGAGCTGGAGCAGGAGGCCGAGCGTGTGCGGGCAGAGCTGAATGAAGGCCAGAGACAGCTGCGAGAGCTGGAAGGCAGGGAGCCCCAGGATGCCAGTGAGCGGTCCCGGCTCCAGGAATTCCGAAAGAAGGTGGCTGCAGCCCAGAGCCAGGTGCAGGTCAGTGCTGGGGCTCCCAGGCTGGGACCAGAACGTGGGTCTCCATGGAACCTGTGTGTTCTCGGGCTCTCCTGTCCAGCTGGTGACACTGACTCCTCCTGGCCTCTTAGCTGGTGTCATAGAAAAGCTGGGGTCAGCTTAGCTTTCAACACAGCAGTAGGATAGATGGTTCCTGCCTGCAGACCACAAAGGAAGCCAAGAGAGGGCAAAGGTGGACAACTGAAGAATATCTACAACACACAGCCCTCCTCCACGGGGGCATCCACCTTCGAAGCTCGTTCTTCACTTACCCTTGTCAGTTTAGCTTTGTTTTGTTTTCTTTGGTGCTGGGAATGAAACCTTGAACATTTGACATGAGTACTTACATTAAGCACCATCCCTACCCTGGTTAGCCTTCTCTCAGGTGAATGTTCATTCATTTACTTGTGTGTGAACCCGCCCTTCCATCCTGTTTATCAATTCAAACATTGTATTAGTTTGCTAGTGCTACTATAGAGTTCCACAGGCAGAAGGCCAATGAGGGTGGGGTAGGAGTGCCCCTACAGAAGAATTTGTTTCCTGCACTCTGGAGCCAGAAGCCAAAGCTCAAGATTTCCACAGGCCTGGCTTCTCTTGAGGCCCCACTCCTTGGCTCGTGGACAGCCGTCTTCTCCCTGTGTGCTTACCTGCCTTTTCTCATACCTGTGTTCCTGCTGTCTTTTCCCTCTTGTAAGGATGCCAGTTAGGCTTGGCTAGGCTACCCTTAGGACCTCATTTAACCTTAATGATATCTTTAAAGGTCTCACCTCTAAATAAAGTCTCATTCTTAGTGTTGGGGATCAGGAATGTGGGGGACAATTCAGCCTGCAATGCTGCTCATTGTAGTTTTGACTTTTATGTGATTGAAACCTACCTCTGTCTGTTCACCTGCCCTTCTCTCTACCCGTCATTTCTTTCTTCCCTTCTTTCTCAGCTAGGTCTAAGAGATAATCCGGTAGAGTGGTCAAGAGTATGGGCTCTGGAGGGCTGGAGTGATGGGTCAGCAGTTAACAGTACTTACTGTTTTTTTTTAGAGGGCCCAGGTTTAGTTCCCAGCACCCACATGGCAGCTAATGCCTGTCCTTAACTCCAGTTCCAGAGGGATCTGACACCCTTTTCTGGCCTCTGTGGCTCCAGGCACACACATGGTGCACTTACATATATTCAAGCAAAACACCCGTACACCTAAGTTAAAATAAACAAAATCTTAAATAACAAAAGAAAAAAGGCTCTGGAACCTGCTGGGGTTTAAAACCCAGCTCTCCTTATTAGCTGTGGGTTATTGACTAATTTCCTTATCCTCTTTATGCCTCAGTTTCCTGATCTGTAAAGTAAGGATAATAGTAGTCATACTTCTTCACAGATGTGTTAGATTAATATACACAGAGCACCTAGCATCGTGCCCAGCGAGGAGTGTCAAAGTAGCTACTGTGATTAGTATGCTGTCGTTAGTCTATCATCCACCCACCTTTTCCTCTTCCCTATGTCCCTCTGCTAGACTCCCTATAACCCTTGTGCATAACCCAGTGGATGCTCTGTGGGTCCCAGGTGCTGAAGGAGAAGAAGCAGGCTACGGAGCAGCTGGTGTCATTGTCCGCGCAGAGCGAGAAACGGCTGCAGGAGCTGGAGAGGAATGTGCGGCTCATGCGGCGGCAGCAGGGGCAGCTGCAGAGGCGACTCCGTGAGGAGACCGAACAGAAGCGGCGCCTGGAGACAGAGATGAACAAGCGACAGCATCGTGTCAAGGTCAGGCTGTGTCTAGGCTGGGGCGAAGCTGGGCTCAGCCCAGGGAGCTCAGGAAGGATCTGTTCTAGTCCTGCCACACAGCTATGTGATCTTAGAAAAAGGTTACTACTGTAGGTTTTCTGACAGTGCTTTGTCCTCTGGCTCTCAAGAGCAACTTGAGGCTATGGAGACACTGCACAGACACTAGGTCTTTTCTCAGCTACTTCTTCCCTTCCCCACTGGATCTCTTCCCGCAGGAACTGGAGCTGAAGCATGAACAGCAGCAAAAGATCCTGAAGATCAAGACAGAAGAGATCGCAGCCTTCCAGAGGAAGAGGCGCAGCGGCAGCAATGGCTCTGTGGTCAGCCTGGAGCAGCAGCAGGTGAGCTCCACAGCCGGGCGATCCTGCTTGTCACCAGGGTCCACTGGGGATCTGCTGTTGGAGCTCCTGTTCTTTCCATCAGACCTCATGTAGGTGTCCACAGCCAGAGGTGAGTATTGATGTCCCCTCCTGCCTCCTACTCTCCCTCAGAAGATTGAGGAGCAGAAGAAGTGGCTGGACCAGGAGATGGAAAAGGTCCTGCGGCAGCGGCGGGCACTGGAAGAGCTGGGAGAGGAACTGCACAAGCGGGAGGTCATCCTGGCCAAGAAGGAGGCCCTGATGCAGGAGAAAACAGGACTGGAGAGCAAGCGCCTGCGGTCCAGCCAGGTGAGACCCTGCCACATGTGTTCTGGCCAGGTGAGACCCTGCCACACGGGTTCTGGCCAGGTGAGGCACTGCCACACGGGTTCTGGCCAGGTGAGGCACTGCCGGGTGAGTTCTAGGTAGGTGAGGGTTTGTCCTTGTTGGGTAACTTCCAGATAGAGGAAGCTCTGCCTTCTAGATGATCTATGGATCTAGAACTCCCAGGAACTAATGTGTGGGACACCAGTACCCATCCTAGAGTCCATGTCACCTGTTGCACCACCTCTTTGGGGCCTGCCTACATGCACACATTAAGGAGGATCAGGTGGAGGAAGTGCTCTGGCCAACTAGAAGAGTCCAGCTTTGGAGGCAGGCAGGCTGAACCTGGGGCATGGTTACTTCCTCTTAAATAGGAAGCTCAGCAGCTGAGCCAGTTTGCTCTTCTGTTAGATGGGATCAGAATGTGGCCAGGTGTATTAGTGAGTCTGTCACACCCAGGACTGTTCCAGTCCAAGTGCTTGGACCAAATTCCTGAAGGGTTGTAGACACTCAGACCAGGAACCCTGACACTGCCATCATAGAACATAAGAGGTCTTAGAGGTATAGGGATCGCTAGGTGAGCTGTAATTTCCCTTGGCCATAGGCACACTTACTTCCTCCCACATCAGCCCCCCTCCCCCCTGAAGGGCCAGGAGTTTCCCATCAGCTCCAGCCAAGTCACAGCCTCTCATGCTGTCTCTGCCCTTGGTTCTATAGTCTCTAGTGCATCGAGGCCTCTTCCCTCTGCTTACACAGATTGTCCTCTGGGCCCTCTCCTGCACAGATGTTCTAGTGCTTTGGCCCTGCTCCCTAAGCAAACATCTGGGTTGCAGGGTAGGCAAAGGAAAGACCCATGTCTTTAGCATCTAGTGCGTAGGCTGGGCCTCTTCTGTGCCCTCTGCAAGGGCAGTGCTTACTACTCTCTAATTGCTGGTGCTGCCCTAGGCCCTGAATGAGGACATCGTGCGTGTGTCCAGCCGCCTGGAACACCTGGAGAAGGAGCTCTCTGAGAAGAGTGGGCAGCTGCGGCAGGGCAGTGCCCAGAATCAGCAGCAGATCCGAGGGGAGATAGACACCCTCCGTCAGGAGAAGGACTCACTGCTGAAGCAGCGCCTAGAGATTGACAACAAGCTGAGGCAGGGCAGCCTGCTGTCACCTGAGGTATGTCCAGAGGATGGCCGCCCTTTGCCCCTGCCCTGGCTCTCTGTCAGCAGCTTTGCTGCTTTAGAACATAAGTGCCCTGTGTGTTGGGCCTTGCAAGATAGAGTGGGACTGTGGCAGGCTGCCATTCAGCACCCTCGATGGATGTGGGCTGGGCTTTGTGGACTCAATTCCCTTCCAGTGAAACAGGAACACCTGTGCTGAGCTATATGTATTAAACCACACATCTCCCCCTGCATGTCGCACCTCCTATCAGGAGCCCACTTAACATGCCATGTAGTCTCTATAGGCTTACTTCATCTGAGCAAGAAAGTCTGCTCTGCATAAACTTACCCTGGTCCTCTGGGGTCTCAGGCAATACCAGCCCTGCTTTCCAGGGCACCAGGTATCCAGGGCTCCCCAAGTGAAGCTCCCTTGAAGGGGTTGGCACTTGAGAACCCAGCCTCATGTTGGGTCAGGCTGTGACTGAATGTCCCTTTTGCTCCAGAGATGGGTACTATTGTGTCTAATACATTCTCAGGTTGAGGGATGCTGACGTCTCAGTTGTGTTTACACGCTGGCCAGTGTGTGTCAGCCTGGAACTTTGCTGTCCAGGCAGTCTACAGCCTTCCCTCTGTGCCTCTGTTCCTGCAGGAGGAGAGGACACTGTTCCAGCTGGATGAGGCCATTGAGGCCCTGGACGCTGCTATTGAGTATAAGAATGAGGCCATCACATGCCGTCAGCGGGTATTGCGGGCCTCTGCTTCCTTGCTATCCCAGTGTGAAATGAACCTCATGGCCAAACTCAGCTACCTCTCATCCTCAGAGACCAGGGCTCTACTCTGCAAGTATTTTGACAAGGTAGGTTACCACTGTGAACTTTGTCTCCATCTTCTTTATAGTTTGTTAGAGGCTCTCTGCTGGCAACTCCAGTATGTCTCCTCCAGATGAGTCCATGGTCTCTTTGAAGCTATCTTACTGAAGCTCAGACTCAGTCTCCTCTCCTGTCTGGTGTGAAGACCTGGCCCACGTGAGTGGGTCTTAAGGGGATGGTTTTGCTCCTGGAGACATGTCTGGAAGTACTTTTGGTTGCCATTGTGGTAGGGGTAGAGGCCAGGGATGATGCTAAATGTCCTATAATGCACAGCCAGGCCCCAAATCAAAGAATCACTATCCCAAATGCCTTGTGTTGAGGTTGAGATTTTGGTCTGGGTGCAGTTCTAGGGTCTGGCCAGCTCAGTAGTATGTGGCTGGGAAGGAGTTTATGGCTAGGGTGATGGCCACAATTCCATCTAGAGATCCAGTTCTGGTTGGTTGTTGGGTGCTCAATCTTGAATATTTCTCAGGTGTGTCCAAGGCAGGAAAGACCCCAGTGCTTTCCCAGTGACATCTGCTGTGGCACCGTTTGCCAATGGCTAAGGATTACCTGGGGGAAAGGCACTGGGGCTGAGGCTAAGCCTGTCTGGTCTTGGGACAGGTCGTGACACTCCGAGAGGAGCAGCACCAGCAGCAGATTGCCTTCTCGGAGCTGGAGATGCAGCTGGAGGAGCAGCAGCGGCTGGTGTATTGGCTGGAGGTGGCACTGGAACGGCAGCGGCTAGAGATGGACCGCCAGCTGACCCTGCAGCAGAAGGAACACGAGCAGAACGTGCAGCTGCTCTTGCAGCAGGGTCGAGGTGAGTGCACAACCTGGTGGTCCCAGGTGCTGCTCTGTCCACAGCCCTAGCTGCCCCTAGTGTGTGGGGGTGCTGCCTGCCCACAGCCCTAGATGCCCCTAGTGTGTGGGGTGCTGCTGCCCACAGCCCTAGCTGCCCCTAGTGTGTGTGTGGGTGCTGCCTGCCCACAGCCCTAGCTGCCCCTAGTGTGTGGGGTGCTGCTGCCCACAGCCCTAGCTGCCCCTAGTGTGTGTGTGTGTGTGGGTGCTGCCTGCCCACAGCCCTAGCTGCCCCTAGTGTGGGGGTGCTGCTGCCCACAGCCCTAGCTGCCCCTAGTGTGGGGGGGTGCTGCTGCCCACAGCCCTAGCTGCCCCTAGTGTGGGGGGGTGCTGCTGCCCACAGCCCTAGCTGCCCCTAGTGTGGGGGGGTGCTGCTGCCCACAGCCCTAGCTGCCCCTAGTGTGGGGGGGTGCTGCTGCCCACAGCCCTAGCTGCCCCTAGTGTGGGGGGGTGCTGCTGCCCACAGCCCTAGCTGCCCCTAGTGTGGGGGTGCTGCTGCCCACAGCCCTAGCTGCCCCTAGTATGGGGGGGTGCTGCTGCCCACAGCCCTAGCTGCCCCTAGTGTGGGGGGGTGCTGCTGCCCACAGCCCTAGCTGCCCCTAGTGTGGGGGGTGCTGCCTGCCCACAGCCCTAGCTGCCCCTAGTGTGGGGGGTGCTGCCTGCCCACAGCCCTAGCTGCCCCTAGTGTGGGGGGTGCTGCCTGCCCACAGCCCCTTACTACTTTTCTCTGCCTTTCCATACCAGACCACCTCGGTGAGGGGTGGACAGACAGCAGGAGGCAATACGAGTCCCGGATTCAAGCCCTGGAGAAGGAACTAAGCCGACACATGTGGATAAACCAGGAGCTGAAACAGAAGCTCAGTGCGGGAAATACTTCAGGCCAGAGCCGGGGTAATTTGTGACATCCAGGCTGGGTCTGCCTTAACTGGGAAGTCAAGGGGATGTCTTTGGTGGGAGGAACACTTAGAAGACACTGACTCTAGCTTTGGTTTTTTTAAAGTCAAATTTTTAATGTGGTGTTGGGACTTGAACCCAGGCCTTGAAAATGCTAAGTGAGTACTCTACTACTGAGCCTAATCCCCAGCCCAAATACCTACATACGTGTATATATATACACACACACACACACACATACCACATGCATATATATATTCATTTTATTTAAGGGGTTTTGAGATAGGGTCTCATATAGCCCAGGCTGACCTCAGATTTGCTATAGAGATCTTGATTTGCTTGAGCTCCGATCTTGGCCCACAGGCCTACCTCTTCACACTCAGCTGTGTCATATTTGCTTTTACTGGCTCATTTCTCAAGTTGCTTTTTGTGCTGAGGCACCGGGAGGCTAGATTTTGGGACACCTGTGTCCGCTTTCATGTCTGACATGTTTCCTATGACAGGTGGTGAAAGGAGAAATCTCTGCGTAGAGAACAGACAAGGTCCTGGAAACGAAGATTGGCTCTACCCAACAGCTCCTGAGCCTCTCTGGCAGTCCTCCCTCCTGGAGGGGGCTCCCCGTGTCCGGGATGAGACCCGGGACTTGGTCCATGCCCCACTACCCCTGACATGGAAACGCTCAAGCCTATGCAATGAGGAGCAGGGCTCCTCTGAGGAGCTGAGGGCCAGGGAAGCAACTGAGCCTCTACTGGGGCGGGTGCTACCTGTGGGTGAAGTGGGCCTATCCTGGAACTTTGGACCATTGCCCAAGCCCCGGTGGGAATCCCGAAGAGCCAGTCCAGGGATGATCGATGTCCGGAAAAACCCTTTGTAGGCCTTGGGGTAGGTGCTGCCTTAGAGATTATCCTGCTGAAAGAAGAAGCTGCCTGAGTTGCTTCTGTGAAGGATAGTTCTTACCTCACTGGAAATCCAGAGCTTCACCTTTATACCAATTGGAATCAGCAAATATGGGCCACAGCTGTAAGTAACCAGACTTTCCTCATTATGGTACTGGGGGCCACACCCAGGGCCTCATCCCTTACCCTGCGCTCTACCACTGAGCTATACCCTAGCCTTCATTTTAATATGCACATTCCTACTACCCACTCTCCCAAGCTGTAGTACCTGATTGCTGCCTTTTCATTTGTGGGACAATTCTGCCTTTAAGCAAAAGCCTGTGTGCCTATAGCTCTGGTTTCAGCTAAGGCTTCTCACAAAAGAGTAGCAACAGGGCCGTGCTTTCATGGTCTAATGTAGGTGGGAGAACTGGGAGTTATTAGCATTTTAAATATTTCAAATAAAAAAGAATAATCTCATTATGGGTCAGACCTTGAATGTTTCCCAAGGATTCATGTGAAGGTTGGTCCCCAGCAAATGGTGCTGCTGGGAGACAGTGGAGTCTTTTGGATTAGGGGGTCTGGTGGAAGTTGGGCTATTGGGGAGTGACCTTGAAGGTGATATTGGGAGTCCTACCTTCCTCTCTGCTTCCTAAGGCCTCTGGTTGTGTACAGGCCCCAAGACAGGGCCAAATGGGCATGAGACCTGTGAAATCCTGAGCCAACTTGAAGTCTCCCCGACCCCAAGTATTGGTACTGGGAATTGAAACCAGGGCCTCATATATGCTAGGCAAGCACACTACTACTGACCTCTATCTCCATGCCTGCCATTTCTTCCTTTTTGGTTGTATACCTCAATCACAAAAAGCTAACATATCTCTGAAGAGAGAAATGGGAATTTTCATTTGGAATTTGATAATATTCTGAACGAAAGAAGATCTGGGAACACAACACGCAGAGACTGAGAAAGTACTGAATGAGCCCTCACTGACAGCCAGCAAGACTCCACAGCTTACAGCCCACTCCAGGGGCAAATATATCCCAGGTGATGGTTTCAGGGATAGGCTACGTCTGTGCCATGAACTGGTTGATCTCAGTGACCATCTTCTAATGTGGTCACTCTGGACCAAAGTCAGTTATTCTTAGGCAGGAGTATTAAATAGAAAAGCACTGGAAGCTAAATCGCCAGAGATGATTTTATGAAGTAGCTGCCTACTGCAGTCCTTCATGTGTGAGGCTTAGTTTATGAAGCACTGCTCATGTCACAAAACCCCAGTCTTACAGCAGCTCCTTAAAAAACTGTCAAGGGTCCCTTTTTCCAGTTCATGAGACACAAGGGCCCTCTGAATTACCAAAGTCATGGCATGGAGGCACTGGGATGGGCTCTTTGCTTGGTGTCTAGAATCCCAAACTGCCAAAGTTATAAATCAGCTACCTACGCCATTCCTGACCTCCCCAACAAGGGGCAGGGCCTGGAATCAGATGGAGTCTACGAGAGAATGACCTTGAATTCCTGATCCTCTTACCTCTACCTCCCAAGTGCTGGGATTTCAGGTATTGTTACTATGCCTAGCAAAGCCCTCCCACCCCCCAACATTTTTAAGCCCACAAGGGACCTGGCTGCCTTCACTTTCCACTTCTGAACTTTCTCAGTCCCATTAAGTCCTGGCCACTCCTGTTCTGGGCACACTGCTGGCATTGATGGTACAAGACTGGCATTGCTACCATGTCCAGAGAAAGCCACTGTGGAACACCTCTCCAGGAATGCAGGGGATCTGGCCAGGCTTGTAGTGCTCATAGTTCTGAGTCCTCCAGCTACATTCCACCTGGACTAGCTAATGAGCTTCTTCCGAGTATACGTTCTGAAGGGCGGCCTCTGGGGGGAGGCTTGGCTAAAAGGAGAGTCTTCAGTAGTGGAGGGAAGCGCATCCACATTCTCATCTAGAAAAAGGCAGAGAAGTGATGAGCCCTAAGCAAAAGACAGCAGGCTCTGAATGCAGAAGGTCACACAGAAGTGGACTTGGGAAAACCTACACTGCAGGGTGTGTTCTGTCCTGCAGGAACACCACTTACACTGGTAATAAGGCCCGCTACTCTTTCTCTTTTTTTTTAAATTTTATTTATTTTATGTGTATGAATGTACTGTCTGCATGCAGGTCTGTGCACCCGTGTCGTGCAATGCCGCGGAGGTCAGAAGAGGGTCTCGGATTCCCCTGGAACTGTAGTTCTGGAATTGGAGTTACAGACGGTTCTCAGCTGCCACGTGGGTGCTGGGGATCGAACCCGGGTCCTCTGCAAGAACAGTTGGCGCTCTTAACTGCTAGGCCATCTCTCCAGCCCAGCCCTCTACTCTTTTTTTTTTTTTTTTTTTTTTTTTTTTTTTGTCTTTTCGAGACAGGGTCTCCCTGTAGCCCCAGCTGTCCTGGAACTCAGTCTGTAGACCAGGCTGGCCTTGAACTTACAAAGATCCGCCTGCCTCTGCCTCCCAAGTGCTAGGATTAAAGGCGTGCGTCACCACACCCGGCTTAGCCCTCTACTCTTAAAGGCTATGCATGTGCTGACATGGATAAGCACATAACGCACACCAAAGTATTAGTGTTTGCATTCCCACATAATGCTTTTTTACCCTCTTCAGTCTCAGATCTGTGGGTTTATGTTATTTTGCATGGTTGATATGGTTTTGAAGGTCGGGGAAATCTAGGGCTTGCCAACTGATGATGACACTAGTTGGAACTTTTTGATGCTGAATGAGAAGGAACTGTAGATATAAATCCACTGTGGGGGAATGGCTGCCCAAGACACTTTCCTGCTTAGAGCCTGAGACCTAAAGACCACAAACAAGCAGTGATCTGGTGTGCACACTACTCCCATATCTTTAAAAAGATTGGATTAGTTTGATAAGATCTTCCAAGGGGATTCTATTCAGATGTCCACAAGTTCAACAGTGGAGCCTCCCTGGAAAGGGAACATGATAGTGCAGGCTCAAAGCCATCTTCCCATACTCCAAACTCTCAAGGCAATTCTGCAATGCACCCACAGGAGAGAGCTCAGCCCTGGTAAGTGTCTAGGACCTTTAGCAGGCACATTACCTCTGGTGTCCTTGCACTGAGAAGGTGTCCTTCCCTGGAACAGCAGTGGAGACTGGGTCAGGGCCTGCAAACTACTGGCAGAGAGGCAGCTCCGTACCTTACAGCCAGGTGGGGTGGAGCCTAAGGAAATGTCATATGAGATGTAAGTGCAGCCCTACAGAACTCTAAGCCTCTCAGAGCTCCAAATGCCTCCTACCCAACACTCTGCCCAATATAAACCATGTAACATGTGGATTTAAAAAACAAACTCGAAGGGCGTGGTGGCACACGCCTTTAATCCCAGCACTTGAGAGGCAGAGGAAGGCTGATCTCTTTGAGTTCAAGGCCAGCCTGGTCTACAGAGTGAGCTCCAGGCCAGATAGGACTAAAGGGAGACCCCGTCTCAAACAGACCCCCCCAAAAAAAACTCAGCTATGTGTGGGGGTGCACGCCTTTAATCTCAGCAGAGGCTGATGGATCTTTGTGAGTTCAAGGCAAGTCTGGTCTACACAGAGAGTTCTAGGCCAGCTGGGGCTACAGGGAGACCCTGTCTCAAAAAAAGGGGGAAAAAACAAAAAAAACACTCACCAGAAACAAAGACCTCATCATCCCCTACAGAGGATAGTGACACATTCCAGTGTGGAGACCTTCCTTCATGCTTGCAAGCTTCAGAGTGTTCGCTCAGGGAATCACAGACCCTTTTGGCTTTGTACTCAGCTTCTTCCTTGGCAGATGGAAGTCTCTTCCTGGAGCCTAACCCAAACTGTCCCCAGGGGGAGGGTTCTTCAGCCTTAAACACATTGTCCTTGAGAGGTGACTGGTCTGGCAACTGACTTACTCCCTCGAGCTCAAAATCCTCCAAGATAAGAGTCTTATGGAGGCCATGTTCAAGGCTTTGTTCCTTGCCCTCTGGCTCAGGTTCAAGCAGTGACAAGGCCCCTAGAAAGTCTGTACAGGCCTCGACTCTCCCAGCAGAGGGCCCAGCACTGCAGTCTACTGCCCTCTTCTTTCGGGGCCAGTCTTTGATGGAATCAGGAGTGGTTTTCCCACTCTGTTTGGGGGATGGCGTCCAAGGAACCCCAACATCGGTTTGAAATGGAGAGGGGGTACTGGATGGATAGTGGGAGGGGGTACAAGACTGGCAGATGTAGGTTTGCCCCCCAGTCTTGCCAGGTGTGCTGTGTGAGGGGTGGAGGCAGGGGGGTGACAAGTAGGTGTGCTCAGCTCTGCTGGAAGGCCTGCTGGCCTTGGATATGTTGACAGCATATCCAGGGAGGGAGCTCCCCTCTCCCAGAGGGCTCTCAGCTTCCAAAAGAGTCTCAGGGTCTATCTTTTTAATTCCGAGCTTGGGAAGGCCAGATGATTGTATCTCTAGCTCTACTTCATAGGTCTGAGGGCTACAAGCAGCCTCTGAAGCTTGCAGGTTTTCCTGCTGTACAGCCTGGGTTTGCCTTCTGTCTGCAATACAGATCAGGGTATGGGGGCTCTCAGGAGAGCTGCATACAGAGGAAGCTGGTGAAAGAACCCCAAAGTTAGACACAAGCTCATGGGCAACAGTGGTCTTTGGTTCCTCACCTTCTTCCCCTGGCAGGGTGCCACTTTGTTTGGTTTCATTGAGCAGATTAAGGTATTCTGTGTCACTCCCAATGAGCACAGGAGTGGATTCATGCCAGTCACTCTTGAAACCAGTACCCAGGTAATTCTGTCCTTCAGAAGATTGAGACTGGCCCTCTTTAGAGCCTGTGATGGCCACTGGGCTAGTGGTTGTGTCCAGCCCTTGCCCAGCAGAGGGTCCAGGATGGCACTCTGGGAAGCCTTGTGGAGGACTGGAGGTCTTTCTATACCGCCTCCCGAGCTTAGATGGTGGAGAAGGAGGGATGGGGTTGGAGGTCACTCTCTGTGAGATTCTGGGAGGAGTTGAGGGAACAGAACAGGAGACAGATGTAGCTATGCTGGTTAGTATTGGGGGCTCTTTCCAATTTAGTTCTCCAAGGGAAGGAGATGCTGACAAAGACTTTTTAAGCTGACTCTGAGAAACATCACACATGGGTAAAGTAAATTGTTGCTTTGGCCAAAGAGGTGGGGAAGAAGTAATTGTATCTTCTGGTTTCTTTGGGGTTTTGACAGCTTTATCCTGAAGTTTCTGTGCCTGTAAAGCCCTGGGGAGAGGGAGCTGTTGGTGCTCCTGGTTCTCAGGTGTGCCTATGAGGACTGCTGTCCTTGGAGGTGTTGTAAAGGAGTATCTGATGGGGCTCAGACACACACTCCTAGGCTGAGTAGTCAAGGGAGCTGGGGATGCTGGGCAGGAGGGGCTTTCTGGATCGGAATTCACTGAGTGTGGCCATGCAGAGTTTGATAAAAACCCAGGTGACTGAGCACCTGGTCTCCTGGGAGTTCTGGGTAGCTCTGTTAGAAGACAGACCCCTTCTCTTGAAGGGCTACCTTCCTTCTGATAAGTGACTTTTGATGCTGCTAGTGAGCCATCACTATGTAAGTAGGGGTTTTTTAAAGATGCCTCAGAAATGGCCTGTTCAATCGGTGTCATTTCGGCAGGGGGGTTTTGTGGTCTTTCTGGAGTGTACAGTAGATTCTGTGGTGGATGAGGGAAACTTCTTGGCGTACTTTTAGGAAAGCTTGGAGATTTCTGGCATCTCTTTTTGGGAGTCTGAAAAGAAAAATGCTTGTTTTATCACTGGAATACTATATAATCCACATTTTCTAAAGGTCTCAGTAATCTCTAAAATTATTTCAAACCAAACCGAAGATTTAAATTCAGCCAAAAAAAACCAAAACAAAACAGATCTTAGGTTGGAAATTTGAAAATATTAGTGACCTGTTTCCCTCCCCCAAACAATGTATCTAAAAACTCTAAATGAGAAGGTCAAACACTCATCTTTCTATAAGCCCAATCTAGCTGGTGTTTCCTGTTCAGTGAGGTATGGCAGGGACATGCCAAGAGCACAAAATAGGCTGTGTAACTCAGCTGGGGGACAAGAACAGTGACTAACGAGTCATATATTCAAGAATGGATGCACCTAGACTGACAAGATAGCTCAACAGGCAAAGGGTCAATTTTGCCATAAAAGCCTGGTGACCCTTGAGTCCAATCCCCAGATTCCACATAAAGGTAGAAGAGCATAAAGGTAGAAGGAGAGAATTGACTTTTTTTTTTTTTTTTTTTTTTTATTTTTGAGCTAGGGTCTCCCTTTAGTTCTAGCTGGCCTGAAACTCGCTATGTAGACCAGGCTGGCCTTGAACTCACAGAGGTCTGCCTGCCTCTGCCTCTGGAGTGCTGGGATTAAAGGCATGCATCACCATGCCCGGCTTAGAATTGACTCTTTAAAGCTGTCCTGACCTCCACATATGCAATCATGGCATATGTATGGCCATATATACATATCACATACACAGACACTAATAAATAAGTGAATAAAATTTATTATTATTTTTTAATTTATTATGTGTATGAATGTACTGTCTGCATGTAGGTTGGTGCACTCATGTCGTGCAATGCTGTGGAAGTCAGAAGAGGGTGTTGGATTCCCCTGGAACTGGAATTAAAGATGGTTCTTAGCTGCCATGTGGGTGCTGGGAATCAAATCCGGGTCCTCTGCAAGAGCAGTCATCTCTCCAGCCCCATAAGTAAATAAATTTTAAAAAAGAATTGGTATCTTGGAGGGAAAGTAGAGACTAGAAAAGTAGGGCAGAGAAAACTTTATGTATAAAAAACAATACAAACGAAAGCAGAAATGTGAAAAACAGCTGTGTGGGATATAAACTGATACTAAGCAGAATCATTAAATAAACAATTAAGGCTGAGTCCAGCCAGGAAGGCACAGTGAACCTATGGCGAACATGGAGGACTTTGCTTGCTCTAGGGAAGAGATTGACCCAGGTCATGTAGCTTTGTGGTTTTCAGAACTTTCCCCAGAGCTCTGTGTCCTCCTCCAACCACTAAGCATTTTCACTGATTTTCAAACCAAGATTACCATTTCTGAACACAAGGGCTATATTTGAGGAAAAATTAGGAAACATTGCTTTAGCAAAGTCAGATGGACATTTCAGAAAGGTCACTCTGACTAGAGTAGAGGATGGATTTGAGAAAGGCTGATGAAATGTTCCAGGTAGAACTGAATACAGTGGGAATTACAAGGAAAGACAGGTAGAGTATACAAAACTCTGTAAATAAGACAGGAATGACTTGACTGAGTGGCTTGTTCTGAGACAGAAGAGGATTCCCAGGTTTCGAACACGGTGATGGGCAGTCAAATGGGACTGGATGAAAGGAGGTATAGACTGCAGAAAGACCTCTAGTGATAATGCAGATGATAAATGAAGCCAAAGGAGCAGTGAAGACCACCTCTACTTCCTCCTCACTGCTATGGCCTCACCCAGACCTGCTACTTTCAGCTATCTGGTATCCAGCAACCATTCATGTGTTAATGCAGCCACCCCACACTTATTTCTATAGATCACCCACTTCCTCAGCCTGTCCCCAAGAAGCCACCATTTTAAATATTAGAAGAATTTTATACCTGGTAAGATGTAGGTATCTCAGAATCCAACATACTTCTTGAGGACCTCCTAATTCGGGCTGAACCCTTCTCTGAAGGACTGATCATCTCAGACAGTGCCCCAAAAAGAAGTGTTTTGGGAGACTGAACATTCTGGACTGGAGAATTTTCTCTTTGGTCTGCAAGTCAAAAACAACATTTCATTCTTTCTCAATTCTTTCCCAATACTATTAAAACAAGACAATAATATGTTGAAACAACTGGAGGAGGAGGGTTCCCACCTAATTATTGGTACAACTGCAATGTCTGCTGCCATCCTAAACTTTAATGAGACTGCATGTTAACCCTAGGTCTTGTTAGGAAATGTAGACAACTGATCTAATTTAATTTCAGGTATAAATATAGTAGTGTATATACTTTTTTAGTATAAATATAAACTATTAGGCAAGCTAATTATGAATTTAAAAAAAAAAAAAGGAAGAATATACAAACAGGAATCACCCACCCTCTACCTAGAATACTTGTGTCTGTGACTGAATGAGCTACCCACAACAGCAGTATGGATGATCACTTGTAGGAACCAAAGGGATGACTGATTAGAAACTAAGGAATGTTTATTTAGATATCGCCTTGGATGTTCACTATTCATACTTAGTATTCTTAAATATCAGGGGGCTGGAGAGATGGCTCTTGCAGAGGACCTATGTTTGAATCCCAGCACCTACATGATGGCTAACAACTGTCAATAACTATAGTTCTAGGGTATCTGACACCCTCTTCTGATCT
Organism: Rhizomys pruinosus; assembly: GCA_009823505.1. Classification (NCBI taxonomy): domain Eukaryota; kingdom Metazoa; phylum Chordata; class Mammalia; order Rodentia; family Spalacidae; genus Rhizomys; species Rhizomys pruinosus. The sequence goes on from VZQC01002915.1 coordinate 504,865, forward strand.
CTGCAGCCATTGCACAACATGGGTTCACTTACATACATGCAGGCAATATACTCATACACAAAATAAAATAAAATTAAATTAAAATAAAAATCAGGAAAGTGTTAAATTGCATACTTCTTTTCCCCAAAACACTTCCAAGTTAACACAGACTTGTAACAGATGGACGTGCATTACCTGACTTCTGCTGAAATGACTGAACTCTTTGCACACTTCGAGACTTTGGCTGAGATGCAGAATAGAAAGAACCAGAATTTGTTCTGCTAAATGACAAGTGCTTGATTCGAGGACTTCGTCTCAAACTTATTTCTGCAAAACCAGAACCATTGCTAGTTATCAGGAAGAACTTCAAGCTTAGCATTTCACATGTTGTTGGAAATGGGCAAAATTTCAACAATGGCTTTAGGATTTTTTTTTTTTTTTGGTCTTTTTGAGACAGGGTCTCCCTGTAGTCCCAGCTGTCCTGGAACTCACTCTGTAGACCAGGCTGGCCTTGAACTCATAGAGATCCACCTGCCTCTGCCTCCTGAGTGCTGGGATTAAAATCATGCTACCACGACCAGCTTAGGAAACATTTAAAGTGGGTTTTTGTTGTTTTGTTTTGCCTTATTTTGTTTTTGAGACAGGATCTCACTATATAGCCCTGGCTGGCCTGGAACTCAGAGATCCCTCTGCCTACGGTATCTTTTTGAGAAGTGTTTCTTAGAGCTGAAGAAATGGCTCAGCCATTAAGAGCACTGGCTGCTCTTGCAGAGGACCCAGATTTGATACCCAGCACCCACATGGCTAACAATTGTCTGTAACTCAAGCTCCAGGGGAATCCACTGCACTCTCCTTACCTCCACAGGCATTGCATGACCCATGTGCACTAACACACATGCAGACAACATATCCATACACATAATTTTGTTTTAATTAAAAGTTAAAAAAAATAAGAAGTGTTTCTTCAAAAGTTCCATGTGGTGAACACACCTTTAATCCTAGTACTCTGGAGGCAGAAGCAGGCAGATCTCTGTGAGGTCAAGGGTACCTTGGTATACATAGTGTGTTTTAGGCCAGCCAGGAAAACACAAGGAGATCCTGTCTCCAGAAAAAAAACAAAAGCTATCTATGAGAGGCTGATAAAGCTACTAGAAACCACTAAACTATGAGACTTTTACCTTTAGAAGTCTCATAAATTGCCTCCTTTAAGGATGACATGGAGGCCAAAAAAAAAAAAAAAAAGACATGGTATGAACAAAAGATACATATAGTGTGATTTTTGTACAAAACAAAAAAACTAGATTTCATATATGCATACTATGTATATTTGTGTAGAAAAGGTATGAGAAAGAACATGTACTAAAAACATTAACAGTATTTCTAATTTCTGGGATTATCAAGTCATTAAAAAAATATTGTCTTCTCTAGATTCCAATTTTTCTGCAACAAACATGAGTTACTTGAACAAGTAAAAGAAGTAATTTTTTAAAAGTTCCTTAATGATGACGGCGTGGTGGCACACACCTTTAATCCTAGCACTCGGGAGGCAGAGGCAGGCGGATCTTTGTGAGTTCAAGGCCAGCCTGGTCTACAGAGCGAGTTCCAGGCCAGCTGGGGCTACAGGGAGACCCTGTCTCGAAAAGACCAAAAAAGAAAAAAAAAAAACTTCCTTAATGAAATGCTTTAAAAAAATAAGCTATAGCCGGGCATGGTGGCGCATGCCTTTAATCCTAGCACTTGGGAGGCAGAGGCAGGCGGATCTTTGTGAGTGCAAAGCCAGCCTGGTCTACAGAGTGAGTTCCAGGACAGCTGGGGCTACAGGGAGACCCTGACTCAAAAAAACAAAAACAAAAACAAAAAAGCTATAAACTCTTTGCATAACATGGAAATTGAATCCTCAATTCTCACACTAAGTCTCATTTCTATTACATAAAAATATTCTTTTCCAGAAATCCTCTCAATATATTCTGTGTAAAGCAACATTCACAAATGTAGACTGAGCAATGCTGGATCCAGAGCATCCTGATTTCTGTAAACTATCTGAAGGCATGCCAAGCACAAGTACAGAAAGGCTTTTTCCACCTAGAAGATAGGTGGAATACAAAAGAAGTGGGTAATACTCACCATCCTCTTTTTCAGGAGACTCTTCAACAACACAAACATCAGGACCAGGATCAGAGGACCTTGAGCAACCAGCACAAGGAATCAATAGCACTCATGATTAACTCATTAAAGACAGGGCCTGGTAAGCTGGCTCAGTAGGTAAGGGTGGTTGGTGCCAAGCCTGATGACTGGGTTCTAACTGGGGGACTCATATGGTAGAAAGAAAGAACCAATTCCTGCAAGTTGTCTTCTAACTTACACATCACTCAATAATGTGTGCATGTGTACATGTGCACATAAATAGAATGTAAAAAACAGTAACAAAAACATGTTAAAGACAGAGAAATCTTCTCAACTAATATGGTAAGAAAGGTCACAAGGCTTGACAATAGTATAGTTGGAAAGCTCTCTCCATCATATCATTGCTTTTGTGTGTGCTGGGGACTGAACCAAGGGTCTTGCATTTGCTAAGCACATAAACTACCACTAAGCTATACTCCCAGCCCCAAATATAATTTTTGTTGAATGAAATTGTTAGAATGGTTTTTTTTGTCCAAAGCATTTTTACAATATCAAAATTAGCTTTAAAATAGATGAATACTTTAAATTCTACTATTGTATTAGAAATTATAGCTAAATATCATCTGGTCATAGCAATGTTCAAGTTTCTACTCAAGAACTGCCAGCTTATCAAGGACTTCTGACCTACCACTATTATTTCTCACAATTTACCCTCTAACTTTCACAACTGTGTAAGTCTGTATGTAGACAATGTCCAGGTGGAGTTATGACAAGATGAAGTACATTTTCCCATATTCCTGAAGGCACAGATAAAAACCCTCCACACATTCAGATGACTCTGAAAGGTAGAAAGGCAGTCCAACTAGGGACCTGGAGAAAGAGGAGCAGTAAGGTCCCTGGATTTTCTTTTTGTTGCTTCTGTCTCAGACTGGTTGCTAGAGAAGCTGACAACACAGATATGCTAAAAGGCACAGACAAAATTTACTCATAGGAGAGCCAAAGAACCAGGAAAGGGACAAGACAAAACACTTTCAGACATTGATTACCCCAGTCCAAATGGTTATTACCAAAAAAACACAGCCCTAGCTCATACCTCCATCAGCAAAGGCTAAGTCAGACTTCCAGCTTTGCCTGGTAGGAAAAAGGACCTACCCTTTCACACATCAACAGGTGAATGTAAAATATTGATTGAGTAGACTACTACCCAATAATAAAAGGGGATGAACTGATAAAAGCAACATGTGTAAATGTATAAATCTCAAAGTACTTATGCCTACTGAAGAGGCCAAGAATGCAGTATATAGTGTTCTATTGCCACTACAGTAAGCAACAGGGTTAAGATTTAGTGAAGAAGGTCATGAGATAGTGATGAAGGGGTATGGATGAGGCTGTCACTCACCTGCCCTTGATTTGTCTATGGAGCAGCCTTTTGGAGACTTGCTTGTGGACTGGGGTCTCAACCACACTCTTAGTCAGGAGTTTGTGATAACCTAAATGTAAAAACAGCTTCAACTAAAAATGTCATTAACCTTCTCAGGCAACAGAGTAAAAGGAGCAGTTTTAGCTTCTATGTGGCTTTATCACCTAGCTAGAATGGATCTCAAACTTGAGCTAAATTCTGTGCTTATAGAATACAGAGCAGTCACTCAGCAATGATTAAAAATGACATAAGCCTGCCGGGCGTGGTGGCGCACGCCTTTAATCCTAGCACTTGGGAGGCAGAGACAGGCGGATCTTTGTGAGTTCAAGGCCAGCCTGGTCTACAAGGTGAGTTCCAGGACAGCTGGGGCTACAGGGAGACCCTGTCTCGAAAAGACCAAAAAAAAAAGAACCTCGTCCCTGAAAAAATGTGGACCTGCATACTTTGCTGAATCAGGGAATCCTTGTGACTGAAGACACTGGGTCAGTTTTAGCCCTTTCAGACAGCAGTGGCTTTCCTCTACACCATCTATCAGAAGATTACAGGGGCAGGGACACCCTTTTCCATTCCTTTTTGGAGCTAAATGTTTATGAAAATCTGTAGGTAGGCCGGGCGTGGTGGCACACGCCTTTAATCCTAGCACTAGGGAGGCAGAGGCAGGCGGATCTTTGTGAGTTCAAGGCCAGCCTGGTCTACAGAGTGAGTTCCAGGACAGCTGGGGCTACAGGGAGACCCTGTCTCAAAAAGACCAAAAAAAGAAAATCTGTAGGTAGAAGCAGGCCACCTGTGGCTGCATTGTCTTAAACTGCTGCTCTTGCAGAGGACCTGTGTTCGATCCCCAGCACCCACATGGAGGCTGAGAACTGTCTGTAACTCCAATTCCAGGAGAACTCCAGTTCCAGGGGAATCCGACACCCTCTTCTGACCTCCGCGGCATTGCACAACATGGTGCACAGAGTTGCATGCAGACAGTACATTCGTACACATACAGAAATAAATTTAAAAATTAAAAAAAAAAAAATTGCCTGCCTGTTGTTCTCACCTGACCCTACCCCCTAGGTGAGAAAGGCTCATGACACACCTTGTGAGACAAGCTCGTGATATTTATAGAGCATAATGCAAGGGGCCTGGGAGTAGGCCCTAAGGGATGACATCATCCTGTCTATATAAAGGATGGGCTGTATACAATAAATTGAATCTTCATTACCACCTGACGAGATTCCCAGATTCATTATTTCCACATGTATGTAAGTTTAAGCCCATCAGGCTTGTGTTGAGTGCTAGGGGAAATTTGGTTGGAAAGAAGTGTTTCTTTCCAACCAAATTGGATATTCTCTCTTGATATTCTCTCCCCAGGTTGAACTACCAACCTGGGGAGAGAATATCAAGTTACTGGAAGGATTTTGACTGGAAAAAGGCTGCAGAAGGTCACCAGTCTGAGGTTTCTGTCTTGGGGTGTTGCCAGTCCCCAGCAGGTGAAATTAATGTAGCCATAATGATGGGGTGGCAGCTGATTCCCCAAGGCCAAGGGTCTGTACCTGCATTCAGCCATCCAGACTGGGCTGTGGGGTGAACGTTCCCACAGCCAGCTGGCTTTCTGCGCTTCCTGCCTGGCTCCCACAAGAAGCTACTGGTGGCTCCTCCCCCTTTTCCCTTAGCAGGACCTGCCTGCATTTATCATAGGCGAGCACTAACTATAAAAATCTTTGTCGGGCTGGAGAGATGGCCTAGCGGTCAAGAGCACCGACTGCTCTTACAGAGGACCCAGGTTCGATCCCCAGCACCCACATGGCAGCCGAGAGCCGTCTGAAACTCCAATTCCAGGAGAACTCCAGCTCCAGGGGAATCCGAGACCCTCTTCTGACCTCCTCGGTGTTGCACAACACGGGTGCACAGACTTGCATGCAGGCAGTACATTCATACACATACATAAATAAATAAAATTAATAAAAAAATAAATAAATAAATAAAAATCTTTGTCAAGTCACCACCTGGACACAGAAGATAAAAGAAAGATACCAGACACAACAAGAAATATTCTATTAAAAAAATCTGGAATAAACACAAATGGATAGCTACACTCCTCAATAACAAAGATGAACAAACCATGGGGAGTTGGAGAAACTGATTTTCACAGCTACTACATAATAATATGTCTAAGGTCTAATTCTTTTTTAAAAATATTTTATTTATTCTTATTCCAGACATATGACTCCCTGCATGTGTTTAAGTGCACCTGTCATGCCAAGCCCATGCAGTAAAAAGGCATCAAATTCCCTGGAACTGGAGTTACAGCCATGTGGGTGCTAGGAATTGAACCTGGGTCCTCTGGTCCTCTAGGTCCAGCTGGTGCTCTTAACTGCTGAGCCATCTGTCTAGCCCCTAAGATCTTGTTAACAACAACAACAACAACAACAACAACAAAATTAAAAAAGCATACAAAGGGAGCTGGAGAGATGGCCTAGCCATTAAGAGCACCGACTGCTCTTGCAGAGGACCTGGGTTCAATCCCCAGCACCCACATGGCGGCTAAGAACAGTCTGTAACTCCAAGTTCAGGAGAACTCCAGTTCCAGGGCGGAATCCGGACACCCTTCTTTCTGACTCGTCCTGCGCGCAATTGCCACGGACCACAGCGTGCACCTGGCCCCGCATTGCAGACCCAGCACCATTCTTACACCTACAAAAAACAATAAAAATAAAAAAAAAGAAAAAACCATCGGCTGCTATTTGCAGACGACTTTTGGGTCTCAATTCCCACCCCACATGGAGCTAACAACTGTCTAATCAACTCTCCGTTCTCCGGGAATCTGACACATTCTGCTTTGCAAGCATTGGCTTTCTTTAATTTGTATGCCTTTTTTTTATGTGTATGACTGCATTGCCTGCATATGGGTAAGTACACCTATAAGTACACTCATACACATTAAAAAAAAAGCATACAAAGAAGTAGGACAGTGTGAGTCATTCATAGGAAAAACGAACTTGTATAGGAAAAAAGAACTTGTCAGAAACCATTCCTAAAGTAGCCTATACCCTCCAATTACTAGTTAGAGATGTTAAAACAATGCGTCCAAACATGCTCAATGAGCTCATGAAACCATAGTTACAAAATTAAAGCCAGGCATGGTAGCGCATGCCTGTAATCTCAATACTTAGAAAGCTAAGGTAAGAGCCAAGCGTGGTGGTGCACGCCTTTAATCCTAGCACTCGGGAGGCAGAGGCAGGGGTGGATCTTTGTGAGTTCAAGGCCAGCCTGGTCTATGGAGTGAATTCCAGGACAGCTGGGGCTACGGGAGACCTGTCTCGAAAAAAACCAAAAAAAAAAAAAAAAAAAAAAAAAAAAAAAAAAAAAAAAAACAAAAAAAATAAAAAAAAAAAAAAAAAAAAAAAAAAAAAAGCTAAGGTAAGATCATTCAAGAACAGCCTATACTACAAAATAAGTGTTTAAAGTTTAAAAAATTAAGGAAACCAGGAAAATAGTAAGTAAATAATATGAAAATAGCAGCAAAGTGATAGATATAATTAAAAGGAATTTGTGGATAAAGTGCAGCTAGAACTAGGGATGTGGCTTCCTTGGTGGAATGCCTGTGCAGTATACACAAGAACCAACAGCACGGCACAAAACCAAACATAGTGGCACATGTAGGCAATTCCAGCACTCGGAAGGTAGAGGCAAGAGAATCAACAGTTCAAAGTACTCCTTAGCTACACAGAAGTCTAAGGTCAGCCTGGGCTATATGAGACATTGTCTCAAAAAAATAACAACAAAAAAAAGTATAGTTCTGATAAAAATTTACTACAGGAATTCAACCACAGATTCAAAACCCAGGCAGAATAGCCAATTTGAAAATTAAGGCATGGGGCTGGAGAGATAGCCTAGCGGTTAAGAGCACCGACTGCTCTTGCAGAGGACCCAGGTTCAATCCCCAGCACCCACATGGCGGCTAAGAACCGTCTGTAACTCCAATTCCAGGAGAACTCCAGTTCCAGGGGAATCCGACACCATCTTCTGACCTCCGAGGCATTGCACGACACAGGTGCACAGACCTACATGCATACAGTACACTCATACACAGACAAAAATAAATAAATAAAATTTAAAAAAAAAGAAAGAAATTTAAGGCATTCAAAAAACAGTAAGAAAAATGAAGACAGACTGAGGCACCTGTAGGACACCATCAAGCAAACACCATATATACCCTATGAAAAGATAGGTGGCAGAAAACTTTAATTTTTATCTTATGTGTATGAGTGTTTTGCCTGCATGTATGTAAGTACACCCTGTGTTGTGCAGTGCTTATGGAGGTCAGAAGAGGACAATGGATCACCTGGAACTGGAGTAACAGATGGCTGAGTTACCACATGGGTGCTGGGTTACCAAAACTCAGTCCTTGGTAAGAGCAAGCAGTGCTCTTAAATGCTGAACCATCTCTCCAGCCCCCAGAAAAATCTTTTTAAGAATTCTTGAAAATTTCCTAAATCAAATGAAAGACTAAACACCCAAGAAATCTAATGAACTCCAAGGATAAACTCAAAGAGATCCATAATTAGATACCTTATTGTCAAAATCCTAAGTACCAAGACCCTGTCTTAAACCAAAACCAAAACAAAAATTAAAGAGAAGAAAGGAGGAAGAGAAACCAAAGGAAGTAGAGGGAAGGAAACAGAGATTAGAACATCAATGGAGAGAAATTCATGTTTCCTGAAAAAGATTAATAAAACTAGCAAGGCTTTAGCTAAAATGATCAAGAAAAAAGTAGGAAGGGTTACAAAATGAATCTTGGAATAAAAAAAGGAGGACTGCCACCAGAAAATGCTATAAAATCCTCTTTTGTGGTTACCCTGAAACGTAGTGCTTTTAGTCTTCTTGAAGTTGTCAGGTTTGTGGCGCACACAGTCCATGGCTGATACAGAATGGCTTCTGGGCAGCCCCCGTTTTTGTGATCTCTTTGAAGGAGAAAGCATTTTCTCATTAAAGAGATTTCTTCGAACTTTGGTTACCTCTAAAAGCATTGGGGGAGGGAGGAATGGGGAGATAAAGAACTCTATGTTAGTATCAATAATCTAAAGAGGGTAGTACCTAACCACAGAGGCTGCTTATGGAAGCTACTCTAGATTCACATTTCTTTTCTTTTTATTTTTCTTTTTTTTGGTCTTTTTGAGACAGGGTCTCCCTGTAGCCCCAGCTTTCCTGAAACTCATGTAGACCAGGCTGGCCTTGAACTCACAGAAATCCGCCTGGCTCTGCCTCCCAAGTGTATATTCACATTTATTAAAGGGATAACTTTATAGAGCACATTCCCATGGTACCTCAAAACTATTTACCTTACAGATTCCAAAAATATAGATAATTTTATATGAGGTAGTGGCTTCCTATCCTTCTGCACATAGACATATAATTATCTCAGCATTATTTGTTCATGCTAATTCCTTGATGAACTGTCTTAGTAGCCCAGTTAAATAATAAATGTTAGAGCTAATTAAAAAAAAAAAGTTAGGCTGGGCATGGTAGCACATGTCTTTGAATACTAGTACTTAGGAGGCAGAGGCAGGTGATCTCTGTAAGTTGAAGGCCAGCCTGGTCAATATAGTGAGTTCCAGGCCAGCTGGGAGTACTGGGAGTACAGGGAGACCCGTCTCAGAAAGATAAAACAAACAAATAAACAAAAAATAGGTAGAATTCAGCAGTGGAGCCATCTAGCCCTGGATGGTTTTGATGTTGTTTTTAAATAATAAAGGCATGCCTCAGTAATTAAGAGCACTAAGTGCTCTTGCAGAGGACTGGGGTTCAATTCTGAGCACCCACATGTCAGATAATAGCTGTCCCCAATTCCAGTTCCAGAAGATCTGATGCCTCTTCTGACCTCCATAGGCATTGCAAGACATGAATACACCTATATACATGCAAACAATACATTTATACACATAAAAAAATAAATTATTTTTAAAAATCAAAATAAATCCGGGTGTGGTGGCCATACCCATCCCAGCACTTGGGATGCAGAGAGGAAGGCAGATCTCTGTGAGAGCAAGACCAGCTGGGGCTACAGGGAGACCCTGTCTCCAAAAGACCAATAAAAATAAATAAATAAAGATAAAATGAATTTGATATTTTTATTTATTTTTATTAAAAATTTCTGTTTCTTCAGTCTATGAAGAATGAAAAGTAGCTTATATCCTATTAATTTGTCCAATTAACCTACTTTAACTAATTTGTTGGTATATAGCTGGTAACTGTTCACAATATTCCACTACACATATGATTGAAATCTTACTTTTTTAGGAATACAAGAAAGAAGCACATTAGTTTTTACATTAAATTAGAAACTTTACTCATTATAAAATAGACATAATTTTATTTTTGTCTTTTTGAGATAGAGTCTCGCTGTAGCCCCAGCTATCCTAGAACTCACTATGTAAACCAGGCTGGCCTTGAATTCACAGAGATCTGCCTGACTCTGCCTCTGGAGTGCTGGGATTAAAGGTGCAGTGCACATTACCATGCCCAGCTAGACATATTTTCTTTTCTTTTTTTTTGGGGGGGGTCCTTTCGAGACAGGGTCTCCCTGTAGCCCCAGCTGTCCTGGAACTCACTCTGTAGACCAGGCTGGCCTTGAACTCACAAAGATCCACCTGCCTCTGCCTCCGAGTGCTAGGATTAAAGGCGTGCACCACCACACCTGGCGACATATTTTCTTAACCAATAATGAAATGAATCTGTAATTTATATTAAATACATGCAATCAAAATAAATCTGTCAATTCAGTGAATAACATGTGTTGAAAAAACAAAGCATACCTTGTACTGTGTTTTTCACTTGGAGCAGAGGCTGTGCAGGAGCTGGGTTTGAGTGGTCCTAGAAATGGGAAACAAAATCTACATGAGAGTTCCCTCAAATAAAAAAATAAAAATTTTACCTACAACCTTTTGATCTTTGCAATTCACTCAGAGGGCTCCATAACAGAAAGAGTAAAATGCACTTAAGAACATGTTCCAGAGACATGCCCCCTACACTGAAGTAATACAAAGAAAAAGCATCATGAATGTGCTTTGAAACTGAAATAGTTTCATATGCACACCATCATAGAGATCTGTAATGGTGAAAGTTTTAGAAAAATCAGAATAGGGCCAGCGAGATAGCTCAGTGGGTAAAAGGCACTCGGCACTATGCCTGATGACTGAGTTTGACCCCTGAAATCCACACTGTGGGAGAGAACCAACTCTCATAAACTGTCCTCAGACCTCTATAAGTGCACTGTGGCATGTGCACCCCCCAATACACAAAGTTATTTTTTTTAATCAGAATAAGTAGAGTAGGTTAAATCATTTGTTCTTCCAGCTGTTTTATTTGTATTTTTAAAAGATTTTATATGTGTATTAGTGTATTGCCTGCATGTATATAAGTGCACTTGTGTTGGGCAATGCCTGCAGAGGTCAGAAGAAGGTGTTGGATTCCCCTGGAACTGAGAGGCATTGGATTCCCCAGAAACTGAAGTTACAAACAGTTAGCCGCCATGTGGATTCTGGGGATTACTTCCATAGACACTTTAACATCTGATCCTTTCAGCTGTCATTATCTACAGTACTTACTAACTTGATAAACATTCTTTATTCAGTATCAAATCCCTATCTACAAAAGGCTTGTCTGAAAGAAGCAGACTCCCTAAAATAAGTTTCAAATGCTGGGCATGGTGGCGCATGCCTTTAATCCTAGCACTTGGGAGGCAGAGTGAGCTCCAGGCCAGCTGGGACTAAAGGGAGACCCTGTCTCAAAAAAAGACAAAAAAGAAAAAAGTTTCAAATAATGATAGAAAGTGCAAAGCACTATAAAACCTAACAGGCTGGAGAGATGGCCTATGGGTTAAAAGTGCCGACTGCTCTTGCAGAGGACCCGGGCTTGATTCCCAGCACCCACATGGCAGCTGAGAACCAACCGTCTTTAACTCCAGTTCCAGGGGAATATGACACCCTCTTCTGACCTCTGCAGCATTGCACAACACAGGTGCACAAACCTATATGCAGACAGTACATTCATACACATAAAAAAAAAAAAAGCCAAAACCACCACCACCACCGACAACAAAAACCTAGTAAGAACAGGTCTCCCAACTTCTGTTCAGCTGCTTTCAGATCTCATCCTCTTCTGTCATGATGGCAAGCTCTCTAAGATTTACATTTTATTCACGGGTAAAGGTATGGTAAGAAAGTGAGTATTACTAAGAGAAATCCCATCTCCCCACCAAAGGACAGCTCTAGAAATGAAGAGCAACCACTCTTGATTGGCTGCATGGTGAAGCCAGCTCCCATACACTTTAACTCCTCAAACAGCTCATGTTCAAAGTTTTGTTGCATTTTTAGTCCTCCTTTTCTAGGCCAATTCAAGGTAGGTTTTGAGTTGTTTTTATTACAATCAATAACATTTCAAATCCTTATATATTTATTCTGCCACAAACAAAACAAACAAAGAAACAGTGCTGGGATGACAAGTGTGCATCGCCACATCTGACATTTTGTATGTGGGTTCTGGAGATTGAACACAGGTCCTCATTATTACATGGTCAATACTTTACCAACTAAGCTATTTTCCCAATCCCTGGCTTTTATTTTAAACATGGGTTCTAGAGCTCAAACTCAGGCCCTTATGCTTTTAAGGTAAGAGCTTTATTGACTAAGCTATCTCCCCAGCTCTAGCTCCCCACCACCATTTTTTTAAAACATAGGTTCTAGGGACTGAACTCAGGTTTTAAGTACTTTATCAAGTATACTATCTCCCCAGTCCCTAACATACTCTTGAATAAAACAGGTAACCTCTTAAATTAGTCTCTCTCTCTCCTTTCTTTTTTTTTTTTTTTGGTCTTTTTGAGACAGGGTCTCCCTGTAGTCCCGGCTGTCCTGAACTCACTCTGTAGACCAGGCTGGCCTTGAACTCACAAAGATCCGCCTGCCTCTGCCTCGAACTCACAGAGATCTGCCTCCTCTGCCTCCGGAGTGCTGGGATTAAAGGCATGCGCCACCACACCCAGAAAATTAGTATTAGATTGTATATTTCTTTATTCCTTTGCTTATAGCTTTATACATGTTCATAAAAATATTCAACAGTTGGAAGCCAGGTGTGGTGGCCCACGCCTTTAATCTCAGCACTCCAGAGGCAGAGGCAGAGGCAGGCGTATCTCTGTGAGTTCAAGGCCAGCCTGGTCTACAGAGCAAGCTCCAGGACAGCTGGGATGAAACTAAAGGAAGACCCTGTCTCAAAAAGACCAAAAAATTAAAAAAAAAAAAAAAATCAACAGTTGGAACATATTCAATCCAAAAGTAAAAAACCTAGCTGCCAGTTGGAGAGATGGCCTAGCGGTTAAGAGCGCCGACGGCTCTTACAGAGGACCTGGGTTCGATCCCCAGCACCCACATGGCGGCCAAGAACCATCTGGAACACCAATTCCAGGAAAGCTCCAGTTCCAGGGGAATCTGACACCTCTTCTGACCTCCGCGGCACTGCACGACACAGGTGCACACACCTGCATGCAGACAGTACATTCATACACATACAGAAATAAATAAAATTTAAAAAATTAAAAAATATTAAAAAAAAAACCTAGCTGCTCTAAAATCTGAAGTTTTTCTGATTGTCAACACTGTATGCAAATACTCCAAATTCCAAACGCTCTGAAATGTGAAACAGTTCTGCTCTCAAGCATTTCAGATAAGGGATGCCAACCTTTATCTGAGGAGTACATGTCTATATCCTCCAAAGTCCATTTCCCAAAAGTGGAGATACTGCTCATCATCCTTGTGTCAGCTCACAGAAATAATATCTTTTCTTGTTTATTGGAGATTACTTACATTTTTCATAGCTCTCTTGGACATTTTGGGAATTTCAATTTGCCGAAGATTCTGTGAAACCTCTGCAATGCTTTTATGTCTTAATAGTGCATTTTTCCTGTACAAATACAGAGGAAACGGTCAAAACATGACAGACATAACGTATAGTTACACACACACACACACACACACACACACACACCACACACGCACAAAAAAGCATCAAGAAAATGTTTAAGGTAATAGAAACCTGATCTTATTTCATAAAATGTTCCTAGTTCCATGTGGATAGTAAGGAAGAGTGTTGTTAAGCCAAAATAAACAGCACGTGTTTATTCTCTGAATAATATAGAGTGTCAGAGGCTACTTGGAAGGAATTCCTGACAGTTTCCTTTTGTGATTCAGATACAAGGGCAACTGTTAAATCAGTACCTCAATTGGACAAAGATAGGAAGATTGTTTTTAAACCCACCCTTTCTCTGAACCTTAATAACTGCTTGATGCCTTGAGCTCCTACCTTCTCTTCTTGGCTGATCTGGTCCGTAGCTCCTCCAGCTGGTCAGACTCAGTGTTGGCTGACACTGATATGTGAGTGCCTGATGAAAGAGGTGGCGACTTGCTCTCCTGTGTAATTGAGTCATCACTGAAAAATTCTGGAGGAAGGACACCAGCCAGCTTCTGAGGAATCATAAACCCCAGGCTGTGGTAAAGTTTTCCAATTGTCATTGGGATGGAGTCAATATAGCTGTGGAGTAGATTGGTTAAATGTAGAACAGAGTTATCTTTTTTTAAATTTTTTAAAAATTTTATTTATTTTCTATGTGTATGAATGTACTGTCTGCATGTAAGTTTGTGCACCTGTGTTGTGCAGTGCCTTGGAGGTCAGAAGAGGGTGTCAGATTCCCCTGGAACTGAAGTTCTCCTGGAATCATCTTATCATCTCTATTTCCTCCATTACTTTCCATGAAAAACAAATAAAAAAACAAAACTCCCCCAAACACCCTTGCAATTCTAGGATTCTAAGACAATAACACATGTAGGTCTTTTTTTTTTTTTNTTTTTTTTTAATTTTTATTTTATGTGTATGAGTGTATTGCTTGCATGTATGTAAGTGCACCGGAGTTATGCAATGCCCACAGAGGTGAGAAGAGAGCGCCAGATCCCTGGAACTGGAGCTACAGATTATTAGCCACCATGCGGGTGCTGGAAACCAAACCTAGGTCCAATTAACAGCTCTTAATCACTGAGCCATCTCTCTAGCCTTCCATGTGTAGTTCTTGGTAAAACAATTTAAAGCCAACAGCCATTAAACTTACAATCCCAAAATCTCCTCCAGAAACTCGGATGGGTGTGCTGAGTCCTCAGTGAGACACATCGTTCGAAGCAAATCTGTTACCTGAAGGAGATTATAGAAAATCACCATAGGCCTCTGCTGGGCAGCTGAAAGCACAAGGGCATGTTCTCAGAGCAGTAGCCATATACTTGCCTCTTCCACTATCTGCTCTTCCTCATCTGTACTTTCCAGTATTGAAGGGCACTGTACACACATCTCCAGACGAAGAAATACTTGAAGCTGGCACCTTGAGAAAACAAAATACTTCCTCATATTTACTTTGATTGGCAGTTACTGAAAACTCATTATATTTCAGTAGAGATCTAGTTATATAAGAAACAAAGGGGGGCTGGAGAGATGGCTCAGCAGTTGAGAGCACCAAATGCTCTTGCAGAGGACCCGGGTTCGATCCCCAGCACCCACATGGCGGCTAAGAACCGTCTTTAACTCCAGTTCTGGGGGAATCCAACACCCTCTTCTGACCTCTGCAGCATTGCATGACATGGGTGCACAAACCTACATGCAGACAGTACACTCATACACATAAAAAAATTTTTTTAAAAATTAAAAAAAAAAGAAACAAAGGAGCACTTGCCTAGCGTGTACAAAGCTCTGGGTTCAATCTCCAGTACTAGAAAAAAGGGGAGCAGGGCAGGGGTGGAGGTGGGATGCTGGGGATGTAGTTCAGTTAGTCAAGTGCTTGCCTAAGGAAGTAAAGAGAAATGGAAAGGAGGAAGAAAGGGAGGTGCAGAGGGACAGACCAGTAAAAAGAGCCGAGGCTTTCTCTAAATACTGATGCACTCATTAGGTAAACAGGTGACTCAAACTTCCCATTAGAACATCATAAAGAATCACTAACAACCAGGCGTGGTGGCACACGCCTGTAATCCCAGCACTCAGGAGGCAGAGGCAGACTCACGAACCTGTGAGTTCAAGGACAGTCTGGTCTACATAGTAAGTTCAAGACAGCTGGAGCTACAGGAAGACCCTGTCTCAAAAAGACTTAAAAAAAAAAAAAAAGAAAAAAAAAGAATCAATTACAAAAGTATATTCCAGCAGTTGGGAACTTTCACCTCAGCTTTGTTTTGGAGTAATGGTAAAATTAAATAAAACACCGTGGTTACTTACTCTCTTACTTTGATGTCTCTATCCAGTTTTTCCCAGAGATTCTGCCGAAAAGTTTTGCTGCTTTTTAAGAGATTGCTTTTTACATGATTCAGGCAGGTTACCTGCAAATACAAATTGTAACATAAGAGAATACTAAGTCGCTTATTTTTACTTTCTTTCATAGTTGACTAATTGCCCTAAGGGAGGTATATTATCTTATATCTTTTATTTGAATGAAAAACACTAAAATGAGTATTTTTTTTTTTACATTTTAAAGAGAATGTGGGCAGAAAAACAGTATTTATTATCAAGTGGACACAGCAAGACTGATGATTAAACTATTAAAAGGAAGGTTCCACAAAGCAGAGATGGACAAGTCTAATATAAACAACTCCCTTTGCTGAGAGCCTTGCTTTGGCCATTAAACAGGAATAACAACAAAAGACAGTCTAAAACAGTGGTTTGTAACACTGCTAGTATCTAAGTTAAGTGGGCCATTTTTAAAAACTAGTAGATGCCCATGTCCTAACACCAAGAGATGTGGAATTATTCTGTCAATCTGGAAGGACCAGGCACTATTTAAATTAAAAATTAAATTCAAGCCAGGCGTGGTGGCGCACACCTTTAATCCTAGCACTCAGGAGGCAGAGGCAGGGGGATCTTTGTGAGTTCAAGGCCAGCCTGGTCTACAGAGTGAGTTCCAGGCCAGCTGGGGCTACAGGGAGACCCTGTCTCGAAAAGACCAAAATTAAATTCAACTGATTTTAAAGGGCAGCTAGGGTTAAAAAAAAACAAACATACATTGGTTTGGTTCACACAGCTAACATGCAGCACAAGTGACAGCTCTTTCAGAAGTCTACTGGCCCCATTTCTTTGATTTCTGCTCCATCAATTACCTGTATCTACCTTCCAAACTCTACAATTCTATTCATTCCTCTGCTCATCATTTTTGAATCATGTATGGCATAACAGAGATTTCCCATACTATATGAATCAAACCCACCAAACACATACTATATCTGTGAAAATGTATTTGGACTTTCTTACTTCTAATTCCTTGGCGTCTTTTGACTTTAGGAACACCTTAATGGTTGAGACCATATTCTGAGCACATGAATACAATGTGATTTCTCCTGTGGCCACAGTCTTTTGATAATTTTCATGTATGTAAGATAGTAGCTCCTCTTCAGTTTTAAAATCTGTAGGAGAAGAAAAAGACCATTTTGTTTATCATATTCAGATTAACTCTTTATATCATTTAAAAGCTTTCCAACTTGGGAGATTTTTGTCTTCCAAAAGAAACCTAACTATGTATGGGTTTCCATGACAGGTGCTAGGGGTTACTAGCATAGAGAGTATAGATGCCTGGAGTGGTGTTAAACAACCTACAGTGTCTACCACAGCCCACGTAAGAAAGGAGTATCTGCTCTAAAATGTCAATAGTGCCATGATTGAGAAAGAATAGTGATAAGGCTTTGCAAGTATAAATAATAAAAGTTTAAGATTAAGAATAAAATCTTTTTCATAAAGGACATGATTTTTTCTATCTAAAATATAAAAAAATTAACAAGAAAGCTCTTTGAATTAATGAAGAACTATAACAAAGTTATATGAAACAAAGTTAATCTATAAAAGTCTATCCTTGGGCTGGAGAGATAGCCTAGTGGTTAAGAGCACTGACTGCTCTTGCAGGGACCCGGGTTCGATCCCCAGCACCCACATGGTGGCTAAGAACCATCTGTAACTCCAATTCCAGGAGAACTCCAGTTCTGGAGGAAACTGAGACCCTCTTCTGACCGCCGAGGCATTGCACGACACGGGTATACATACCTACATGCAGACAGTACATTCATACA
>VZQC01002915.1:525004-535325 GCA_009823505.1 Rhizomys pruinosus
CCCTGCACTATCTCTCTAGCCCCTAAATAGGTAGTATGAAGCTAGCCTGGCTATATGACATCTTCTTTCAAAATAAATAAATGAACAAATGAAGGAAAACAAAGTGGTGGCTCCTGAAGAATGACAGCCAAGGCTATTTTCTGGCTTCCACATTCACAGGGACAAATCCTAGTCTGGTCTTCCCCAAGTAAAGTATTTCTTCTGTTCAGATGTTTGTGTGTGGTCTCTCTCTTCTCCCTTATACTTCGTTTTACTTGTTTATTTATTTATACAAGATTTCATACAGACCTCAAATTCACTATGTACTTGAGAATGAAGTACATCTCCCCAGAGCTGAGATTAAAGGACTACACTACTGTGCTCAGTTTTATGTGATGCTGGGGATCAAAGGCTTTCCTGAACACAAGTACTCTATCAACTAGGCTTCATCCCCATTGTCTAGCACTCTTATATATTAACACAGACACCAAATGCTTGAGAACATGAATACCTTTACATTTACAACTTCTTAATGTTCTTCCTCTGTCTTCTAATTTATCTGCCATTCTTCCACAAATTGTCTTTTGGAGCCCTTTCTCCACAGCCACATCTGGACTACCATCTGGATGTAACTTCTGAGCCTTTACATTTAGCCTCGCCACATTCAACATCTTCAAGGAACGGGACATGGTATTCATCTTCTGTCTCACTGGAGTACGAGGGACGCCGCCTAGCATGGGAAGAAAAGTCAACTTTCTCTTCTGTGGAATCAATAACTGTGTTAATTCAAATACCATGAAAGATACTGAATGAAGTATATATGTATATTTTACCACTTCAGATATTATGTGAATTAGGTAGCTCTTGCATTTGGTTCTACCTACAGTATAGGATCAATAGGCTCCTTCTAACTGAAGTTCAAGAACTAAACATCTTAATGATCTTCACATAAACCAAATACCAATCACAACCATTTTAGTGTTACCCAGCAGGCACAGAGGTAATGAGATGTTTCTTTTTTACACAGCTGCGGACAGACCCCAGAACAAGTGCATGCTAGGCAAGTGTATTTTCTGAAATACAATTTAGTAATCTGTATCAAGCGCCAATTTTCAAATGCTTTAACACAGTAACTTACATTTGGAAACTGCTGCAAAGCAAATCTCTCAAACTATATGTATGATACATACTGTAGAATTATTTACAATGATAAAAACTGAAAACAATCTACTTGCTCAACAACATAAATAAAATAATTAAAATGGCGAATATGAGGCTGGAGAGATGGCTCAGCAGTTGAGAGTACTGGGTTTGATTCCCATCACTCACATGACCTAACATCCACCTGTAACTCCAGTTCTAGGGGCTCCAATGGCTCCTTGACCCCTGCAGGCACGGTACAACATGTGTGCACTTATACACAGGCAATACACTCAAAGACATAAAATAAAAATAATAAAGGGCTGGCATGGTGGCACAAGCCTTTAATCCCAGCACTCAGAAGGCAGAGGCAGGTAGATATCTGTGAGTTCAAGGCCACCCTGGTCCACCTGGTGAGTTCTAGGCCAGCTGGAGCTACAGGGTGATCCTGTCTCAAAAAGACCAAAAAGTATGCCGGGCATGGTGACACACGCATTTAATCCCAGCACTTGGGAGGCAGAGGCAGGCAGATCTCTGTGAGTTCAAGTCCAGGCTGGTCTACATAGTGAGCTCCAGGCCAGCTGAGACTAAAAGAGACAAAAAGACAAAAAAGACAAAAAACAAAATAAAGACCAAAAAGTAAATAAATAAAAAGACCCCTCCAAATAAATAAAATAAAGCAGCAAGATGAGCTGGGAATGTAGCTCTGTGGCAGAGTACTTGCCTAGCTTGCCTGATGTTCTGGAGAGTGCAGGTAAGTTCAACAAACACCTATTTATAAGCAGAATACAGAGCTATATTCAATTTTCCATTATAATAAAAATGAAGATGCTGTATTCATGAGGAAAAACATGTTATTTAATCATGTTGAATTAATGCATTTTCAGATTTAAAATACAAAAAAATGCCATTAGTTATGATTTCAATCTTAAACAACCTTTTTTTTTAAAGATACAACCATCTTTTAAAACACATGGTCTAGGGGCTGGAGAGATGGCCTAGCGGTTAAGAGTGCCGACCGCTCTTACAGAGGACCTGGGTTCAATCCCCAACACCCACATGGCGGCCAAGAACCGTCTGAAACTTCAATTCCAGGAGAACTCCAGTTCCAGGGGAATCTGAGACCCTCTTCTGACCTCCGCGGCATTGCACGACACAGGTGCACAGACTCACATGCAGACAGTACATTCATACACATACAGAAATAAAAAAAAAAAAAAAAACAAAAGGTCAAACCCAGGGCTGGGGCCACCTCCCCCCCACATGGTTCAAAGCCAGTCGTTGGTGGCAATATATTTTAATCCTAGCACTTGGGAGACAGAGGCAGGTGGATCTTGGTGAGTTCAAGGCCAGCCTGGTCTACAGAGTGAGTTCCAGGACAGCTGGGGCTACAGGGAGACCCTGTCTCAAAAAGAAAAAAAAAAAAAAAAAAGATAAAACACACAAAAAAAAAACGGTCTTAGCTGGGCGTGGCTCAGGAGGCAGAGGCAGGCAGATCTCTATGAGTTCAAGGCCAGCTTGTCTACATAGCGAGTTCTGGGATAGCTGGGATAGCTGGAGATTAAAAAAAAGTGCTTTCAGAAACAGCCTTTCCATGTGCATACGTTTCTTTCTGCTGCCTTCTTGATGACTAATGGTAGAGTCTTCATGGGATTTTCTCTGGTAGAGCTCAGAGAGGCAACGTGTTAATTCACTTTCAGTTTTGGAGGATTCTTCCTTACGAGGTGAGGCAGCCTGAAGTAACCTATAAAGACAAGATGTATAGCATAAAGCTAAAATCTCATTTCCCAAATGCTTTAAGAACAAACAAAAACAAGTAGCAAAAAAATCATAATTCATGCCTTTAATCCTAGCACTCGGGAGGCAGAGGCAGGTGGATCTCTGTGAGTTCAAGGCTAGCCTGGTCTACAGAGTGAGTTCCAGGCCAGCTGGGACTACAGGGAGACAAAAAAAAAAAAAAAAAAAAATCATAATTGTCTTAAAAGCTAAAGACACCCCTATATCAAAAATATATTTTTAAAGGTTTTGTTTATTTTTATTTATTTATTTTGAGACAGGGTCTCCCCCAGCTGGCCTGGAACTCACTCTGTAGACCAAGCTGGCCTTGAATTCAGAGATCCGCCTGCCTCTGCCTCCCAAGTGCTAGGATTAAAGGCACGTGCCATCACACTTGGCTTAATGACAGTTCTTAGCTGACACCTGGTTGCTGGGAACTGAACCCAGGTCCTATGCAAGAGCAGTTGGTGCTTTTAAGTGATGAGCCATTTCTACAGCCCCGATTTTGTGTATTTTTAATTATGTGTATGTATCTATGTGTGGGCATGTGCACATGAGTACAGGCACCCAAGTAGGCCAGAAGAGGGCCTCAGATCCCCTGGAACTGGAGTTACAGGTGATTATAAGCTGCCCAGTATGGACTCCAGAACTGGAGTCCTCTGCCAAACAGCAAGCATTCTTAACTGCTGAGCCATCTCTCTAGTCCCCCCCAAAACATTTTTTTTTGTCTTTTTGAGACAGGGTCTCCCAGCTGGCCTGGAGCTCGATATGTAGACCAGGCTAGCCTTGAACTCACAGAGATCTGCCTGCCTCTGCCTCCCAAGTGCTGGGATTAAAGGTGTACACCACCGGGGCTGGAGAGATGGCCTAGTGGTTAAGAGTGCCGACCGCTCTTACAGAGGACCCGGGTTCGATCCCCAGCACCCACATGGCGGCTGAAAACCGTCTGAATCTCCAATTCCAGGAGAACTCCAGTTCCAGGGGAATCCGACACCCTCTTCTGACCTCCGCGGCATTGCACGACACGGGTGACAAACCTGCATGCAGACAGTACAGTCAACACATACAGAAATAAATNATCTGGATGTAACTTCTGAGCCTTTACATTTAGCCTCGCCACATTCAACATCTTCAAGGAACGGGACATGGTATTCATCTTCTGTCTCACTGGAGTACGAGGGACGCCGCCTAGCATGGGAAGAAAAGTCAACTTTCTCTTCTGTGGAATCAATAACTGTGTTAATTCAAATACCATGGAAAGATACTGAATGAAAGTATATATGTAATAATTTTAGCCATTCAGAGTACTTATGTGCATTAGGTACTCTTGCATTGGTCTACACTACAGTATAGGATCAATAGGCTCCTTCTAACTGAAGTTCAAGAACTAAACATCTTAATGTCTTCACATAAACCAAATACCAATCACAACCATTTAAGTGTTACCCAGCAGGCACAGAGGGTAAGAGATGTTTTTTTTAGTACACAGCTGCGGGAAGACCCCAAACAAGTGCATGCTAGGCAAGTGTATTTTCTGAAATACAATTTAGTAATCTGTATCAAGCGCCAATTTTCAAATGCTTTAACACAGTAACTTACATTTGGAAACTGCTGCAAAGCAAATCTCTCAAACTATATGTATGATACATACTGTAGAATTATTTACAATGATAAAAACTGAAAACTTTAAAGTATATTCTCACAAAAATAAGATATTAAAATGGCGAATATCGAGGCTGGAGAAGATGGCTCAGGCTCCTCTGAGAGAACTGGGTTTGATTCCCATCACTCACATGGGGGGCTCACCTAACCATCACCTGTAACTCCCAGTTTCTAGGGGCTCCATGGCTCCTTGACCCTGCAGGCACGGTACAACATGTGTGCACTTATACACAGGCAAGTACACGCAAAGACAATAAAATAAAAATAATAAAGGGCTGGCATGGTGGCACAAGCCTTGTAATCCCAGCACTTCCAGAAGGCAGGGACAGGTAGATATCTGTGAGGCAAGGACACCACTGGCACCTGGTGAGTTCTAGGCCAGCTGGAGCTAACAGGGGTGATCCTGTCTCAAAAGACAAAAAGTATTTAGAAGCCGGGCATGGTGAGCACAAATTAATCCCAGCACTGAAGAAGCAGAGGCAGGCAGATCTCTGGTGAAGTTCAATCCAGGCTGGTCTACATAGTGAGCCCAGGCCAGCTGAGACTAAAAGAGAAAAAAGACAAAAAGACAAAAAACAAATAAAGAACAAAAAGTAAATAATAAAAGACCCCTCCAAATAAATAAATAAAGCGCAAAATGAGCTGGGAATGTAGCTCTGTGGCAGAGTACTGCCTAGCTTGCCTGATTTCTGGAGAGTGCAGGTAAGTTCAACAAACACATATTTATAAGCAGAATACAGAGCTATATTCAATTTTCCATTATAATAAAAATGAAGATGCTGTATTCATGAGGAAAAACATGTTATTTAATCATGTTGAATTAATGCATTTTCAGATTTAAAATACAAAAAAATGCCATTAGTTATGATTTCAATCTTAAACAACCTTTTTTTTTAAAGATAGCAACCATCTTTTAAAACACATGGTCTAGGGGCTGGAGAATGCCATAGCGGTTAAGAGTGGCACGACCGCGTCTTACAGAGGACACTGGGTTCAATCCCCCAGCACACCACATGGCGGCCAAGAAGCCGTCTGAAACTTCAATTCCAGATAACTCCAGTTCCAGGGGAATCTGAGACCCTCTTCCTGACCTCCGCGGCATGCACGACACAGGTGCATCAGAACTCACATGCAGACCAGTACATTCAATAACACATACAGAAATAAAAAAAAAAAAAAACCACATGGTCTAAGCCCATGGCGTGGTGGCATAGATACTTTAATCAGCACGTGTGGGGCGACAGAGGAGGGAGAGTTTTGTGAGGTCAGGCCAGCCTGTCTACCAAGTGAGTTTCCAGGACAGCTGGGGCTACAGGGAAGACCCTGTCTAGCAAAAAGAACAAAAAAAAAAAAAAAAAGATAAAACACACGGTCTTAGCTGGGCGTGGCTCAGGAGGCAGAGGCAGGCAATCTCTATGAGTTCAAGGCCAGCTTGTCTACATAGCGAGTTCTGGGATAGCTGGGATAGCTGGAGATTAAAAAAAATTGCTTGTCAGAAACCCTGTTCCATGTGCATACGTGTTCTTTCTGCTGCCTTCTTGATGACTAATGGTAGAGTCTTCATGGGATTTTCTCTGGTAGAGCTCAGAGAGGCAACGTGTTAATTCACTTTCAGTTTTGGAGGATTCTTCCTTACGAGGTGAGGCAGCCTGAAGTAACCTATAAAGACAAGATGTATAGCATAAAGCTAAAATCTCATTTCCCAAATGCTTTAAAACGAACAAACAAAAGCAAAAAACAAAACCAAAAAAATATCAATAGGTATTAATCCTAGCACTCGGAGGCAGAGGCAGGTGGATCTCCTGTGAGTTCAAGGCTAGCCTGGTCTACAGTAGTGAGTTCCAGGCAGCTGGGACTACAGGGAGACCAAAAAAAAAAAAAAAAAAAATCATAATTGTCTTAAAAGCTAAAGACACCCCTATATCAAAAAACTATTTTTAAGTAAAAAAAATGTTTATTATATTATTATTTTGAGACAGGGTCTCCTTGTGGCCCAGGCTGGCCTCAAAGTTTTACTGTAGCCAAAGCTGGCCTTGAATTCAGAGATCCCGCCTGCCTCTGCCCCAGTGCTAGGATTAAAGGCACGTGCATCCACACTTTGCTTAATGACAGTTCTTTAGTACACCAAGTGTTTGCTAGGAACTGAACCCAGTCGCAATGCAAGAGCAGTCGTGCTTTTGAAGGAGAGCTCATCTCCAGACCCGATCACATCTTATATTATTTTAATGTATGTGTATGTATCTAGTGTGCTGGGCATGGTGCACAGGAGTGCAGGCCCAAGTAGGCCAGAAAGAGGGCCTTTAGATCCCCTGGAACTGGGAGTTACAGGTGATTATAAGCTGCCCAGTATGGACTCCAGAAACTGGGTCCCTCTGCCAAAACAGCAAGCATTCTATAACTGCTGAAGCCATCTCTCTAGTCCCCCCCAAAACATTTTTTTTTTGTCTTTTGCAGACAGGGTCCTCCAGCCTGCCGGAGCTCGATATGTAGAACGCAGGGCTAGGCTTGAACTCACAGAGAATCTGCCTGCCTCTGCCCTCCCAAAGTGCTGGATTAAAGGTGTACACCACCGGGCTGGAAGAATGGCCTAGTGGTTTAAGAGTGCCGACCGCTCTTACAGAGGACCCGGGTTCGATCCCCAGCACCCACATGGCGGCTGAAAAACCGTCTGAATCTCCAATCCAGGAGAACTCCAGTTCCAGGGGAATCCGACACCCTCTTCTGACCTCCGCGGCATTGCCACGACACGGGTGCACAACCTGCATGCAGACAGTACATTCACTACACATACAGAAATAAACAAAATTAAAAAAAAAAATTCCTTTAAAAAAGGTGTGCACCACCACACCCAGCTCCCTAAAAACATTTTTTAGGAGGAAAGATATCTCTCTCTCTCTCTCTCTCTCTCTCTCTCTCTCTCTTCTCTCTTTCTCTCTCTCCCCTCTCTCCTGTTCTGTTCTTGTGAGGCAACATTTCAGTTTGTCCACTCAGTTCCCACACTTTAAGATAAAGCCACAAAATATTTCTGTAATCCTGAGGGAGGAGAATCAGAGAGGTTGAACTATATAGTGAATCCAGACTAGCCTGGGCTATACATGTATTTTTTGTGTCAACTAATAAAATAAAAGATAATAGTGTGCAGCAACACTACATTATAAATACTATAATGACTATGAATCATTCTTTCATATCATAAAATAATACAGAATTAATAAGATAATGAAGTGGGGCAGATGGGATCCTTAGCAATTAAATACTTTTCTCCCTAAACATCAGTCACTAAAAAAAAATATGAAAAGTAGTAAAATATTGTTTGCCTTTCCTTTCCTCTTTCCTCCCCTCCTCTCCTTTTCCACTCCCCCTGCCCCTCCCTTCCCTCTCCCCCTCCCTCCCCCTTCCTCTCCCCCTCCCTCCCTTCCTTCTCCCCCTCCCCTCCCCTCTCCTCTCTTTTCTTCTTTTTGAGACTCCCTGTAGCCCCAGCTGGCTGTATGGAACTCACTATGTGAACCAGGCTAGCCTGGAACTCACAGAGATCCACCCACCTCTGCCTCCTGAGTGCTCGGATTAAAGGCATGCACCACTACATCTGATCAGGAAGGCACTTTTTTTTTTTTTTTTGGTCTTTTCGAGACAGGGTCTCCCTGTAGTCCCAGCTTTCCTGGAATTCGCTCTGTAGACCAGGCTGGCCTTGAACTCACAAAGATCCACCTGCCTCTGCCTCCCAAAAGCTAGGATTAAAAGCGTGCGTCACCACACCCGGCAGCAATAGCATTTTAAAAAACGTATTATTGGGGGGCTGGAGAGATGGCCTAGCGGTTAAGAGCACCGACTGCTCTTATAGAGGACCCGGGTTCGATCCCCAGCACCCACATGGCAGCTGAGAACCGTCTGTAACTCCAATTCTAGGAGAACTCCAGTTCCAGGGGAATCCGACACCCTCTTCTGACCTCCACAGCATTGCACGACACGGGTGCACAGACCTACATGCAGACAATACATTCATAAACATTAAATAAATAAATAAATAAATAAATACATAAATAAATAAATACATAAATATTATTGGGGCTGCAGAGATGGTTTGGCAGTTAAGAGCACTGACTACTCACTCTTGTGGTGGAGGACCTAGGTTCGATTCCCAGCACCCACAAGGGGCCTAACAACCATCTGCAACTCCAGTTCCATGTGCAAAACCCACACCCCTTTTTGACCTCTGTGGGTGTTGCATGACATGGATGCACTTACACACATGCTGGCAATACAGTCATACACATAAAATAAAAATAATAAAATATTTGTGAAAAAAAATTCTTGTGCGCTGGGCAGCCATTAATCCTAGTACTCGGAAGGCAGAGGGAAGTGGATCTTTGTGAGTTCCAGGCCTACATAGTGAGTTCCAGCCAATTGAAACTAAAGGGAGACCCTGTCT
Source organism: Rhizomys pruinosus (assembly GCA_009823505.1). Lineage (NCBI taxonomy): Eukaryota > Metazoa > Chordata > Mammalia > Rodentia > Spalacidae > Rhizomys > Rhizomys pruinosus. Next base: position 533,991 of record VZQC01002915.1, read on the forward strand.
CAAAACCAAACCAAAACAAAACAAAAACAAAACACTTGTATACATAAACTAAAAATAAATAAAATTAACAATAAAAATTGTATTGTTTACATCTCAATATTTTCCATTATTTGACATTATCTGACTAGAAGGTAGGAAAAAGTCATGACATTCAAAGGTCAGAATACGTGCAGGGCTATCATCTTTACACATGCAGGTTGTTCATGGTGAGCTGGCAGTTCCTTTAACAGTAGAGAAGATCTTCCCTTTTTAAAAATTTTTCTGAATTTTTGCTGTTAATTTGGAAAAAAAAGTAGTATCTTTTCAACTAGAAAAGCACAGACTACAATATAAATAGACACAGGTAAGTTGCCTGCCTTTACCTCCCCAGCACTCGGGAGGTAGACACAGGCGGTTCTCTGTAAGTTCCAGACTAGCTGGGGATAACCTGTCTCAAAAAAGACCCCCACTCCACCAAAAGATACAATTAAAGTCCCACTCCATCTTTTCCTATCCATTCTCCCTACAGATATTTCTAGTGTTTATATCTTATGCATAGACACACATGTACACGTACACACACATACACATTAAATTTCTATTTTATATACTGTAAATTTTTTTAATTTTTTTTTTAATTTTTATTTTTGTATGTGTATGAATGTACTGTCTGCATGTAGGTTTGTGCACCCGTGTCATGCAATGCCGTGGAGGTCAGAAGAGGGTCTCGGATTCCCCTGGAACTGGAGTTCTCCTGGAATTGGAGTTACAGACGGTTCTTAGCCGCCATATGGGTGCTGGGGATCGAACCCAGGTCCTCTGCAAGAGCAGTCGGTGCTCTTAACCGCTAGGCTATCTCTCCAGCCCTTTTTAAAAAATTTTTTAAGTGTATGAATGTACTGTCTGCACGTAGGTCTGCACACCCATGTCATGCAATGCCGAGGTGGTCAGAAGAGGGTGTCAGATTCCCCCAGAACTGGAGTTAAAGATGGTTCTCAGCCACCATGTGGGTGCTGGGAATTTAACCCGGGTCCTCTGCAAGAGCAGTCGGTGCTCTTAACCGCTAGGCCATCTCTCCAGCCCCTATACTGTTAATTTTATAGATTATAACACACAATTTCACCTTTTGCAACTGTTCCTACTCAACATATTCTTCTTTTAGTTTTCTATGTATCTATAAATAGTTCTATCTTATTCATCTTTACTAATTTACATTCTACTACATCATCCTATTGCACTTCCATTTCCCTTCTTTCCACTTTTTCATAGTAATGACTAGTAATATGCATTATAGTCCAAATTGTATATGTGGAAGAAAATTCTTTTTTTTTTTTTTTTTTTTTTTTTTAGACAAGG
>VZQC01002915.1:535330-550719 GCA_009823505.1 Rhizomys pruinosus
TTTTTTCGGTCTTTTCAAGACAGGGTCTCCCTGTAGTCCTAGCTGTCCTGGAACTCACTCTGTAGACCAGGCTGGCCTTGAACTCACAAAGATCCGCCTGCCTCTGCCTCCTGAGTGCTAGGATTAAAGGCGTGCGCCACCACCACGCCTGGCGGAAGAAAATTCTTTACAGTAGATACCTACAAGTAGAAAGTATATATATATGAGCTAGGCATGATGGTACACACCAGAAATCTTAGCTGTCAGGAGGTTGGGGCAGGAGAACAGAGTTCAAGGTAAGCCTGGGCCACAAGAGCAAAACACTATTTCAGAAGAAAAAAAAGTAGGAAGTCCATCTTCATATATCCTCCTGGGTTGTATTTTTCTAACATTTTTTAAAGTTCTTCTTTTCACATTAAAAAAAATTTATTCATTACTTTTTCTTTTTCTATGTATATGAGTGTATTGCCTGCAAGTGTGTAATTTCACCCATGTTATGCAATGTCTGGGGAGGTAGGAAGAGGGCACTGGATCTGTTGGAACTGGCATTAGGACAGTTATTAGCTGCTATCTGGGTGCTGGGAATTGAACCAGAGTCTGCTACAATAGCAGCCAGTGCTCTTAACTGCTGAGGTAGCTTTCTAGCCCCCCCTCCCTTTTTTTCAATCTATTGGAAATTTATTATTGTGTATTCTGTGAGATGGAAATCTAATTTTTTTTTTCTTACAGATAGCCAGTTGTCACATTACCACTTACTAAACTAAATCTATTTTCCTCTGTTAGTTCACAATGCCACCTTTGTCCTACGCCACATCCCCACACACACAGGAGTCATTTTCCACTCTCTTCCACTGGTCTTGTTCTATTTGAGCACCAATACCACACTGCCTTATTTACTGTAGTGTTATGGGAAATTGTCATCTCAGAACAGGAAGTACTTTTGTTTTGATTTTGTCTTTTTCTCCCCTCCCAGAGGTGAGAAACCCAGAGCCTTGAGCTTGCTAGGCAAGTGCTCTGCCACTGAGCTAAATGCCCAACCCCAGATCTTGGACCTGTATTTTCTGTGGGTTTTGTTCTGATTTTTGTTTTTTAAAGACAGTGTCTTGGGGCTAGAGAGATAGCCTAGTGGTTAAGAGCACCGACTGCTCTTGCAGAGGACCTGGGTTCGATCCCCAGCACCCATATTGCAGCTAAGAACCGTCTGTAACTCCAATTCCAGGAGAACTCCAGTTCCAGGGGAATCCGAGACCCTCTTCTGACCTCTGTGGCATTGCATGACACAGGTGCACAAACCTACATGCAGACAGTACATTCATACACATAAAAAAAAAAAAAAAGACAGTGTCTCACTATATATCCTTGGCTGCCCTATAACTTGCCAGCCTCAAATTTACAAAAATGGACCTGCTGCTGCTTCCTGAATGCTAGAATAAAGAACTATGCCACCATGCCCAGCAGACTTTTATTCTTATCTTTTTTTTTTTGAGACAGGGTCTCCCTTTAGTCCCATTAGCTGGCCTGGAGCTTGCTATATAGACAAGGCTGGCCTTGAACTCACAGAGATCTGCCTGCCTCTGGCTTCCGAGTGCTGGGATTAAAGGCGTGCGCCACCACATCTGATATCTGTCTTTTCTTAATTCATTCTTTTTTTCTTTTATTTCTTTTTTTAGACAGGGTCTCCCTGTAGCCCCAGCTGGCCTGGAATTTGCTATGTAGACCAGGCTGGCCTTGAACTTACGGAGATCTGCTTGCCTCTGCCTCGCATGTGCTGGGATTAAAAATGTGCCCTACCATCTGGGCATGGTGGCGCACGCCTTTAATCCTACCATTTGGGAGGCAGAGGCAGGCGGATCTTTGTGAGTTCAAGGCTAGCCTGGTCTACAGAGTGAGTTCCAGGACAAGAGACCCTGTCTCGAAAAGACAAAAAAAAAAAAAAAATGTGCACTACCAGCCGGGCGTGCTAGTGCATGCCTTTAATCCTAGCACCCGGAAAGCAGAAGTAGGCAGATCTTTGTGAGTTCAAGGCCAGCCTGGTCTACAGAGTGAGTTCCAGGACAGCTGGGGCTACAGGCAGACCCTGTCTTGAAAAAAAACAAAAACAAAACAAAACAAACAAACAAAAAAATGTGCACTACCATGCCAGGCTCTTAATTCATTCTTTTTTTTTTTGGTCTTTTCGAGACAGGGTCTCCCTGTAGTCCCAGCTGTCTGGAACTCATTCTGTAGACCAGGCTGGCCTTGAACTCACAAAGATCCGCCTGCCTCTGCCTCCCAAGTGCTAGGATTAAAGGCGTATGCCACCTCGCCCGGCTTAATTCATTCTTAAGATCTTAAATTTTTTTTTTCCAGTGCTAGGGATCCAACCCAGGGCAAGGTACTCTACCTATAAGCTCTTAAGCACTCTTAATGATTTGTTAATATAAATTATATCTTTCTTGTAAATTACAGTTTCTAAGACTATGTATGCTTCAAAGATTATTTCTATAGTTTGTAAATTATAACTTCTGCTTGTTGTAGGGATACTATTAACTTCATATACTGATTCTATACATAGAAACATAGCTGGTTCTCTTACTAATCACTTTCCTTTAGAAACTGTTGGATATTCTATTAAGATAATCATACATGAATATACTTATTTATTTATTTATTTATTTATCTAGACTAGATTTATACACTGCAAATTACAAACCACTGAGAGAAACTAAAGAGTGGTGGCGCACGCCTTTAATCCTAGCACTCAGGAGGCAGAGGCAGGCGGACTTTGTGAGTTCAAGGCCAGCCTGGTCTACAGAGTGAGTTCCAGGACAGCAAAAAAAAAAAAAAAAAAAAAAAAAAAAAGAAAGGAGAGCTGGGCCAAGTTTACAGACAAAAAGACTCAACATTGTTTAAGAAGTCAGTCCTTCCCAAATTAGTTATGATTCTATGTATTCCCAGTCAAATTCCAACAGGTTGCTGTGTAGACATTAACAGGCAGATTCATTTGTGTGTGTGGTGTCTGGTGTGCAACTATGTGTGCACTGGGGGCCAAAAGATGATGCCAATTTTTTTCATTATTGCTTTCCACCTTATCTTTTGGGGCAGTCTCTTACTGAACCAAAAGCTTACCAATTCAGCCAGACTGGCTGGCCAGCAAGCTTCTGGGATGTGCCTGTCTCTGCCCTCCAACACTACTGTTAGAGACACATGTGGCCATGCCCAGGTTTTACAGGAGTGCTAAGGATTTGAACTCAGGCCCTCTTGCTTTCATACAAGTGCTCTTAACCACTGAGCCATCTCCCTGGGCTCAAGAGATGAATTCTAAACTTTATATGGACATGCAAGAAACCTAGAATAATCAAAGCAACTGAAAAAAAAAATTGAGAGTACTTAATTCTGATTTAAAGAATTAAACTATAAAGCTATAGTATGTGGTACTGATATACTGCAATATTAACAGAATTTAATTGACACAGTGTCTGGACTCTTCTGTTTAGAAAAATGGTCTGTACAACAGAAGTCAACTGACTGAAAGTAAGTCAATAGGAAAAGAATTCTTTTTGCAAATGGTACTGGAACAATTGGATACTATATGGAAGAGGAAAAAAAAGCTCTCAGTCATAACCTCTTAATAACAATTTGAATTTCTACTTATCTTCTACGTTTCTCTTATTTTTTATTTTATTTATTTATTTTTTGTCTTTTTGAGAGTTTCCCCCTGTAGCCCCAGCTGGCCTGGAATTCACTATATAGATCAGGCTGGCCTTGAACTCACAGAAAGAACTGCCTCTGTCTCCTGAGTGCTGGGATTAAAGGCATATACCACCATACCTGGCTATTCTTGCCCAGCTAAGGCTTATCTTATTTTGACTGAAGTTTCTTTTTCTATTTGTGTGTGTGTGTGTGTGTGATGTACATGATGTGTGTGTCTGGGCATGTGTGCCATTCCATGCATGATACTTGTGTGGAGGTCAGAGGACAACTCTGTGGAGATAATTCTCTCTTTCCTTCTTTACAAAGGTTCTAGGAATAGAATTTAGGTTACCAAGTCTCTGTGGCAAGCATCTTTAACCCACTGAGTCATCTCACTGACACCTTATTTAACTTTTCAAAGAGCCACCTTTTAGTCTTTGTTGATCATCATTGTTTATTTTTCCATGTAATTCCCATCTGTTCTTATCCTTATTACTTACTGACTTCCTATGTTTGGGACAGGGAGATAGTTTCAATTCTTTTCCTTTTTTATTAATTTCAATTTTGCTTGTTATCTATTTTTATGTGTATAAGTGTTTTGTCTGCATGTATGTAAGTGCTCCCAATGCATGCAATGACAGCAGAGATTAGAAGAGGGTGTTAGATCTCCCAGAATGAGGGCGTGGTGGCGCTCGCCTTTAATCCTAGTACTTGGGAGGCAGAGGCAGGAGGATCTTTGTGAGTTCAAGGCCAGCCTGGTCTACAGAGTGAGTTCCAGGACACCTGGGGCTAGAGGGAGACCCTGTCTCGAAAAAAGACAAAAAACAAAAAACTGGGTACTTTCCATTCTGCACTTAGGGAAGAGATGACATCTGATATGAACTGTTAGTCTTAGGTATATGAGATGGCTCGGTGGGTAAAGGTGATAGGCATGCAGGCCTGACAACCCGAATCCAATCTCCCAAACCCCCAAAAAGTGAAAGGAGAGAACTAACTGCATGAAGTTGTACCCTGACTTCCACACATACTCTGGCATGNAAAAAAAAAAAAAAAAAAAAAAAAAAAAAAAAAAGATCTCCCAGAAAGAGATAGTTGTTAGACACTATTGTGGGCGCTGTGCTGGGAATCAAACCTAGGTCCTCTGTAAGAGTAGCCAGTGCTCTTAACCACTGAACCATCTCTCCAGCCCCAATTATTTTTCTTCTCTGAGACAAGTTCTGCTAGGCAGCCCAGGCTGACCTTCAACTCTCCATCTTCCCAAGGGATTTTAAGAAAGCACCATCATGCCTGGCTCTTTTCCATTTCTTGTACTGGATTCTTAACTGTTTTTTAACTTTTATTTACAGAAATAACCAGTGAAGTCTATAAAGATTCTTTTCAATATAAACTAATCTGTATTATATAAGTTTGCCCTTTTTTTGCATTTATTTATTTACTTATTTATATATGTACACACACACATGTGCCATGTGTACTTGTGGCAGTCAGAGGACAACCTTCTGGAGTCAATCCTCTCCTTCTACAGTGTGGGTTCCAGGCTCAAGCTCAAGTCTCAGGTATGGTGACAAGTATTTTTACTTGCTGAGCCAACTTGCCAACCCAAGTTTAGCTATTTTTCTACTTTTATTACTTAATTTTAAATGTTTTCTGATTCCCGTATTATATATACAGGAGTGTTTATGTTTGATTTTTTTTTTTCTAAAATTTTTAAAAATATGGAACACTGGGGCAGGAGAGATGGCTCAGCAGTTAAGAGCACTAGTTGCTCTTTCAGAGGACCTGGGTTCGATTCCCAGCACCAATACAGTACCTAACAACTGTCCATAACTCCAGTTCCAGGGGAATCCAATGCCTTCTTCTGACTCCTTGGGCAGTGCATGACAGAGGTGTACTTACATACATGCAGATAATATATAAAATAAAAATAATAAAACATTAAAAAGTTATGGAACACTTCATGAATTTGTGTGTCATCCTTGACTGGGGACATGCTAATCTCTTTATTCATCCCATTTTAGTATCTGTGCTGCTCAAGCAAGCACAAATTGACAATTTTTTTATTGGAAATTTCCAAACCCACGTCCAGATACTGGAGAACTGATTTTAATAATCAATATAGAGAAATTAAAAAAAACAAACAAACTGGGCTGGAGAGACGGCTCAGTGGTTAAGAGCGCCAACTGCTCTTGCAGAGGACCCGGGTTTGATTCCCAGCACCCACATGGTGGCTGAGAACCGTCTTTAACTCCAGTTCCAGGGGAATCCGACACCCTCTTCTAACTTCTGCGGCATTGCACGACACGGGTGCGCCAACCTACATGCAGACAGTACGATCATACACATAAAAAACAATTAAAAAAAAAAAAGCAGCTTTACCCAAATGATTCCATCAAGTTTGAACTGGCACCACTGATGTTAGAGAAAGGAAACCACTTTTCCACAACAGCAGGACTCCAGGGAATGGTTCGGTTAAGCTCCTGCTGGGCCCACTCTGGAACAGGGGGAGCTAAAGGAACACAGAGACAGAGGAAAGGAGGCATCAGAACCAAAGCAGAGATTCTAAGCCCTTCCTCTTTCCCTTTACTGACTCCTTCCTCTAAGAGACATATAAATGTTCATAATTAACAATATCTGCTCTTCTGCATCACCATCTCCTACAATCTATCTTGTCTGTGAAAAATGCAAACACAATCTGAAATTTTTTGTTCTAACTGGCAGCAATCCTTTTCATCGTTATTTCTGAAATATTCCTCTGAATTTGTTTAAAATTATGCTATTTTTCTATTCTTATAAATTTACTCCCTTTTTAAAAAAGTGGCTTTTAGAGCCGGGCGTGGTGGCGCACGCCTTTAATCCTAGCACTCGGGAGGCAGAGGCAGGCGGATATTTGTGAGTTCAAGGCCAGCCTGGTCTACACAGTTCCAGGACAGCTGGGGCTACAGGGAGACCCTGTCTCGAAAAGACCAAAAGAAAAAAAAAGTGGCTTTTAGGACAAGAATAAACAATGCAGTAATATTGCAGAAATATAAGAGCAGCCTAAAACTGCAAAGCTTAACAACTGTGCTTAATCAAGAAGTACATTTGAGGGGCTGGAGAGATTGCTTAGAGGTTAAGAGCACCAACTGCTCTTGCAGCGGACCCAGGTTCGATCCCCAGCACCCACATGGCGGCTAAGAACCATCTTTAACTCCAGTTCCAGGGGAATCCGATGCCCTCTTCTGACCCCCGTGGCACTGCACAACACAGGTGCACCAACCTACATGTAGACAGTACACTCATACACATTTTAAAAAAAAAGTATATTTGTGGTCAGGTGGCACATTGCTTTAATCCCAGCACTCCGGAGGCAGAGGCTGTGAGAACTCTGTGAGTTCAAGGCCAGCCTGGTTTACATAGCAAGTTCCAGGCCAACTGGAGCTACAGGGAAACCCTATCTCAAAACAACAAAAAATAGGGCATTTGAAATTGCAAGACATGGCAGTTATACAAAGGTAGGCGCTCTCAAAAGAAGCCTGTTAGAGCAGGTGGTTGGAACATTAGCAAAAACTTAGTAGGACCTCACTTGGACAGAGTGTGGTGGGGAGCCTGACAATAAGCTACCATACTGCTTTATAGACTCCAAGAAAGTGTGAGGCAGGAACATGGAACACTGGTAAAAGACTCAGAATGCTACTTTACAGTATTCTAAAATAGTTTTCAATCTTTATAAACTTTATAAACAATTAAGTTATAATCTGTTGCACTGTAAAACAAATATTCTGTAATACAAATAGCCCCATATGATTGGCAAATAAGAATGACATAAATATAAAACATTATGTCTTGATTAATATGTGATTATTACTAATTTGGTAACACCAAGTAGCAACAGCTGAATTTGAAGTAGACTAACACCAGCCAGAAGACCTCAGCACCATCTACCACTCTCCTTCAACCCACACTCTTGCCGGTTTGGCCACATACTTTTCCTTGCCATTCGCTCTTATCTCTATAATACCATAGTCTCAGTCCTTCTCACATCTAGTAAACCATCTTTACCTTTTGTTAAAGGATAAAGTATACTATGGAGTTTTCTTATTATGAATTTTTTTTTCTATTATTGCATGTGTGAATGATCTATGTATGGGTAAATGTGCCACAATTCACATGTGGAGGTCAGAGTACAACTTTGTAGAATTGGTTCTCCCCTTTCACCTTTATGTCAGCTCCCAAGATAGAACTCAGGTCCTCAGGCTTAACAGCAAGCACCTTTACCCTCTGAGCCATCTCAAGGGCCCTGAAGTTTCTTTTGTTTCCAAGAATAATACCGGATCATCAAGATGGCTCACCAGGTTAAAGGCACTTGTCTTCAAACTTTACAACCTGTGTTTGAACCCCAGGACCACATACCAAGTAGACAGAATCACTATAACATAGTTTTGATTTTTAAGTTTTTGGGTTTTGGAGTTTTTTTTGAGACATGGTCTCCCTGTAGCCCCTGCTGGCCTCAATCTCACAGAGATCCACATCCTTCTGCCTCCCAAGTACTGGGATTAAAGGCATGTACAACCATACCCAGGTTATTTTTAAATTTTAAAATTAATTTCTGGGGCTGGAGAGATGGCCTAGCGGTTAAGAGCGCCAACTGGGGGCTGGAGAGATGGCCTAGCGGTTAGGAGTGCCGACCGCTCTTGCAGAGGACCTGGGTTCGATCCCCAGCACCCACATGGCGGCCGAGAGCCGTCTGGGACTCCAATTCCAGGAGAACTCCAGTTCCAGGGGAATCCGACACCCTCTTCTGACCTCCACAGCATTGCACGACACGGGTGCACAAACCTACATGCAGACAGTACATTCATACACATAAAAAAAAAACAAACAAAAAAAAAAAGCGCCAACTGCTCTTGCAGAGGACCCAGGTTCGATACCCAGCACCCACATGGCAACTGAGATCTGTCTTTGACTCCAGTTCCAGGGGAATCCGACACCCTCTTCTGACCTCCGAGGCTTTGCATGTCACGGGTGCACAGATCTGCATGCAGACAGTACATTCATACACATAAAAAAATAATAAAATTTAAAAAAAATTAATTTCTGCTGGGTATGGTAGAACATACCTTTATTCCCAGCACTCGGGAGGCAGAGGCAGACAGATCTCTGTTCAAGGCCAGCCTGGTCTACACAGTAAGTTCTGGGGCAGTTGGGAATACAGGGGGACCCTGTCTCAAGAAGATCCCCCCAAATAAAAATTAATTTCTTGGCATATGAAATAATGATTTCATTGTATTTTTTTTTAATTTTATTTATTTTTTATGTGTATGAATGTACTGTCTGCATGTAGGTTTGTGTACCCGTGCCATGCAATGCCTGGGAGGTCAGAAGAGGGTGTCAGATTCCCCTGGAACTGGAGTTAAAGACAGTTCTCAGCAGCCATGTGGGTGCTGGGGATCGAACTCTGGTCCTCTGCAAGAGCAGTCGGTACTCTTAACCACTAGGCCATCTCTCCAGCCCCTGTATTTTTTGTTTTTAAATATTCCATTATGAAATTTTTTTTTTTTTGGTCTTTTTGAGACAGGGTCTCCCTTTAGTCCTAGCTGGCCTGGAGCTCACTATGTAAACCAGGCTGGCCTTGAACTCACAGAGATCCGCCTGCCTCTGCCTCCCGAGTGTTGGGATTACAAGCATGCGCCACCATGCCCAGCTTTCCATTATGAAATTTTTATACATTTATCATTGTGCCTGCTCATATTTCGATATCCTTATCTCTTACCCACCTGCTTGCTAGTCCCCTTCCCACCCTTAAATAGTTCTTTTGCTTTCATGTCATACATATGTCTACATATGCATACAGAAAGACAGACTCCACATGAGAGAAATACAAGATATTTTGTCTTTCTTTCCCATTACACTGTCATTGCCCATGCCTCTTCCCTTTGAACCTCTTCCCCACTTTACAGTCTCCCTTCTACTTTTCATGTCCTAACTACATATATATGCATACATAAATATACTTATATAGTTTTCATTAAATATATTAAAACCTAGGCTTTACCTTATGACTGATTTCAAATTGTTCCACAGTACCTTCAACCGCCTCAGAAGTACTTCAGGACTCTAAGAATAGTAATTTAAACTACCTGAAGTACTATAGCTTACTTTTATCTGTCTTACAACATCCTCAGGTTCTACTAAATGGATAACAAAGGTTATGACACTGCAAACCACCCGACACTATGTTAATTACTGTCTGAAAAGCTTACCAGAAGAAGCAGGATCTTCAAATGAGTTATGAACTTGATTCAATATACTATCTACAATATCTGAGAAAAGGGAAGCTGTTTCCTGGGGGCCTTCAGCAGTAAATGTCTGGAGAAAATGTCTTTGAAATTCAGCCTCTCTGCCTTGAAATACAGTGAGAATCATAGAACTGGCAGAGAGTGGGGAAATAACTCCAGTGATGGGGGGCCAGCCTTCACCAGGGTCCACACTGGCAACCTACAAGTAAACATTAATTAACTGAGATTATTATAGTTAATATGTGTAAAAAATGTAGCCTAATGAAAGATGAAAGAGAGGGGAAGTTACTATTCATATGGTCCTAAAGTTTCAATTTTTAAGAAAAACTTTATATTGCCAGTAATATTTACTATGCACTTACTGTTTCTGCATCTTTCTGATTTTATTTCATTTCCTTTTATTTTAGTAATGAAAAGCAGAAAAAGATTTCTTTAACTGGGAAAAGAAACAAAAAGATCCAAATCCTTCTGCCTCCAATTGTAGTATATGTGCAGCTGGAGCAAGCACAGCTATGCACTATGTATTCACTGAATCTTCACAACCACACTGAGTTAAAAAAGGATCATTATTTCCATTTTACAGAGAAAGGGCTGAGGCTGAGAAAAAAGTAACCTGTTCGAGGTCACCTTATTAGTACAGAAAGAAGCTATATCAAAACCCATGTAATTGACCGTAGGGAACTACTATCACTTAAGCAATTTATCCAGACCACATGGTGGGCAGCAGAGCTGAGACCTAATCTCCAGGTGGCCCGACTCCCCAACTTTGTCTACTCCTATAATCAAGGTTTGTATCATGTTAGTAACAATGCAATGCAGTGCTCTTTTCATTGGAGTGTGCAACTTACAGAACAGCATCTGTTTAGAGACAAAATCTAGATCTTTCATGAAAAGCTTCAGAAAAAAACAAAAGCAGCAGCAGCAGCTTCAGAAAAAAGATGCTTCCTTTGCTGGGCCTAATGAATGGTGCATGCCTTTAAACCCAGCACTTGAGTGGCAGAGGCAGGATCACTGTGAGACGGAGGCCAGCCTGGTCTACGTAGTGAGTTCCAGGTTAGCTGAGGCTTCAGGGAGACCCAGTCTCAAAAAAAACACAAAAAAGACCAAAAAAAAAAAAAAAAAGTGTCCGGAGATTATAATGGCAAAGAAAAGGAATTTGCTGGTAATTAAAAAATAGCCATCATCATTTTAAAGTCAAACCTGGGTGCATATATGTTACTTTTCAGAAGACATTTCTAAGTTTGAGCAGCTATTCTAATGCTATTATATTAAAATCGAAATATATACTAGAATAGTTAACAAATAAGAAATCACCTATCACTTCATAGTCCAATACAACCATTCAAATAGGCCGACCATCTTTTCTCCTCCATAAATTCAAAGTATCTAACCCAGTTGCAATTTTACAAATCGCTTCTTGGTACAGACAATATTATCTGTAAAAACACCACCACTTTTATTAAGGTTATAGTAGATAGGGCAATCCTTAGTATATTACAAACATGCCTATGCCTATCTCTTATCAGCAGTAAGCTATCAGACGGCAGTCACTAGCATGTGGAGGATACCTACCAGATGTAACTCTTCAGCAGTTAGCCTGTTGACTAGCTCCTGAAATAACAGCCTCTGAGTTGATTCCTGTTCCTCTGGACATTGTAGCATCCAGCTGTCAGTGCCTAAAGTTCCGCTCATTGGGAGAGACCACTGAGCCAATGAACCTTTTAGAAAAATTCTTACTGGTTTCTGAAAATGTCTCTGATGCATAGCTAAGGGTTCTAGGGAAATTGTCCATGTTTCTTGAATCTCTTTGCCTGTTAGAAATAAAGAACATTAACATTCTAATATGTGAAAGTTTCTAAAAAAGAATTTCATAGGAAGAATGAAAAGAATCAGATTTCCAGTTGAGGTAGTAGGTATTGACATTTCATTTACATTTCAACCCTTATTCTATTGTCTACAAGCAATCAGAGCAAGTGCATTTGGATCTATAGAAAAAGCTGTATACTGGGGGCTGGAGAGATGGCCTAGCGGTTAGGAACGCCGACTGCTCTTACAGAGGACCGGGTTCCCCAGCACCCACATGGCAGCTGAGAACCATCCGAAACTCCAATTCCAGGAGAACTCCAGTTCCAGGGGAATCCGACACCCTCTTCTGACCTCCGAGGCATTGCACAACACGGGCGCACAAACCTGCATGCAGACAGTACATTCATACACATACAGAAATAAATAAAATTAAAAAAAAAAAAAGCTGTATACTAATGGATTGGTATCAGAACTTCTCAATAATTAGACTTAGGGGTCAGGTGTGGGTAGTATAAGCCTTTATATCCCAGAGGCAGAGGCAGGCAGATCTCTGAGTTGAAGGTCAGCCTGGTCTACAGAGGGAGTTCCAGGACAGCTGGGCCTATAGAGAGACCATCTCAAAAAGACAGACACACACAAAAAATGTCTGCTTTAGAATGCCATAAACTGGCTAACTGTGAGATCACACACATTTTTTTCGGTCTTTTTGAGACAGAGTCTCCCTGTAGACCCAGCTGTCCTGGAACTCACTCTATAGACCAGGCTAGACTTGAACTCAGAGATCTGCCTGCCTCTGCCTCCCAAGTGCTGGGATTAAAGGTGTGCACCACCACACCCAGCTAGGGAATCACACATTTTTAATTCCACTTCAGAAGTTCAAGCCCAGATTCAACTACATAGCAAGATAAGATTGCAAATAGTCTCAAAAAGATTTAAAAAAAAAAAAAAAAAGAAAAAACCACAAAACACACACACAACTAAAAGCAGGGGCTGGAGAAATGACTCAGCAGTTAAGAGCACTAGCTGTTCTTGCAGAGGATGGGTTTGATTCCTAGCACCCACATGGCAGCTAACACCCGTTTGTAACTCCACTCCAGGGCAATTCAATGACCTCTTCTAATCTCGGGCATTGCATGACATGGCTGCACTTACATACAAGCAGGCAATTCACTTATACACATAAAATAAAAATACTAAATAAAAAAACTTGTTTTTTAAGAAACTAGAAACAGAGGCTGGAGAGATGGCTCAGCAGTTAAGAAAACTGCTCTTCCAGAGGACCCAGGGTCAATTCCCAGCGCGCGCGCGCACACACACACACACACACACACACACACACACACACACACACACAGCAGCTAACAACTGTCCATAATTCCAGCTCCAGGGGATCTGATGCCCTCTTCTGACCTCTGTGGGGATTGCATGACTTGAGTACATTTATCTACATGCAGGGAAGACATTCATACACATGAAATAAAAATTAGGGGCTGGAGAGATGGCCTAGGGGTTAAGAGCGCCGACTGCTCTTGCAGAGGACCCGGGTTCAATCCCCAGCACCCACATGGCAGCTGAGAACCATCTGTAACTCCAATTCCAGGAGAACTCCAGTTCCATGGGAATCCAACGCCCTCTTCTGACCTCCGCAGCATTGCACGACACGGGTGCACAGACCTACATGCAGACAATACATTCATACACATAAATAAATAAATTAAATTAAATTAAATTAAAAAAATAATAAAATAAAAATTAAAAAAAGAAGGTAGAAACAAAACAATCCTTAAGCTGTAAATAATTATAATAGTTTACTGCACATATCTCTATGCAGTATTTTTTGTGTGAATTCATAATGTATTATGAAGCAAGATTAATCGTGTAGTAAATTATATGGGAAGTAAATATGTGAAGGTGGCTTTCCTGAAAACAAGTATCATTCAGGGGCTTTGCAATTTATTTCTTTTTTAGTCAAAAACTTTCTGTTCTCTTAACTTATCAACTTCTTTTTTTAAATTTTTTATTTATTTTTCTCTATGTGTATGAATGTACTGTCTGCATGCAGTTCTGTGCACCTGTGTCGTGCAATGCTGCAGAGGTCAGAAGAGGGTGTCGGATTCCCCTGGAACTGGAGTTCTCCTGGAATTGGAGTTTCAGACGGTTCCCGGCCGCCATGTGGGTGCTGGGGATCGAACCCAGGTCCTCTGCAAGAGCAGTCGGTGCTCTTAACTGCTAGGCCATCTCTCTAGCCCCATCAATTTCTTCTTGATATCCATGTGCTTGTGCATCTAAACAACATTATTCTTCTTTCAGAACACCTGAAATAAACTCTTCATAATCACTCGTTTTCTCACACATGTACCAGCAGCTATATTAGAAGGTCAATTCTTCCTGTGATAGCTTTGATTTGGCTTATACATTTTTCAGTTTTTAATTCTTTTTTTTTTTTTTTTTTTGGTTTTTTTGAGACAAGGTCTCCCTTTAGTCCTAGCTGGCCTGGAGCTCCCTATGTAGACCAGGCTGGGCTTGAACTCACAGAGATCTACCTGCCTCTGCCTCCTGAGTGCTGGGATTAAAGGCGTGCACCACGACACCCAGCCAGTTCTTTTAATTCTAAGCATTGAGTATCCAGACGATAACTAATGCTAAAGAAATTCAAAGCATGGACCTGCCTTGAATAAACAAATGTAACAAAGAGTTTTGTAAAATTATTTGCTTACCTTTAACAGGAAGAAATAATGTTCCTTCTATCCGTGGAAATGAGGCTTCATACTCAAGAGAGTTATAGAGCAAACAGTTTAAAGTGGCATCGGTTGGCAGAGCTGAAATCCATGGGGAGAGGCAAGGTTTGCAGGACAGTTTGCCTTCACCTTCCAGCATTGTTTCTCCAGCTTTAGTAAAACCCTGGCTCCAAATTTCAGATGGCAAGACAGTGCCTCCTCCATGGTGGAGCAGTTCACAAACTGTCCAATACCCAATGTGGTCTGGGGATTCCCATAGCTAAAAAAATATGACAAAGAAACTGTGGTTAGTGAGTTTGTATAGTAAGTTTGTAAATTAGGCACTTAGGAATAAACTAGAGGCAATCAGGAAAAAGTTTGATACCGACATTAAAGGATCAAATTACATAATAAATTTGTTGAAATACATGCATATAATGACTAGTATCTATTACTATATAGTTCAAGAGCACGTTACCACATAAAGAAAACATTTGAGGCTGGAGAGATGGCTCAGTAGTTAAGAGCACTGGCTACTTTTGGAGAGGACCCAGGTTCAGTACCCAGCATCTACATGGTAGCTAACACCCATCTATAACTCCAGTTCCAGGGGATTTTTCTGGCCTCCATGGACAATGCACACACATGGTACCCTTACATACATGTAGACAAAACACTCATACATAAAAATAATTTTAAAAATTATTTAAATTACTGGGGAGATGACTGTCAATAAAGTGATTGCCTTGTAGACACAAAAATTCACTAAAAAAATGAAACCGCCGGGCGTGGTGGTGCATGCCTTTAATCCTAGCACTTGGGAGGCAGAGGCAGGCGGACCTTTGAGAGTTCAAGGCCAGCCTGGTCTACAGAGTTCCAGGACAGCTGGGGCTATAGGGAGACCCTGTCTTGAAAAGACAAAAAATTTTTGTCTTTTCAA
>VZQC01002915.1:551669-626189 GCA_009823505.1 Rhizomys pruinosus
TGTTCAGTGGACCAAAAAGAAAAAAAAGTCCAGGGCTGGAGAGATGGCCTAGCAGTTAAGAGCGCCGACTGCTCTTGCAGAGGACCCGGGTTCGATCCCCAGCACCCACATGGCGGCTAAGAACTGTCTGTAACTCCAATTCCAGGAGAACTCCAGTGCCAGGGGAATCCGACACAGGTGCACAAACCTACATGCAGACAGTACACTCATACACAGAAAAATAAAATAAAATAAAATAAAGAAAAGAAAAGAAAAGAAAAGAAAAGAAAAGAAAAGAAAAGAAAAGAAAAGAAAAGACCAGTGGACCATAAGGTCCAGGAGCACAGAGACCTCATCTATTTGGTTCCCTAGTGGTAAATTAGCCCCTAGCATACCTATCATCTATTTGGTTCCCTAGTGGTAAATTAGCCCCTAGCATACCTATCATCTATTTGGTTCCCTAGTGGTAAATTAGCCCCTAGCATACCTAGCAGGTATGTTTCCAGTATGTTTTGAGTAAAGCAGCAAGTATGTCAAGGGTCTCCCATCCACTCTATCCCATATTTGGATATGAGGTATGTGCTTGGATCTCTCTGCTTCCCATTTGATTCCAGGTTTTATTTCTGCCAGTTCTTCCTGCCCAACAGTGAGCTCCCTAAGGCTGGAGCCTGCCTGTAAGTCTCCCTTTTGCCTCCAGGGAGGTAGTTAAACTGAGAGTTCCAAGCTGGGAAAGGCAGAGCTTTATCAGAAAAAACCATTTCAGGAAAGTTTAAAGACACTTCCTGTAAGAAAGAAAAAGAACAGCAAATTTGAAAAGGAAAGCCTCAGAGAAAACCTATGGCCTTGAGGTCTTTTCAAAGTCTCATGTCAGCCTAATTATTTTAGTGCCACTCCAGAAAAAATAGAAGAGTCTCCAAGCCACATCTGCTAAGACTTATTTGTAGTCAGTAGCTGACATAATACAATCTCAGAAGTCTTTGATAGGATTTGATATCAATTACCTCAAGTCAAGCACTTATATTCTGTATTCTGTGTCTAACACTCAATTTTACCTTATTTTATTTTTGTGACAGGGTCTCCCTTTATTCCCAGCTGGCCTGGACCTCACTATATAGACCAGGCTAGACTTGAACTCACAGAGATCCAGCTGCCTCTGCCTCCCAAAGTGCTGGGATTATAGGAGACTACACCACCATGCCTGGCTCAATTTTTTGGACTTAACAAAATTTAATTCTACTTTCTTGGTTGGCCTGTCTCTGGCACCTATATCCTCAATGATTGCTCTTTTGCATTAACTTCTGGAATTTTTTTTCTCCTTTTTTGGGGTCTCTTTGAGACAGGATCTCCTTGTAGCCCCAGTTGGCCAGGAACGCATTAGGTTTACAGAGATCTGCCTACCTCTGCCTCCCAAATGCTGTGCGCCACCACACCCAGCTGGAAATCTTTTTTAGTATTTTTATTAAGTCTTTGAGAATTTCTTTTTTTTTTTTTTTTTTTTTTTTTTGTCTTTTTGAGACAGGGTCTCCCTCTGGCCTGGAGCTCACTATGTAGACCAGGCTGGCCTTGAACTCACAGAGCCCTTCCTCTGCCTCCAGAGTGCTGGGATTAAAGGTGTATGCCACCATACCTAGCTTTAGGGGTTTTTTTGGGTTGTTTTTTTTTTGTTTGTTTGTTTGTTTTGGAGAATTTCTTACAATGCATTTTAATCATATTCACAACCTACTAACTCCTCTAATTCCTCCCAGATCTACCCACCCCTATTTGAAATCTTAATATGCTGTATCATTATTGGTTTTAAAAGCCTGTTGATTTTCCACCAGCTCACTCCTGGTGTAGTGGTATTTCTATTATAGTAGAAACACATCTTTCACCTGTTTAAAACACTTTCTAAGGCCTCATTAATTAAAACAAAATCAACTCATGGACTGGCCACTCCTTTCACTTATCAGTGGTCCCAGCCTTTTGGTTTGTAAAACTAAGGTCATTCTTTCCCATAATCCTTCTACAAAAAAACAAAACGAAACAAACAAACAAACAAAAAAAAAACAACTAAGGTTATTCCTAGTCACAGCCTTCAGCCTGGTCTTCTCTATTTTCTGAAATGTTCTTTCCCAGGTTTCACATCAATTCTCTGCCCAGAACTTCCCTGACCACCACCCTTATCCACAGTAGGGGCTTCCCTCTCCATCTCCCTCAGCTTTTCTTTTCTTCACAGCAGGACTTGAAATCATATCACTTATTTTCTCATCTGTTTAACATATCTTCCACACCAGAAAGTAAAATCTATTTTCGACTCATCTATAGCACCTAAAAAATAGGTTCAACAGTTAAGAGCACTGGCTGCTCTTGCAGAAGGCTGAGTTCGATTCCCAGCACCCACATGGCATCTAACAACCATCCCTAACTCCAGTTCCGGGGGATCCAACACCCTCTTTTCAACTCCGTGGGCATTGCATGACACCTACATGCAGGCAATACACTCACACACATAAAATAATTATAATAAAATATTTTTAAAGAGCCAGGCATGATGGCGCATGCCTTTAATCCCAGCACTCAGGAGGCAGAAACTCACAGAGGTGAATCTCTGTGAGTTTCAGGCCAGCCTGGTCTACATAGCGAGTTCCAGGCCAGCTGGGACTAAAGGGAGACCCTGTCTCAAAAAGATAAATAAATAAATAAATAAATAAATAAATAAATAAATAAATAAATTTTTTGTTTTTTAAAGAAACTTTTGAGCCTGGTATGGTGGCACATGCCTTTAACCCCAGCACTCAGGAGGCAGAGGCTGGCGGATCTCTAAGTTCAAGGCCAGCCTGGTCTACATAGTGAGTTCCAGGCCAGCTGGGGCTTCAGGGAGTCCCTGTTTCAAAAAGACCAAATAATAATAATAATAATAAACGTTCGAATAAAATCAAACACATATTAATGTAAGGTGGAAGAAGAAGATCAGGAATTCAAGGTCATTCTCCAATACACAGTGCTCCAGGCCCGCCTGGGTTACACTAGTTTGTTCCTAAATGTGTCTCTATATAGATATATATAATATAGACATGCATATATGTTTATCACAGTACTTACAGGAGCAAGGGGCTTAACTGGCTCAACAAAAATCCAAATTAGCTTTTAAGGCTGAATTTATACGAAGTGACTCATTTCACCAGCAAATATTTACTCAGCACCCAGTGTTCAATCCATAAATGTGAATACAAAATGTGTTAAGACCTGGTGCCTGTCTTTGAAATTTTTTGTTTTGGTTTGGTTTTTTTGAGACAGGATCCTGCTCTGAAGTCGTGGCTGGCCTGGCACTCACTAGGCAGCCCAGGCTGGTTTTGAAGTGGTGGCAATCCTCCTTCCTCAGCCTCTCCTAGGCCATCATTTAAGTATTGGCGGTCAGGACCTGGAGACTAGCTTAGACTGGGTTTCCATTGTCTGGAATACACATGCCATGCTGGAAAGTAAGTCTGCAAAGGTATCCCGGGCCTTCCACGCATTTACTTGGTGGGTACCCAGGACTTTCCCGTTTTGCTGTCCCTCTTTTCTTGTGACTGCAGGCCTCTCCTTGGGAAGGGACACGTTCAGGGTCTCTGGCACTCTGCCAAGTTCCAGCAGCAGGGAGTCCCGTGCCCTGGATCCCAGGCTGCTCCCCCTTACCGTAGGCCACTCCGTGGTGTCCATCCAATACAAGGTGATGTTTTGGGCGATCAGGACCTCCTGGACTCTCTTGGGTAACAGCTTCTCCATCACCTGCTTGGATGACAGTGGCAAACGCTGAGCCTGGGCCTCACAGCCCGACACGAACTGCAGCAGCTCCCTCTGCGAGTGTGGACAGGGCGCCAGGAGGAAGACCGCGTTCCCGAAGCCCCCGAGCGCGGTCTCCGCCTCCTTGGCCTCGCTGTCGGCGTCCAGCAGTCTCCTCCCGCTGCTCCGCAGGACAGGCTTCGTGGGCGACGTGATCTCGGGCCGGTCCCACTGGTAGTCTAGCAGCGTCTCCATCAGCGCGCCGTGCGTGTGGGTGGCCCTGGGCGCCGGGCCGGGCAGGTGGGCTCCGGGAGCACGATCCCCGAGTCTGGCCTCCAGCTCCTCCTCGAAGTCTTCCCACGAGCGGGTTCCCAGTTCTCTGAAGTCGGACACGCGGGAGGGCCGGCTGCGCGCCCCTTGGGAGTCAAAGAACTTGAAGGTCCAAAGGACCCTGGCTAGACTGAAGCGGCAACTCAGGTAGGTGAGGAGACGCAGGGCTGCCCGCCGGACCCGACTTCGGCGACCCGCGTCGCCCGCGGTGTCCACCAGCAGCATGACTTTGTGACCGCAGGCCATCTCGGCGTGCCCGGGTGGTCGCCCGGGCCGCGCGCGGCCCTTGCCTGGCCTTCTCTTCAGAAAAGCAGCGCCATTCCCCACTTCCCTCGGGCCAGGCTCAAAAGGCTCCCGCGCTCTCCGTCAGCCGCCGCTATTGGAGGAGCAAGTTCCGGAGGTCGGCTCTTATTGGCTGCTGGCTGTCACTAAGCTACGCGAGCACTTCCCCTTTTGTCGCTCACTGGAAGGGCGGTGTGGAAAGCCTCGGTTTGATTGGTGGAGGGTATGACTGTGGGCGGGGCGCTGGCTTCTGAGAGAAGCTTGCCACTCATTGGCCAGAGCCTTGGTTTTAAAATTTAAAGAGGCGGTTCCTCGGGGGCGTGTCTAGCCGCTGGGTGGTCTGGGAGGCTGTCGTCAGGCCAAGACCCTGAAGTTTGAGTGGTGCTTCGGGAAGGCCACTCGAGAGGTGTCAGTCGAACTAATTTTATTTATTTTTCAATATTTTAGTTATTTTTATTTTATGTGTATGAGTGTATTGCCTGCATGTGTAAGTGTACCATGTCATGCTATGACCGCGAAGGGGAGAAAAAGGCGTCATATCCGCTGGAACTGGAAGTTATAGTTGAGCGGGTGCTAGGAATCAAACCCGAGTCCTCTGCAAGAGCAGCCAGTGCTCTTATCCGCTGAACCATCTCTCCAACCTCTCAAACTAATTTTAAACCATTCTATAGCCTTTTAGGGAGCAGAATCTGGTGATGGAGGCTTTAGTTTTTCTGTAAAACTAAAGAAATTAAAATTTTCATAATCCCAACACTCGGAAGGCAGAGGTAGTATTGTGGGTTCGAGGCCAGCCTGAGTACCTAGCCTGGCCAAGGGAGCTGGGAGCACAGTGGGAGAGCCCTGGATGTTCTACTGAGGTCAGGAAGCCAGGGAAGACCCCTGGGTTCTAGGTGGAAAATTTAACATAAAGGGCAAACATAGAAGCAGGGAGATTCATGAGTTTGCGGTGCATCTGGAAGGCTGTTTTACAAAGTAAGGAATAACACACCAGAAAGTACCAAGCCAGTTCACTGGTGTAGAAACAAAATATTAGAACATCTGTATCCCCATGTGTGTGCCTTCTAAAAAAGCTCACAGCTTATTGGTTAAATAATGTTTTTGACATGCCAAGAGTTTTTGTTGTTGTTGTTATTGCTGTTCTTGTTTGATGTGGGTTTGGGTTTGTTTGCCCATCTTATGGGGACCAGGCTAGCCCCAAACTGCATATCTAACTGAGGATGATTTTGAACTTTTGGTCGTCCTCCATCCACCTTCCAAGTGCCAGGATTACAGGTATCCTGGTTTATGGGGTGTTGAGGATCAAACCCAGGGCTTCATGCATGCTAGATATGCAAGCACTCTACCAACATCTTCAACACCGACATGTGTTTATATATATATATATATATATATATATATATATATTATATATATATACATTATATAATATATATAAAACACACACAACATAATATTATATCATATCATATCTTGTGTGTGTGTGTGTGTGTTGTGTGTGTGTGTGTGTCTTTTCTAGACAAGGTCTCCTGTAGCCCCAGCTGTCCCGGAACTCACTCTGTTAAACCAGGCTGGCCTTGAACTCACAAAGATTGGCCTGCCTCTGCCTCCCAAGGGCTAGGATTAAAGTGTGCGCACCACACCGGTGTGTTTCTTATATAGTACCTGATTAAGTGGATTTGGGATTATCTGGTTGGGTTTTTTGGGGGGTTTGTTTTTTTGGTCCTTTTTTTTTTTTTTTTTTTTTTTTTTGAGACAGGGCTCCCTGTGTAGACCTTGAACTCAAAGAGATCCACCTGCCTCTGCCTCCTGAGTGCTAGGATTAAAGGCGTTTGCTATCACAACCAGCCTAAAACGGTTCTTAGCCACTATGTGGGTGCTAGGACTCGAACCCTGCTCCTCTGCAAGAGCAGTCAGTGCTCTTAATCGCTGAGCCATCTCTCCAGCCCCTGGTTAGGTTTTAACTAAAGTGACTCAAAATCTGGATAAATGGCTTTACATGATCCCTGTTCTGAAGACATGTTACTAATATAGTCACAAGTCAACTTAGAAATATATTTATATTATGATATGATACATCAAAATGATGAATATATCACTGTTCTTTTGATATTTATCATCCATAACTTGAAATAAAAAGACAGTGTGAAGCGGGCGTGGTGGTGCACACCTTTAATCCTTCAGCACTTGGGACGCAAAGAGGAGGCAGGAGATTTTTTGTGAGTTTCAAGGCCAGCCTCGGTTAACAGAGTGGAGTTCCGCGGACAGCTGGGGAGCCTGTTCGAAAAGCCAAAAAAAAAAAAAAAAAAAACAGTGGTGATCAGATGTTAACTTAAGGTTGTCCAGATAAAATTTGGAATTTTTGGGCTGTAGATGATAGCCTAGCGGTTTAAGAGCAACCGACTGCTCTTCAGAGGACCCGGGATCGTATCCCCAGCACCCCATGACGGCAAGAACCGTCTGCTAACTTCCAATTCCCCCCAGGGAGAACTCCAGTTTCCAGGGGAATCCCTACACCCTCTTCTGACCTTCGCCAGCATTGCACGACCACGGGTGCACAAACCTGCATGCAGACAGTACATTCATACACATACAAAAATAAATAAATAAATAAAAATAAAATAAAATTTGGAATTTTTCTAGCATGGATGGAGCTGATCACAAGGCCCCTCCTCTGAGGAGCTGTGGACAATGGATGGCTTCTGGGGAGGAGGAGAGTCATTAAGTCTTTCTTTAAGGGTGTGGCCCCTGGCAAGTCAACCTCTCTAGTGAATGGCCTGGCACTCATGAGTATATGGGCAGCACAAATTGGACTGGGTGAGTTATTAAAAGCAAAAAAAGACACCAAGTTGACTAAGTTGGGCAGGGGCCTGGAAGTATGGGAGTGGAAGGATGGATCTGGGAGGAATTAGGGAGAGTAGGAGATGACTATGATCAAAATATAGTTTATCAGCCAGGAGTAGTAGCACAGGCCTTTAATCCCAGCACTCGGGAGGCAGAGGCAGGCAGATCTCTGTGAGTTCAAGGCCAACCTGGTCTACAGAGCGAGCTCCAGGACAGCTAGTACTAAAAGGGAGACCCTGCCTCAAAAATACCAAAAAAAGGAAAAAACTAAAAAAGAGTATAAATTCAATCCCTTCTATATGTTTTTCAAATTACATAAATTCTGTAGTTCTGTGTTCTTTTTTTTTACATAGTGAACAAAAGTTTATTTTTAAAAGGTAAAGAAAATGCTGGACATGGTGGTATACACCTTTGATCCTGGCTTTCAGGAGGCAGAGGCAGGCAGATTTCTGTGAGTTCAAGGCCAGCCTGGTCTACATAGTGAGCTCCAGGCCAGCTGGGACTAAAGGGAGACCCTGCCTCAAAAAAACCCAAAACAATGGGGGCTGGAGAGATGGCTCAGCGGTTAAGAGTGCTGACTGCTCTTGAAGAGGACCCGGGTTCTATTCCCAGCACCCACATGGAAGCTAAGAACCATCTTTAACTCCAGTTCCAGGGGAATCCAACGCCCTCTTCTGATCTCTGCGGCATTGCACGGCCCAGGTACACCAACCTACATGCAGACAGTATACTCATACACATAAAAAAATAATTAATTAATAAAAAATGGTAAAGCTTTATACATCCTTTTATAAAATGAAAATTCCCCAGTCTCAGAATTAAGCAATATTCTTCAAGATTTAAAACTGTTTATAACAGGAGTTAAAGTAGTGGAAACATTTTTCCCTTGTAAGAATGTCACAGAATTCAGGGGCTGGAGAGATGGCCTAGCGGTTAAGAGCACTGACTTCTCTTGCAGAGGACCCGGGTTCGATCCCCAGCACCCACATGGCGGCCAAGAACAGTCTGTAACTCCAATTCCAGGAGAACTCCAGTTCCAGGGGAATCCGACACCCTCTTCTGACCTCCGCGGCATTGCACGACACGGGTGCACAACCTACATGCAGAAAGTACATTCATACACATACAAAAATAAATAAAATAAAATAAAAAGAATGTCACAGAATTCAAATTATAACATGGGTCCTTAATGATTCAAGTTATTTGTCCTACTCAGTAAGGGTTTGGTCAGGAATTGGAGTTTGGTCAGGAATTGGAGTAAGGGTTTGGTCAGGAATTGGAGTTACAGACCGTTCTTGGCTGCCATGTGGGTGCTGAGGATCGAACCCAGGTCCTCTGCAAGAGCAGTCGGTGCTCTTAACCGCTAGGCTATCTCGCCAGCCCCTGTGGGTTTGGTCAGTTTTAAGATAAAGGACATGCTTTCCAAGTCCTTATTCCCAGGGTCAACTCACATGGTGGGCTGCAGTGGCAATTCCACAGTGGTTGTTTCTGTCCTAGGCTATTTATTTTTATGTGTATGAATGTACTGTCTGCATGTAGGTTTGTGCACCTGAGTCGTGCAATGCCGCAGAGGACAGAAGAGGGTGTCGGACTCCTCTGGAACTGGAGTTAAAGACGGTTCTTAGCCGCCATGTGGTTGCTGGGAATTGAACCCGGGTGCTCTGCAAGAGCAGTTGGCACTCTTAACAGCTAGGCCATCTCTCTAGCCCCTGTCCTTGGCTATTTTGATGTAGCCACCTGCACCCCACTCTTCACCCCAGCTGACCTTGACAAGCCAATATTTGTTATTTGAATCTGATCCTTCAAAGCCATAGCCAATGACCAGAATCCCATGATCAAGTTCTTGCTGCTCCAGTCTGATTCACAGTAAATGCCTTTCTTATGGAACTAGAAGGATGGGTGGCCTGCATCTATTACAGACAAGATGGGCCCCATGGTTGCCACCACCTTCATGAGGGCCTTCTGCAGGTGAGGGGTGTCCACAAATCCAGTGTCGTTAGCCACAGCAAACTCGGGCTTGTACTTACAGCTCTCATCATGTGCCTTATAAGGATAGGAATCCTCAGAGTCCAGGCCTTGGTTGTCCTTAATGTACTGGAAGGCATAATCCATCAGGCCACCGTTGTAGCCCTGGTTGCCTTGAACCTGAGAACAGTCCACAAGGTTCTGTTCACTCAGCGAACCAGTTTGCCAGTCTTAAGAAACATCTGTTCTTCTAGGGCCCCAACAAGAACCACACTGGCTCTGATTCTTCATAGGTGTCACATAGCCCTTCTCTCTCCAGTCCACAGACTTGGGGACCTGAAGCATTAGAGGCTCTATAGACATCTTCCCCTTCTTGTGCTTCTGGTGCTGGTAGCCATTTATCACCTGCCTGAATTCTTCATTGGTCATGTCTCCAAAGGCATTTCCATAATGAAGCCGTGCTTCCTCCCTTCGCTGTATTCTCCGTTGTGCATTCAATCATGTTCATATTCTTCTCCCACACTGCTGTCCTCTGTTCTTCCTCATTCGAGCCACATGGCCTCAGGTGTGTGGACCTCCACTGGTGCCATTGTGCGTCAAATGTTTTATCAAATTTTGGAGTAGCTAAGGCTGCTCCCAAGGAGGGTGCAACCAGGAAGGAAGTGTGAAACATGAGGTTCTAAAGCCTGGGGCAGCCGGCTGCTCACGCGCACGCGCACGTGCACTCAGCAAGCGTGGATCCCAGGAGATCTACATCCGAGAATCTAGTTCTGTGTTCTTAAGGGGAACCATCAAGTAAATATGGAGACCACTGGTCTACATTTTATACCAATGGTTCTGGACCAGGGTGCACATGGTAGGGATGGTGAGCCCTGATTGTATTGGAGATATATTTTGGATCTAGAGATAACAGAACTTGCCAGTAGATTGCAGAGTAGAATGATAACTCCTGGGTTGGGGGTCTGAAAGTTGAATAAAAATCAAAGAAAGTGGGGCTGGAGAGATGGCCTAGCGGTTAAGAGCGCCGACCGCTCTTACAGAGGACCCAGGTTCGATCCCCAGCACCCACATGGCGGCCGAGAACCGTCTGAAACTCCAATTCCAGGAGAACTCCAGTTCCAGGAGAATCCGACACCCTCTTCTGACCTCCAAGGCATTGCACACGGGTGCACAAACTTGCATGCAGACAGTACATTTATACACATACAGAAATAAATAAAAATTAATAAAAAAAAAACAACAAAGAAGGCTCAGTGAAGAAGCAGTGGTGAGAAGGGGGCAGAATATCAAAGCCTATAGCCAAGCAGCACTAGGTTTTATTTTATTTTATTTTATTTATTTTTGCATGTGTATGAATGTACTGTCTGCATGTAGGTTTGTGCACCCGTGTCGTGCAATGCTGCGGAGGTCAGAAGAGGGTCTTGGATTCCCCTGGAACTGGAGTTAGAGACGGTTCTCAGCCGCCATGTGGGTGCTGGGGATCGAACCTGGGTCCTCTGCAAGAGCAGTCGGCGCTCTTAACCGCTAGGCTATCTCTCCTGCCCCAAAGCAGCACTAGGTTTAAAAGGTCATCTGGACCCCCCCCCGGGATGGTTGATGATTAGCTTTGCCAACTTGACACAACCTAGAATGACCTGGGAAGAGGTTCTCAATGAGGGATTGTCTACATTGAATTGGCTTGTGGGCCTGTCTGTGGGGGTTGTCTTAATGAAATTAATTGATGTGGGATGTCACTATGGGAATCACCATCCCCTAAATAGGGTTCTTGAAATTAGCCATGTGCAGCCTATTCCAGAGCCTCAAAGGCTTACCCACAATGACCTACATTGCCCAGTCATGACTTTGACCCCAGAGGTTCTACAACACTCAACAAATGACAGTGGTGACCAAGTATTCAACCTTGAGCCTCACTTGAGCCTGTAGGGGACATTTAATATTCAAACTATAACAATCAGGGTCTTTCTCTAGGTGCCCAGAAGAATACATATTCAATAAATTGCTTTTAAAGTAAGACCAAGCACGTATTGCTCTAGTTAGAAATTTGTGCAGATACCATTACGTACCACCAGAGGGCAGCAGCCCGGTCTTCTGCATTCCCAAGAATTTAGCCTGAGAAAAGCAGAAGCCCGGGATTTATAAAAAGACCTTGGGTTCCCAGGCAGGCTGCAAGTGAGGCACGTGAATCCCTTCTTTTAGAAAATATGCTTCCTTCTCCTGCTCATAAGTAGAAGAGAAATGACTTATTTCCAGTACCTAGTGGGACTGTCAGGACGCTGGGCACTCATAGTAATTCTGACAGGCAGGTGCTCTTCCCTTCCTTTTACAAAGAAAACTGAGGCTCAGAGGAATTCTCACAGATAGCAAGAGAAACTCAGGCCTACCTGATCCTAGTCTCTGCTAAAGTCCTTATGAAATGTGAAAACAGCCTCCCCTCAACCCTCCTCTGTCGTCATCGTCTTGTCCCCCCCATTACCCTCCCCCCTTCCGGCCAGCATTTTTGGAGGGCCTGGCAGTGGATACTGGCCAGGGACTCTGTGGCTCATTTGATTTACATCTAGCAAGGCTGTGAGCCCCAGGTGTGCCCCCACCTTTCCTTAATAGGACGGTAATCCACTCTGAGTTTAAGAGCTGGGTGGTCTAGGGCCAGAACCAGCTATGCCACTGACAGGCCTCTGTGCAAAGTGAAATGCAAGGCCCCTTTTAAAAAAAGTAAGAATTTCACTGGGCGTTGGATTATATCTGTAAACCCAGACTGAGGCTGGGAAGCTGGGAGAGGAGGATCACTATGAGTGTGAGACCAGCCTGTGGTTACCTAGTGAGTTCCAGGCCAGCCATGGTATACACACACACACACACACACACACACATACACGCGCGCGCGTGCGCACGCACACACGCACACACGCACACACACCACACCACAGCACAGCACAGAGGAGGCTGAGGCAAAAGAATTGCCACAAGTTTTATATAAGCCTAGGCTACGAAATGAGACCCTGTCTCAAAACCCCTCAAATAGACCAGACGTGGAGGCACAGGCCTGTAGTCCCAGCACTCAGGAGGCAGAGGCAGGTGTATCTCTGTGAGTTCAAAGCCAGCCTGGTCTACACAGTGAGTTCCAGGACAGCTGGGGCTATAGGGAGATTCTGTCTCAAAAAGACCAAAACAAAACCAAAAACAAACAAAAAACTCAAATAATAAATAAAATAAAAGTTAAAGAATGGTACCATCTGATTATTCAACTGAGCCCAGGGCCCCTCTAGGCACACAGTCTAGATGTGTTTTTATCTGTCTAAGAGGAGGTTGGATTAGAACAGTAGTTCTTAACCCTGGTGACACAGTAGGAAGTCACAAGGACATGAAATGAGTATCCAAAGCTGCCCCACCCCCTCAGATTCCAACCTAATGGGGCTGGGTGGAGCCTGGGTGAGAATATCACCCCTCATTCTTAGACTCAGGCTTCTACATGATGGTGACAAGGGTGAAATGTCCTCTTTTGAAAAAGCCACTCAGGTGCAGGGGGTGTTTTTACATGGGGACTCCAGCTGGGCTGGGAGTCTTGAAGACTCCATGTGAGTTCAACTAGCAGAAATAAACAGTAAGTGTCCTGGGAAGAGGCAGGTCTTTCTGGGGACATTCTTCACCTCCACCGCACCCACTTGCCCAAGTGTCTACTTGGCCCAAGGTCACAGGATTGCAGTATTACCTGGTCTCCAGGAAGCCATTATTTATGACAGTGTTTCTGGGCATGAAGAGACAACAGTGGCTTGCCCAGCCCTCTCCAAGCTTGCCTAATCTGAGCAATGATCATAAGCTGTTACAGAGAAGAAAGTGAAAAGAGAATCAGTGTTTAATGAATGCTTTCTGAGTGCCTAGCATCAAATATAGGAACATTTATATTTAATCCTCCAAAAAGTCCTCAGGATTTTTTTTTATGTGTATGAGTGTACTGTCTGCATGTAGGTTGGTGCACCCGTGTCATGTAATGCCGTGGAGGTCAGAAGAGGGTGTCGGATTCCCCTGGAACTGGAGTGAAAGATGGTTCTCAGCCTCCATGTGGGTGCTGGGGATTGAACCCCGGTCCTCTGCAAGAGCAGTCAGTGCTCTTAACTGGTCCTCTGCAAGAGCAGTCAGTGCTCTTAACCACTAGGCCATCTCTCCAGCCCCTCAGGATGTTTTTTTAAATTCCCATTTGTAGAGATCAGAAAGGTTAAGTAGGTTGCTAAACACACAGCTGACTGAATGGCTTCTCACTTCCGTGCGTGTGTGTGTGTGTGTGTGTGTGTGTCTGGACTGTGGTTCAGGGATGCTGGGAAGGGTGGGGTGGAGTACCTCCCTGCTAGCTGGAGGTGTGAGACCCTGCCTTCTTCCTCAACACCACCACCCCTCACCCCATCCTCTGGGAAAAAACTAAGAGACAGTGTGGTCTTAGTGCTCTGTGGACCTGGCCCTCCCTTTTCTAGCCAGGAGAGCAAGCTGTGACTGAAAGCAGGGAAGCATAGCTCAAACCTGCCCTATCAGGATGGCACAGAGCCCAGAAACCCCTCACATCAGGTGCTATGGGTATGGCCTGGAACACAGGTGCTATGGACATGATGTCTGTTCACGGACGGGGGAATCCAAGAGCTAAACGTAGTCGTGGGGAGGCATCTCCTCCCAGGAGCCCATCAGAAGAGGAGGCCCAGCAACTGGGAAGAGCTGGGCCCCTGAGCACACCCAAAACACCTTGTAGGCTCGGACTCCTCCAAAGCCAGTCCTGCTGCAAAGACCCTGGGTCTCTGTCCAGTTGGAGTGTTGCCACCCTAATGCTCATCAGCCTCTGGCTCCTGCCAACAGGGGACAGCCTCACTCTATGTGAAAGGGTTCAAATTCCCCCTTCATTATACTGCAGGAGCTTGTAGAGGCTCAGGAAAGGAGTGGGACCCTGGGTGAAGGACTGGAAAAGAATGGAGGCCTCAGACAGTCTAAGTGTGGACAGAATTGTAATCTCTTCCAATGGAGCCATGGAATCCAGGTGTGGCACTGAGGTCCCACTCCCTGGGAATCCATGCCCCCCCTTCAAAGTGCAGCCCTCAGTTTCCCACCCTTGAGCAGGGCCCAGCCAATGGGGGCTGAACCAGCCCATAGGGCCAGGAGACCTAACTGTCATCACAGCCGGAATTCCAGGGCTATCAGGTGGTTTGGGGGCAGAGGCTGGATAATCTCATTTAAATTTATTCTTCAAAAGCATAAATAGAGCTAGAGAGATGGCTCAGTGGTTAAGAGCACTGGCTGCTCTTGCAGAGAACCTGGGTTAGTTCCCAGTACCCACATGGTGTCTAACAAGCATCAGTAATTCCAGTAACAGGGGATCCAACACCCTCTTCTGATCTCCACAGGCATTGCATGACAGGTACACTTACATACATGTAGGTAAAATATTCAACCACATAAAATAAAAAATAAATTTTAAAACTTTAAAGAATAGATAGAGCAGACTGGGACTGTAACTCAGTTTGCAGAGCATTTGTCTAGCTTGCAAGAAAGCCCTGGATCCAATCCCCAGCATACTATAACCCCTTAAATCAAGTGTGATGGGACACTTGGGAGGTGGAGGCAGGAGGATCAGGAATTCAAGGTCATTCTTGGCTACATAGTAAGTTCAAGGCCAGCCTGAACTCAAAAAATTAATTTCTGTGCAGTCACTAAACCATCCATCTCCAGAACTGCTTCAGCATTCTGCATCAGTTTCATTTTCTAAACTATGTGTTACACACACGCACACACACACACATACACACACAATTACACCCATAATCCATAAGATACAAAATCATTCCCTATCATACAGAATGCTAAATCAGTTCTGGAGAGGGATGGGTGGTGGTTGTACAATGGTATGACTACTTAGTGCTGCAGAACTGAAAGATGCCTTTAAAAATGATTGAGTATAGGGGGCTGGAGAGATGGCTCAGCAGTTAAGAGCACTGACTGCTCTAGCAGAGGACCTGGGTTTGATTCCCAGTACCCACATGGTGATTAAGAACTGTCTTTAGGGGCTGGAGAGGTGGCTCAGAGGTTGGGAATACTGACTGCTCTTGCAGAGGACCTAGGTTCCATTCCCAGCACCCACATGTGGCTGAAAGCCAACAGTAACTGCAGTTCCAGGGGATATGACACCCTCTCCTGGCCCCTGGAGGCATTGCAACCTAGGCATACATATAAAATGAAAATAATAAAATATTTAAAAAAAAAAAAAAAAAAGAACTGTCTTTGACCTGGGCATGGTGGTGCACGCCTTTAATCCTAGCACTCGGGAGGCAGAGGCAGGTGGATCTCTGTGAGTTCAAGGCCAGCCAGGTTTACAGAGTGAGTTCCAAGCCAGCTGGGACTAAAGGGAGACCCTGTCTCAAAAAAAAAAAAAATAGAAAAAAAATTTTAAATTATTGAGTATAAATGCTATCTTATGTATTTTGTCTTACATATTTTGCTACAACTTATAAAAATATGACACTGGTGGGATTTCTCAGTGCTAGAGCACTTGCCTGGCATGCCCGAGGCCCTGGGTGTGAGAAAAAAAAAAAGACAGGAGGGGAGGTACCAGAGGGGAGAAGGGGGGTTAAAATAGAAACTGGCAGTCCTGGAGGAGTTGGTGGGAATCCCCAAAAACTCAGAAGGGGAAATGTGAAGAAAGATGCTTCCAGAGCAAGGGATGCTCAGAGCAGAATGTAGGCTCTGGTCAAGTCTGGATGCAGATTCCTGAGGTAGGGGAGATTGTTCTCCAAGATCGTGGCTGTGTATCCTTTTCTCCTTCCCTCTCTACCTTCTATAACTAAGTAATCATTGACAGGATCCTTTATAATTGGAAATCATGGCTATATAAATAAGGAGATAAGGGACTGGAGAGATGGCTCTGTGGCTCAAAGCACTTGCAGCTCTTGCAGAGGGCTCAGTTCCCAGCACCCACATGGCAGCTCAGGAGACAGAAGCAGGCAGATCTCTGTGAATTCAAGGCCAACCTGATCTACATATCGAGTTCCAGGCCAGCTGGGGCTATAGGCCAACCTTGTCTGAAAAAGACAAAGAAATTAGAGGCTGGAGAGATGGCTCAGCAGTTAAGAGCAGAGGACCTGGGTTCAGTTCCCAGAACCCACATGGTAGCTAACAACTATCCCTAACTCTAGTTCAGAGGGATCCAACACCTTCTTCTGGCCTCTGTGGGGACTGCATGCAGGGTACACTTACAATGATTGCATGCAAGCGAAACACACACAATGAAAATAAATAAATCAAAAATGTTTATTGTATGAGTAATTTTACATACCAATAAATAATTCCATATTATTATGCTTTTTTTTAAAAGAAAGAAAAAGAAAAAAAAGAAAGACAGACTGCTTAGATAAATTGTTCCAGGTACAGGGGCTGGAGAGATGGCTTAGTGGTTAAGAGCGCCAACTGCTCTTGCAGAGGACCTGGGTTCAGTCCCCAGCACCCACATGGCAACTAAGAACCATCTTTAACTCCAGTTCCAGGGGAATATAACATCCCCTTCTGACCTCCGCGGCATTGCATGACACGGGCGCACCAACCTACATGCAGACAGTACACATTCATACACATAAAAAGTAATAAATAAATTTTTAAAAAAATTATTCCAGGTACAAAATCAGGCAGCAGGGCCAGGGGCTGCCTTCATTTCGCCCCTGGCCTCACCCACTTTCCTTCCACCCTGTCTTACCCACAAGCCTCTGCCTACTTCTGATAAGTCTAAGGTGCCAAGAATCTTGGCTAGCCTTCTGGTCCTTACAAAAACACAGACCCGGGCTGGAGAGATGGCCTAGCGGTTAAGAACACCGACTGCTCCTGCAGAGGACCCAGGTTCGATCCCCAGCACCTACATGGTGGCTAAGAACCATCTGAAACTCCATTCCAGGAGAACTCCAGTTCCAGGGGAATCTGAGACCCTCTTCTGACCTCTGCGGCATTGCACAACACAGGTGCACAAACCTACATGCAGACAGTACATTCATACACATACACATACAAATATAAATAAAATTTAAAAATATTTTTTAAAAAACCCCAAAACACAGACCCCACATAATGAAAGATCTGCAGTGGATTTTCTCAATTGGCAATCAATTTTCCTCCGGGAGTCGGAAGTCAAAGGAGGGTGGTCCAGGGTGGAGCAGCACAGCCCCAGCATCCTCAGAGCTTCAGGCTTTCCACTGAGCATTTTCACAGAGAGGTCACAAAGTAACTGTCGCACCTCCAGCCTCCTGTCTGGGCCTGATTTTCCCCAAAGGCAGAAGGAAGGAGGAAGTAAGGGTAACTGTATTAAGAAAGCAAAACAGCTGGGTGCAGTGTCCCACTTGTTTAATCCCAGCACAAAGGAGGCAGAGGATCTCTGTGAGATGGAGGCCCGTCTGGTCTACCTAGTGTGTTCTAGGCCAGCTGGGGTTATAGGGAGACCCTGTCTCAAAAAACAAACAGGAAGGAGGGAGGGAGGGAGGGAGGGAAGGAGGGAAGGAAGGAAGGAAGGAAGGAAGGAAGGAAGGAAGGAAGGAAGGAAGGAAGGAAGGAAAACTTGTCCCAGAAATTTCAAGAACATGTTTGTTTAGCCTTCATATGCCCACACTTCCTGTCCCATGGCCTCCCCTAGCTGCAAAACAGTCTAGGAAGATACTTCAGCTGGTTATAGTGTCACTTTTAAAAATTTTATTCACGGAGACCCTGTCTCAAAAAGACCAAAAAAAAATTTTTATTCTTGCCAGGTGTGGTGGCGCACGCCTTTAGTCCTAGCACTTGGGAGGCAGAGGCAGGTGGATCTTTGTGAGTTCAGGGCTAGCCTGGTCTACAGAGTGAGTTCCAGGACAGCTGGGGCTGCAGGGAGACCCTGTCTCGAAAAGACCAAAAAAAATTTTTTTTATTCTGGGGCTGGAGAGATGGCTCAGTGGTTAAGAGTGCTGACTGCTCTTGCAGAGGACCCAGGTTTGATTCCCAGCACCCACATGGTGGCTAAGAACCGTCTTTAAGCCAGGCATGGTGGCACATGCCTTTAATTGTAGCACTCAGGAGGCAGAGGCAGGAGGATCTTTGTGAGTTCAAGGCCAGCCTAGTCTACAGAGTAAGTTCCAGGCCAGCTAGGGCTATAGAGAGACCCTGTCTCAAAAAATTAAGAAATTTATTCTATGTGTCTGAGTGTAGTGCCTGCATATGTGTGAGTGCACCCATGTCATGCAATGCCCGAGGAGGTTAGAAGTATCAAATCCTCTAGAACTGGAGTTAGGACAGGTGTTAGCTGGCATGTGGGTGCTGAGAATTAAACCCAGGTCCTCTGTAAGAGCAGTCAGTGCTCTTAACCACTGAACCATCTTTCCAGCACCTGTCACTTTCTTTTTTTAGGACAGGGTCTCATTATTTAGCCCTTGCTAACCTGAATTTGCTATATAGATCAGGCTACTCTCGAACTTATACAGATCTTCCTGCCTGTGCCTCCCAAGTACTGGGATTAAAAGCATATGCTGCCAGGCGCATTGGTGTTGCACGCCTTTAATCCTAGCACTCAGGAGGCAGAGGCAGGCAGATCTTTGTGAGTTCAAGGCCAGCCTGGTCTACAGAGTGAGTTCCAGGACAGCTGGGGCTACAGGGAGACCCTGTCTCAAAAAGACAAAAAAAAGCATATACCACAACTCCCCGCTTTATAGTGTCATCTTAAAAAGTAGATGGAGGCTGGTGAGACAGTTCAGCAGGTAAAGGTACCTGAGTTTGATCCTTGGTATTCAGATGGTAGGAAAGAACTGACACCCTCATGTTGTCCTCTGACCTCCACAAGTCCATCATGACAAGTGCACAGCCACATATGTACACAACCACACATAAAAATAAATAAATAAGTAAACAACAGAATTTTAAAAGACAGGGGGCTTCTGGTGGTAAGAAAGAAGGTGAGAATCTGTATTATGTGGGCAACTGGTCATATTTCAAACTGCAAGTATAAAATTATAGTATAACGTTCTTTATGATTTTCTAAACCAAGCCCTCCAGCAGAGTTTTGTTGTTTACTTTGCTATTGTTTTGCAGTGCTGGGGGTGGAACCCAGGGCTTTGGGCATGCTAGACAAGTGTTACCCACTGTGCTATACCCCATCTAAAGTTTGATGTGCCACCTGATGAACAGGCATGTCCTCCAATACAGACTATAACCTTAAGAATTAGCATGTGGCCAGACGTGCTGGTGTACGCCTTTAATCCCGGCACTCGGGAGGCAGAGGCAGGTGGATCTCTTTGAGTTCACAGCCAGCCTGGTCTACAGAGAGTTCCAGGCCAGCTGAGGCTACAGGGAGACCTTGTCTCAAAAACACAAAAAAAAAAAAAAAAAAAAAAGGAATTAGCATGCCTTCTTGTGACTTTCTCATCATGTGATCCTCTCAAAAGCATTCCAACTTTGAGGTTACACCCACTAAGACCCCTGCCGCAGCATGTTATGCTGCTCAGGCATTCAGCCTCCCAAACTTGAAGCTATGAGTCAAACAGGCCTCTTTATAAGTTAAAAAAATATCTGGGTCTAAGCCGGGTGTGGTGGCGCACACCCTTAATCCTAGCACATGGGAGGCAGAGGCAGGCGGATCTTTGTGAGTTCAAGGCCAGCCTGGTCTACAGAGTGAGTTCCAGGATAGCTGGGGCTACAGGGAGACCCTGTCTCAAAAAGACCAATATATATACCTCAGTGGTAGAACACTTGCTTAGCATGCACTGTGGGGACAGAGGGAACTAACACATTCTGGATTTTTACTTTTTTTAGCATTTTTTGAGAGAGGGTCTCATGTAGCTCAGGCTAGCCTCAAAGTCCCTCTGTATCTGAGGCTGGCCTCTGACTTTTGATCTTCCTGTTTTAGAAAACCTCCCAAGTACAGGAATTACAGGTATGCACCACAACACCTATGTAACACATTCTAGTAAATTCCTAACTGCCCCGATCAGGAGGCACTGATCAGCATTGATAGTTGACTAATCATCCCTTGGGGAGTTTCTGCCATTCTTAGCAGGCTAACTTCTGAGTGTGTTCCAGCTACTTCATTCCTTCCTAGCAAACTGTCCCAACATTTGGTAGCTTCAAGCTGACCACTAGTTTTGGTGGCAGCTCTTCCACCTGGCCAGGTCTCAGTGAAGCCGGGGCTCATTTCCTCTGCATGGGGCATCAGCTTGACCCAGCAACAGGCTCCTCATGGTCATCTACTGAATATCTTTTTTTTTCTGAGCACATACGAACCTACTATAGCCCCAGCTGGAACTCCCTACCTGGCTGGCTTCTATCTCACAGGGATCTGCTTCTGCCTCCTAAATGCTGAGATTAAAGGCATGCACCAACATGCTTGGCTTAAGTTCTATTATTTTTCTGTGTAGAAGTGGTCTGGCTCTTTTTCAGGTCTACTTAGTCTATGCAGACATGGAAATACTGAATAACAGCAAGTAAGTATCTTTCTCCAGCTCC
Organism: Rhizomys pruinosus; assembly: GCA_009823505.1. NCBI lineage: Eukaryota > Metazoa > Chordata > Mammalia > Rodentia > Spalacidae > Rhizomys > Rhizomys pruinosus. The sequence goes on from VZQC01002915.1 coordinate 572,280, forward strand.
ATGTTCAGTGATGTCCACTTGAAAGCTTGATATCAGCCCCAGTGGCAGTATTCACCGAAAATGCTATGTAAGCAAAGACTTGATTTTATTGTTTTATTGATTGGCTAGACTTGAGTGGTAGGAAGGAAAATGTTAATCACCAAAATTAAATTTAAAATTGTGCTGTGTCTGTAGTTATGACATTGTGATTAGCAATGTATGTATATGAAATATTCTTCCAGGACTTGAAAATTATTCTCTGATTCAGCAAAGGTGTGTCTTACATTATTGGCTAATGAACTTCCAACATGTCTTATTGTTTCATTTCCTCTTTCTCATAAGCATAAAAGTGCCATCTACATTTATGTTAGACTGAAGATGTTTTATAGCCAAGGGTTGGCTGCAGGTATAGGAGTTTGGCAAAAACTTCAACAGAAGTATTGCACCACAATCAAGTTTCCATATGAATTTACAATTAAGAATAGTATATAATTTATTGTTTGTCAATGGTATGTTATCTTTCTTTTATACCTGTAAGATTTGTGCGTATATGTAGGCATACATTTTTCCCCATGTCACTGAGAAGACCCAAAGATTTATCTTATACCCATCTACCCCAAGTTAACCTTTCAAAGTGAAAGTTCAAGGTTTCCAATATCCTGTGAAATCCTCAGATGCTTGGCTGAATTTGGGGCTCACTTGAGGTCAATAGATGACCATTTTGTGTCAGTTTGGGGAGACATTCAAAAGCAAACACACACATATATATAAAACTTTTCAAGGCTGTAGAGATGCCTCAGTGGTTAAGAGCACTTCTTGCACTTCCACAAGACTAGAGTTTGGTTCCTAGCACCCACACTGGGTGGCTCACAATCTCCTGGGTTTAACTCCAGCACCAAGGAATCTGATGCCCTCTTATGGCCTTTCTGGGCACTGCACTCAAATGAACACACACACACACACACACACACACACACACAAATAAAAATTAAAGAATCTTTAAATATATATGCACAACTTTGATTAATATTTATCACCATTTAGCTTCCTATCAGGAGGTTCATATAGGCTCATATTTCTCATGGACCAGCTATAAGTGGCTTGACTAAAATGTAAGAGCCAGGGGTATGCTTATAAATTATACTTATTCACAAGGATACAGACTCATCATGCCAGTATGTACAGCAAGCTAGGGGATGGTACCTGTTGAAGCCACTGTCTTCTTGGTGTTTAGACTGAGGGTATGAGGTTTGGGGTGGCTCCATTGTTTTGAGCATCTTTTATTATGTTTTCATTTTGCATATGTTGCCAGTAGCTTTGGCTTGGGTGTGAACAGCAGTAATCATTACCATGATGGTGGTGATGGTTATTCTGGTTATCCTCTAGTCCTGATCAACTTGGGAAGAACAACAATCCACAGAAGGGATTCATTCATTTAGTCAACATTCCTGACTGACCACTAAGGAGGGGTGGGTCCTGGTCTCAGTCTGCTCTGGTGGCCAAAATGAAATACCACCAATTAGATGGCTTACATGACAGCCATGTGTTTTTTTATAGTTGTACAGGATGGAATTCAAGAACAAGGTGTCCGCCAATCCAGTTCCTTGGTGAAGGCTCTCATCCTGGTCTCCAGACAGCCACCATTGCATTGTGGCCTTCCACAATGGAAGGAGACAGCAAGTTCTCTGGTGTCTTCTCTTATAAAGATATTAATTCTGGGGCTGGAGAGATAGCTCAGCAGTTAAGAGTACCAACTGTTCTTGCAGAGGACCAGGGTTCGATTCCCTGCACCCACATAGCAGCTAAAAACCATCTTTAAGCTGGGAGTGGTGGTGCACGCCTTTAATCCTAGCACTTGGGAGGCAGAGGCAGGCAGATCTCTGTGAGTTCAAGGCTAGCCTGGTCTACAGAGTGAGTTCCAGGCCAGCTGGGGCTATAGGGATACCCTGTCTCAAAAAAACAAAAAATAAAGTTATTAATTCTATGAGATCAGAACTTTACTCCTGTGACCTCGCTTAGCTTTAATGACTTCCTTAATTCAAACACAGCCTCACTGGTTTAGAGCGCTAATATTACAAATTTCATGGACATAAAATTCGGATTATAGCAAGTTCCCTTGATTTATATCCCACTGATCCCATCTCCCAGTCCTCAGCACCCCGCCCTGGTCTTCTTGCCCCATTTCTGGCTGATGACAGTAGTTGTGTGGGAGCCCTTTACCTTGCTGGTCACACCAAGAGTGGATGGATGGACCCAGGGATTCAATCCTTGCTGACCTCCTTTTCAATCCTGACTCCTGATCTCAAGTCAAGCAAGGTTGAACACCAATCCAGAGAACAAGCTAGGCACCCATCTCCCACTTCAGTCAGGACATTCCCTAGAGGCAGGAAATCCTGTCCCATGTTCAAACTTAAGACCCTTTCCCCCTCTGGGTGTCCTCAACAATGGGGACCCAGTGATACTCTGGGGGAGTCTGGTTTGTACATACCTCAGGTAACCTCCTTTCTCTCTCTCACCTCTGGGCTCTTCATCTCCACATCCTCCTCTCTTCTCGGCCTCCCTGTGCACAGCCTCCCAGTTTCCTCTTTGTATGTTTTGTCAGTATTCTTTGTAAGTGGCAGGCTAAGGCAACAGCTTCCTCTCTCACAGGCGGTAGAGAGAAGCTGTCCCCTAAGTCCAGCACAGAACCTTGCCAAACACATATGAAGCCATTTAGACCTGGTTGTGGGAGCAAGAGAGGTGAGGCGCTTAAGAAACCCAGGTGACACTTCAGAGCTCCTGCTAGGCCAGGCTCCTGTCCTAAAGGATGCCATTCTTTTTAAGAACTCCCACCAGCTAGGTACTGCCACTACCCATGTTCCAGAAGGAAGAAGTAAAGGGAAAACTGCAAGATAGAGGGGCTGGAGCTGGAGTTGAACCAGAGCGGTGAATCACTAGAATCTTGTTTTATAGGAGAGGAGAGGAAGCTGGCCCGGAGAGACTCAGCGACTCACTTGGGGTCACATAGTTAAAAGTGTCAGTATCAGCGTGAGTCCAAATACTGCAGGGTACTTCCCAACCCCTCCCTGCTGGCCAGTCCTCCCACCCTCTCTTTGGCCTCCCCACTTTTCCCTTCTACCCCTCTCACCTCTCCACGGTCTGCCCAGCACCTGCTCAGGGCAGGAGGGAGCCTGCAGGCTGCTTTCCAGATGCGATAGTCTCAGCTGGCTGCCTCTGGCCCGCAGAGCTCACCTTATCGTGATCCATCAGAACATCTCTGGGCCCCAGCTCAAGGTCACTTTCAGTGGGTTCCCTGCCTACTGCATAAGCCTCCTGCCACCTGACTGGAAGCCAAGACTTGGGGGATGGGGGCACTCGGACGGTTAAACAGCCTGCTTCTTGCTTGGAACCTTCCCAGAGCCCACCTGGAAAATGAAGAGAGATCAGAGGGACAGCAGGTATGAGCCAGAAGACCAGGGCTCCCCCAGGCTCGGCTCTGCAGCCTGGGCTAGTCATCTCCTCTTTCTGGGCCTCAGTTTCCCCAACCGAAAGGGCTATGGCAGGAAGAAATGCTCTCTGACATCATTCTAGGAGTGGGTGGCCTGTCTACTACCCAGCAGTGTTAGGTTGGTGATACATGTGTAGTATATATATTTAATATATAAATATAAACATATAAGATGATAAATAATTATATATTAAACATTACATACTAAATATAAATCATAAATTTTATATCTTATATATGATTTTAAATGTAATTTTATGTAAATTATAATTATACATAATTATATAACTAAATATTTTATATGGTTTTTCTCTAATTAGAAATTTTTATCTTTTTAATAAAAATTTTATGTATACTTACATATTATGTATAATTTCTTGCTTTAATTAGAAATACTAGCTAGGCCTGGTGGCACAGGCCTAATATCCTAGTTACTGGGGAGATTCAGGCAGGAGGATTGAAAGTTCAAGGCAACAGACTGAGTTCCAGACCAGCAGGCGGAATTCAGAAAGCACATGTTTCAAAACTGTTAAAAGAAAAGTAGACTGTGGATATAGCTCAGTGGTAGAATGCTTGCCTACATTAAAGAGGCCCTGGGTTCATTCCCTAGTACTGACAAAAAGAAATAGAAAGCCAGGCATGGTGGTGCACACTTTTAATCCCAGCACTTGGAAGGCAGAGGCAGAGGCAGAGGCAGAGGCAGGCAGATCTCTGTGAGTTCAAAGCCAGCCTGGTCTACAGAGTGAGCTCCAGGATTGCTAAGGCTACAGGAAGACCCTGTCTCAAAAAGACCGAGAGAGAGAGAGAGAGAGAGAGAGAGAGAGAGAGAGAGAGAGAGAGAGAGAAAATAGGAGCAGGAAAGATATCTTAGTAGTCAAGAGCACATGCTTCTCTTCCAGTTGACTTCAGTTCCCAGGACACCTTCAAGCAGCTCACAACTATGTAACTCCAGCTCTAGGGGACCCAGCATTCTTTTGTGGGCACTGCCACTCATGAGGCATACCCTTAAGACAGACAGACAGACGCACACACACACACACACTCACACACACACATAAAAAGAACTAGTGCTGCCGGGCGTGATGGCACACGCCTTTAATCCTAGCACTTGGGTGGCAGAGGCAGGCAGATCTTTGTGAGTTCAAGGCCAGCCTGGTCTACAGAGTGAGTTCCAGGCCAGGTGGGGCTACAGGGAGACCCTGTCTCAAAAAGACCAATAAATAAATAAATAAATAAATAAATAAACCCTTTCCTCCACAAATTGCTTTTGGTTGTGGTGTTTATCACAGCAATAGAAAAACAAACTAGGGGCTGGAGAGATGGCTCAGTTAAGAGCACCGACTGCTCTTGCAGAGGACCTGGGTTCAGTTCCCAGCACCCACATGGTGGCTAAGAACCGTCTTTAACTCCAGTTCCAGGGGAATCCGATGCCCTCTTCTGACCTCCTCAGCACTGCACGACATGGGTGCACCAATCTACATGCAGACAGTACAGTTATACACATAAAAAATAATAAATAAATTTTAAAAAAAGAAAAACAAACTAAAACAACTACCAAAAACCATGCCCTGCTATCTCAGGAAGAAGCCCACCCACTGCTTAGCCAGGAGGGAAGAGGACACAAAGAGGAGAACAGGGTGAGGAGGGTGTCCTAGTTTGCTTTGTATTGCAAACTGGACATGTATCAAGCTGGGCATGGTGGCACACGGCCTTGATCCCAGCGCTCTCAGGAGGCAGAGGCAGGTAGATCTCCGTTAGTTCAAGGTCAGCCTGATCTAAATAGGTGGAGCTACAGGAAGACACCGTCTCAAAAAAGACCAAAATAACCCCCAAACAAACAGCAAAAAGCAGCACTGGCCAAAAACAACTTGGGGAGGAAAGGGTTCATTTTATCCTACATCTTCCAGATCACAGTTCATCACTGAGGGAAGCCAAGGAAGGAACTCAAGACAGGAACCTGAAGGCAGGAGCTGAAGCAGACCATGGAGGAACACTGCTTACTGGCTTGCTCCCCCGGCCTGTGCTCAGCATGCTTTCTTATACAACTAAGAACCACCTGCTCAGGGACAGCACCAACTATGTTGGGCTGGGCCCTCTCACATCACTCAGCAATCAAGAAAATGTCTCAGAGACATCCCCACAGGCCAGTCTGATAGAGGAAATTCCCCAACTGAGGTTCCCTCTTCCCAGGTGTGTCAAGTTGACAACTGAAGCAGTCCGGCACAGAGGAGAGTCTCTGTTTTCTTTTGGAACCACACACTAGAATAGCCAATGGGGTTTTGCAAATGGGCCACCTGTGTTCTACTGCAGATGAATTAAATCAGAACTTCTGGATGTGGACCTGGTGAGTGTAGACCTTAATGTTCCTGGGTGCAGATGAATCTGTTGTGCACTGAGAGTTGAGAACCATCTTTTGAGAGCAGTGATTCTCATTGTTCAGTGTCTCTGAGTCCTCTGAAGGGCTGATACCAGGCCCCATTGTGGACACTCCATTTGGTAGCACTAGGACGGGGCCTATGCACTTCCCAGGGCTCCTTTAACAGATGGCCACTACTTTTGTGGCACAGCAGAAATCTATGCTATTCTTAGGGTTCAAAATGAGTCTCATGGGGATAAAAATCATTGAGTGGGGCTCTACTACTTCCAGAGGTTCTTCTAGGGAAGAACCTGGTTTCTTGCCTACCCTTCTCAGTGAAAATCCTGTGTCCATCTCAAGAATTTCAAACAATGACAGTGCAATGTGCTTACCTTGGAGTGGGCCCATGATTTGCACTGAGTTCATCTGGCTGATTCTTCTGGGCTCTTCTGCCTGGCTGCTTTCTGCCTATGATATATTTGGGCTAGATGATAAAGTGGCCTCACCCCCAGCTCTGGTAGTTGGCATGAGCTGTTGCCCGTGCTGGGGGCTTCCAACAGGCTGGCCCGGGCTGCTTCTCTTGGCCGAACTGTCCCCAGAGGGCAAGCCCAATGTTCATGGGGCTTTCGGTCTTGCTTATAGTCCATGGGTCCAGGCAAATGACATGGGCAGCCCGCAGACCTCATGAGAGGAAGCTTCACCAGGCTGTGGGTGTGGAAGTCACCATCAGTCAGGGACATATGGTAACAATCTGTTGGGACTACCCAGTGCTAACTCCCAAAGCACTCTACTTCTCCTTTGGAGAATCCTCCACTGTGTAGGATCATGTTCCAACTTCCCACCAGGAAAGCAAAAGGTCCTGATGTTTCTTGGACTCAGAGCAGGGATATGAGGAAGAGGAAGAGCAACAGCAAGACTGGTCCAAGCTAATTTCCAGGTATTTCTGCTGTGACCTGGCCTCTAGGCCAGGAGTGACAGACTCTCAGAGAAGGGCCTCATGTTCACAGCCTCACATAACAGTGGTTGTGGCTTTGGTTCAGTAGATATCACTGGTGAGAGGCACCTGGAACTAGAGTTGTGTGGAGCTTGGCAGGGCCCTTGTCCTTGAATAGGTAGGAGCAGGACAAATGGGACCTGTGTATGTTTATGCATACACAGTTACAGGTGGGGACAGAGGCCAACTTTGGACACCTAGTCCTGAGCACTCTGAAGACCCCAGGAAGGCAGGACCCTTGGACTACCCCAATCTCTGGTTGCTTAAGTAGGCAGGGAAGATGATGACAAGTTTTCAGGTCCCTTAGGCCAGAAAGCTACAGAGAGGCTTTCCTGGAGGACAAATGGGCATCAGCCAGATGTCATGCTAGGCTGACTACATGTCCCATTCTCTTGGGGCAGTTCTGTCTGCACCTGCTGTTTTGGTGTAATTACTAATAGTCCCCCTTTTCTGTCTTGGTTTGGATGTTACAGGTGAAGGGTTCCCTAGTTAAAGACTATGTTCAACCCAGATGACAAGAAGGTGACTGGGAAGGCCAGCTGTGGCAGGAGCTCTTGTCCTGTCCTGCTGCCGACAACCCTGGGGACTCAGGCATGGCTGGTTTTCTCTCTGGGGGCAGTGTTTTCATGTCTGAGCTGAGGGGTAGGTCAGACGGCCCATCCTAGCTGTGGAGGGAGCGAATGTGGGATGCCATCCTTATTAGAGGAGAAGGGGAGTCTACTCAATCCTTAAGCTACTGAGCCTTTGACTCACTGTCCCCTAGAAACCTACCACATTCTGCTACTTCTTTCTCCACTCTGCCTCCATCTCTCAGTCCATGTCACTCAGTCTCTGTCTCTGAGCTCTAGGCCAACTGAGACCTAATGCCTGTCCACCTGCCTTTTCTCCTATACCCTGATCCAGTCAGACCTTTCTTAACCCTGCACTTCCTAGTTGGGCGTAGTTTGGGACAAGAAGTTTAATCTCCTTTCTCTATATATCATGAAGAGTGATGGTGTTGACCTTCGAGGATTAGGGGTAAGGTACATGAAGTACGCAGCTGATGCCGGGCTTCTCTGTCTTATCATTAATCACTTGGAGAGCCCAACAGGTCCCCACAGGGTCATTTGAGAACTAAAGGGAACAACTGGCAAATATGAAGGTCTCTGAAGCTTCCACTCTGGAGAAGGGAAGACATTTCAATGAAAACTCATTGCTTAGTTCCACCTCACAGACCCCATGTTCTGCCTTTCACTTGACTAGTTAATGCACAGGATGAAACAATATGGGCACTTTGATCCCTTTAAAATGATCACATAGCTCCCTCTGATGATCTTTATCCTAACAAGGCCAAGCTGTTAAACCGAATGTCCTTCCCTAGTTCCTAACTCCACTGGGTAGTTTGGCTTGAACAAAGTATCAGAAAACATCAGCTCTGGGGTTTGACCTTCAACCAGATACAGCTTTCTCCCTTCTGAACTCTTATGTCCTCTTTTTGACAAAGGAATAATTGCCTCTCATTTGCAGAGTCTAAAGGGGTTTATAAGGTAGTATATGGAAAGACTCAGTCCTGTGATAGAAATGTAGATTTCTACATCTCAGTATAGGTAGATTTCTTCGCTCTTTATCCTATTCTTTTCTGGACAACTAAAAATATACATTTTTGTTTGTCTTTTCTAGACAGGGTCTCCCTGTAGCCCCAGCTGTCCTGGAACTCACTCTGTAGACCAGGCTGGCCTTGAACTCACAAAGATCCGCCTGCCTCTGCCTCCCAAGTGCAGCTGCCGTGGCTTTGAGGGGCTATGGAGGGTGTGGGCAAGGACAGAGCTGCTTCCCAGCCCTAGTCCCTGTTAGGTCTGGGTCTCCCAGAATTCCAAGGGACACACAGAACTCCACTTCCTCCAGAGGCTACCAATCTTATGACCTCTTCCCCTTCACCTGAGGTCCCGCCCAGAGGCTTTAAGAGTGTACCTCAGTCGCCATCTTGCTGGCTGCCCCACCATGTGCCAACACGTAGTCAGTCCTGGCAATTTCTGAAGTAACTATGTTCCCAGAGTGACTAAGCCTCATGTGTCTGTCTTTTATTGGGGGTTTGCACTGCCAAACTCTAACAGTCCCTTCCCTGTGGACCCTGAGGCCCTGGGGCAGGATAGCCTGAGTTCACCCACTTTGGCCAAATTTTCAAGAGTTCCAGAGGAGAATGTTGCTTTCCACCACCATAAAAGCCACCTCTAATTATATCCAAGACAACTCTCGATTTGCAAAAGATTTTCCTATTCATTTCTAGTCAGACATAACAAGATTTTTTGCTTCATCAAGTATGTACTCCCAGGGTCTGTGTTAAACACATCACATGTCTCAGTCACCTTTGCCACTACTGCCACTCTCATTATATGGATGGGGAAAGAGAGGCTCAGCAGCTTGCCACCAGAGGCCACCCAGCTAGGGTGTGCCGGGCTAGGACTCCTGCCCTGGCCACTGTGAGTCTCTGGGCCAGTGTTGAGCACCACGTCTTGTGGCCTTCCTGGAGCTGTGTAAGTCAGACAAGGATGAGACCATGGAAGCTTCATGCTCTGATCAGTTGTAGGACAGCTGATCAGCTGAAGAATCTGATTCCCAGCCTAGTGCTCTTGCACAACCTCAGGCTGATTATGGGACCCCAGCCAAAGATATCAGAGTGCCAATGGTGACCTGCCAAGAGGGAAGGGCTGCAGCGGTGACCAGTCCTGCACCTCACCCCGGCACAGCCACACCTTTGAAGAAAGACAGTGGAAACGCCCAGCCATCTCCTCCTTCCCATCTGCCAGTATAGTACTCCACCCTGAGCCTCCTTGGTTGTGGAAGGAACCATCCTGTCTGGACTGGTCATCAAGGAATGCCCATCCTCAAAGGATGTTACTAGTTCCTCAGGTAAAGCCCTACCGGCCTGATAGACTTGAGCAATGGGTTCCTTGAACCCTAGTCTCTAAGGGCAACCGTAGAGTTCCAGCCTGCAGGCAGTCAGTGGAAGTCCCAGTGTAATGATCAGAAAACCTCCATTTTAGAAACCTCCATTTTAAATAGAGAAACCGTTTAGGTTTGTTTTATTCTTAGCTCAAGGTTGCACAGCACATTCCAGGCAGCTCAGACCCTCTTCCCTCTCCTTACTGCCCAACTGCACATCCAAACCTTGGAACATAGACAGAATTAACTGCTGTGGGTTTTTTTTTTTCTTCTGTTAACTTGCTTATCTTGCTTAAAGGTACCCTGACATTTTCTAAGTGAGCCAAAGGTACAAGGCAGCTTTGCCTCGTTGGCCTCCCCTTTCAAAGGTCCCCCCTAACTTACTTGGGGCTGCAGTCAGATTGGCAAGCCTGTATGCCAGACAAATGGTCATAACTGGGCATGAGACGGTTATCAGTGCTGGCGTTTGTTTGTTTGTTTGTTTGTTTGTTTTTAATAAATTTGGATGATTAACATTTGGCTTTGTCTCTGGGGTCTTTCGTGGCATTTTCAAGGTCCATAACACCGTAGAGCCCAAGGGCTCACAAAGCTCCCAGTAACTATAGGGAAAGCATTGTCCTGCTTTGTCCATTGGGTTTCCTCTTGATGGGGGGACACCTTTGCTATAGGCGTTTGGCTCTAGTGTGTACATGTGTGAGTGTGCATATGAAGGCCAGAAGTCCATGTGAGATGTCTTCCTCAGTTGTTCTCCACCTTATTTTTTGAGGCAGAGTCTCTCACTGAACTTGAAGCCATTGGTTTGGCAAGAATAGCTGGCTGATAAGCCCCAAGGATCTTCCTTGTCTCTGCCTCCCCAGCACTGGGATTACAGGGGTTATAGGGGTGGACCACCATACTTGGCTACAACAAGCACCTTAACCACTGAACCACTGAGACATATCTCCAGCCTCTCTCTCTCTCTCTTTCTCTCTCTCTCTGACAGTCTCATTGTATCCCAGGCTAGCCTCACACTCCACATGTAGTCAAGAATGTCCTTGAACTCCTGATCCTTCTGTCTCCACAGGCATGTGCCACCAGGCCTGGCATGGAAGCTGGGCTCTCTTCTAGATGCCCTTCAGCTCAGGTCTGACTCTAGTGCTAGGAGACAGATGCCCTAGACAGATAAACCCATAAGAAAAGCACGTGGCACAAGAAAGAGAGAATAAATGATGTGGAGATTGGAGATAGGGGAATGTAGAGACAGGGTGAGAGGCCTTCTGTTCTCCTGTCAGCCTTGCATCCTCTAACTCAGCCCCCTCACCCCATGAAGCCAGGCACTCTAGTGAACCCAGTATCACCTGAGGTGACAGCCAGTTGACCTGGCATTTTGCTAGCTGGAGAGAGAATGTTCTGGGAGGTAATACTTTTCCTTGGCTTCTGGGATAATGGCCCTTTCTTTTCTCCGAAGGGTATCAGAACTATTGGCTGAAACTATTGGAGAAACTGAGAGCCTGGTCCACCACAAAGATAGAGGGCAGCCAAGGAAAGGGACAGCTGCTGGGGTGTTGAGAGAAGGGCAATAGCCCCAAAATGCAGTGGGTGGGACCAGCGGCTGAGCCTGGAGGAGCCGTAGTAAACCCTAGCAAAAGGCTGAGACTTCCCTCCCTGTGGCCTTCCCCAGTCACCCTGCTTACCGCATACTTCACCTTCTCTTCCACTTTCCTTTTCCTCTCCGGAGCAATCACCACCCTTCACAAATTGCCTGCTTTATGTTCCAGATAATTCTCAGGTGTCTGAAGCCACAGGTGGTATCAAACTCTGAATAAACTATATTTTTTTCCCTATATATACATGCTTCTGATAAAGTTTATGAGTTGGGCATGATAAGGACTGAATGATAATAATAAAAGTCAGGTGTAGTGGCTCACACCTTTAATCCCAGCACTTAGGAGGCAGAGGCAGGTGGATCTCTTTGAATTCAAGGCCAGCCTGGACTACATAGTGAGTTCCAGGCTAGCTAGGGCTACATTTAAATTACCAGTGTCAAAAAGACCAAAAATAAAATAAAATAAAATAAAATAATAATAGAAAAGAATAATTATGACAGTATACTCTAATAAAAGTCATTTAAAATTTATGAATTGTTTGTTTCTGGAAGTTTTCATTGAATGTTCTTGGATCCAGGTTGATCACAGGTCATTTAAACGGAAAGCAACAACACAGACAAGGAGGTGACCCTGCTGCCTACATGTTCATGTTCTGTCAGCTTCGCTCTCTCTGGAATGCTGGCTCCAAGGACAAGGGTTTTGCCTCTTGTTCACTGCTGCACCAAAGGGCTGAGAACACCGCCTGACACACAGATATTCAATGATATTACTCCCGTTGTCTGCCTTCATCTTCCTGAAGCATTCCCAGGTACCTGGTCTGTGACCATCCTGTGCTGTCAATGCAGAGACTTGCAGGAAGACAGTGCCTGGACGTGGGGTCTGGAGAAATGACTCCATAGTTAAGAGCACTTGTGAGATCTGTGTGCTTCCCCACCTTACCCCCAAAGTCCCTGCCCTATCTTGCTGCAAACTTGAGACTTAGTGCCTGCAGGAGCTATCATCAGTTGTCTGTGTCTTCAGCTTCTTGAATACTGCACAGGGTACTGAGAGAAGGTGCCACTGAAGGGCACAGCATCTCAACAGGAGATGTTGGTGCCATCAGTGGTGTGGCCAGGAGGATGCAGAACGTGGAGAAAGGCGGGGAGGATGTGGGAAAGAGGAAGGCACCTATCTGTTTTTTATGGCTGTAGCTGAATGATACAAGCAGAACAATTTATCTATCTATCTATCTATCTATCTATCTATCTATCTATCTATCTATCTACTTATTTGGTCTTTTCAAGACATGGTCTCCCTGTAGCCCCAGCTGCCCTGGAACTCATCATGTAGACCAGGCTGGCCTCCCTCTCACAGAGCTCCACCTGCCTCCTGAGTGCTGGGAATAAAGGTATGTGCCACCAGCCCAGCCCCCAAGCTAGCTTTCTTTACAGCCATTTCAGTTTGCGGTGGAGCCACGAACCCACTAATTCATAGTCCTGTGGCCTGGTTATCTCTGAGAGGTAAGCCCTGATCACACCTCTTAATACCTTACAGTGGGGACTATATTTCTGTAAGGTCATAGCCCACCTAAGTCAGGGATTCCAGAAAGCCAACCGAAGCAGAGTCCTGAGAAATAGTCACCCTGGACTGCTTTCCTGCAATCTGAGAAAAGGCTGCTGCATGTCCCGCAGTAATGCCTGCAGGCAAGGAGAGAGACGCCTGGTTTCTCCCACGATGCCCTCCTGATACTACCACAGCCCCTATGCCCTATCCCTCACTTCATCCCACTTCCTTGCATGCTCACTTCCTGCTTCAGCTCCATCTTCTCCATCTTAACGCTGGTTATCCTGATCCCCAGACAGGCAGGCCAGTCCCCATCCAATAAACCCGACTTCCTTTTCACTGGAGTCCTGAATACTTCTCCTTTCTGCCCCACGCCACGTCTCCCCTTCAACTGAACCTAACAATTTCAACAGGAATTTTGGTGGTGGCAGTCAGACTCCAGGAGGGCGATGCTGGGGGAGAGGCCAAGGAAGCAGAGGAGGGAGAGCTGCCGTACCACATGGGCTGCGGAGACGTCCATTCATTCCTCTGCTTTCAAATGAGGCTGAAAGCTTTGCTCAGGTCACCCAGCAAGTGTGGACAGACACTGGGTCCTTGGGGGTTTCTACCTTTCTACCAATCCACACCGATAGGCCTTGACTCCACAGACTCGGGGCATTATTGTTCCTATTTTACCAATGAGTAGAGAGGTGTGAGGAGGTAACTTTGCTCAGGGGCACCCAGATGCCCAAGAATCTCACGGGACAGTTGAGGCTGTAGCTCAGGCTAGTTTCACATGCACTGACCCTAGGTTCAGTCCCCAATACTAAAACCAAACCAAAACAAAAAACAGCTGAAGTAGAAGCGGGGACTTCAAATGCATACTCCCCTTCTAGACTTCCTGCATTGTGGGCGTTAAACCATGGAGACCCTTCAGGCCACAGAAACTTTCTGACAGGTGGTAATGCAATTCAGAGGAGGTAAAAAAGTGGAGGAGAAAGCAACTCAATGGTAGAGTGCTTGCCCAGCATGCCCAAGGTCCAGAGTCCTAGGACTTTAAAAAAATCATAAAGTTTTAAGCACTATGATATGTTGATATGTTAAATAAATGAATGGTTTGGGCATCCAGAAAGTTAATGCAGCATAACCATACTTGACATTCACAAGGTGACAGGATTTGATTTTGAATGTTAATTCATGGTGACCTACTGGTTGAATGGCTCAGAAATGTGACCCAGGAAAAAGTCACCTGATGATAGTATCTCCCTTCAACCTTGGCTCTTTCATGGCCTGAATCCCCTCATTTGCTTTTCTAGCCTATCATAGGCAGACTTTCTAGGAGGGTCAAGGTCAAAGGGTTTCCTATGCTGCCTGTAAGAAACCATGCTGGGCTGTGTCCCACTGAGCCTCTCTGGGGATCCTGGTGAGCATCTCAATCTTGGATCTGTGCTACATGCTTCTGGATCCACCAAGGAGTCCTCAAGTGGGGTCAAGGTTCCAGCCCCATAGGGATGGATGCTAGGGGATTCTGGGAGAGGTGTGGGTCAGCCAGGGGAGGAGGGCAGCTGCTAGCATGAGTATGGCATCCCTGTGTTCTTGCTAACCTTGTGGCCATATTGCTAAGCAGGCCTCTCACCTGGCCCTTCTAGCCCTGCTCTCAGAGACAGTGACGCTAGCTGCCTCTTCTCCCATAAGTGCCCATTCCTCTGTGGAGCCTGGAGGCCTACAGATCTACACAGAGCGGCCCGCCCTGCACGCCACTTCCTCCCATCGCCACGTGCCTAGTCGTTATCTTCAGTAAGAAAATGTTTGCCTGAAATCAAGCTCCTTCTACCTCTGGCCAGGAAGGACCAACAGCACGGTAATGAGGGAAGACGACAGCCTTCGAAATCAGACAGCCCAGAGTTTGAATCTCTAGAAGGTTCTTAGTTGGTCTGAGAACACAGCTTTTACCTGTAGCATGTGGCTACAACATCCACTTTGTAAAAAGTTGAGAAGTTAAAGATAGAAAGGAGAGTCTGCTCATAGCTAGTTTGCTTTTTTTTTTTTTCTTTTTCTTTTTTAAGGTGGGGTCTCACTACATAGTACATACACATAGCTCTGGGTGACTTGAAACTCACTATGGCCGGCCGTGGTGGTGCACGCCTTTAATCCTGCAGAGGCAGGTGGATCTTTGTGAGTTCAAGGCCAGCCTGGTCTACAGAGTGAGTTCCAGGACAGCTGGGGCTACAGGGAGACCCTTGTCTGGAAAAAAAAAAAAAAAAAAAAAAAAAAAAAGAAACTCACTATGTAGACTGGACTCGCTTCTAACTTGTAGGGATCTGCCTGTGGAATTAAAAGCATGTGCCACCATGCCTGGGCAGTGGATTTTTAATTTGTTTTTTTTTTACATTTATCTATTTATTTGTGGGTGTATGTGGAGGGGCAGTGTGCCACTGCACACATGTGAAAGTCAGAGGACAACTTGCAAGAGTAGGTAGGGTCTCTTCTTCCATGTGGGTTCTGGAGACCCAACTTGGGCCATCAGCTTAGTCTCACAGCCCCCAGGCTCTTAAAAATGCTCTCTGCAGCTGGTAAGCCTTTTGTGGTATCTGACTAGATTCAAACAGGACAATTCTGTGGTGTCTGACTAGATTCAAACAGGACAATTCTCTGCTGAAGACTGGACCCTTAGTGCTCCATCCTCGTGTAGTGAAGCCCCTCAAATTCTAAGCACCTTGACCAATAAAGCTCATATCACATAAGTGGCCTTCACAAATCTATGATTCTAATTGGTGGAGTCTTGTAAACCTGGTATCAGTGAGGGCACATGAGAAAGCACTCGCTCCCAACACACGGAGAGTATGCTTTATTTGGTGGGAGCTTCCTAAGGGAAATCTAGAGAGACATGAAAATAGGAGGAGGCATGTATATTTGAGTGCAGGTGTCCAGAGAAGCCAGAGGCATTGAGTCCTCCTGAAGCTGGAGTTATAGGCAGTTAGTTGTGGGCCACCTAACACAAGTGCTGGGAACTAAACCTGGGCCCTCTGGGGGAAAAAAAGAGTACATGCAACCGCACTAACTCATCTCTTCAGCCCTAAAATTAAAAAAAAATATATTTTAGTCATTATTATTAATTTGGGGGGCTTTTTTGAGACAGGGTCTCCCTGTAGCCCCAGCTGGCCTGGAATTTACTATGTATACCAAGCTGGCCTTGAACTCATAGAGATTCACCTGCCTCTGTCTCCCAAGTGCTGCGATTAAAGAGGTGTACCACCACACCCAGATTATTATTATTATTATAAGTATTATTATATTGCTTGCATATATATATATATATATATATATGCACTCATGTGTGTTATGCCCATGGAGGTCAGAGGGTATTGGATTCCCCTGGAACTAGAGTTAGGGATGGTTGGTTGTTAGCTGCCATGTGGGTGCTAGGAATCCAACCCAGGTCCTCTTCATGAGCAGCCAGTGCTCTTAACCACTAAACCATCTGTCCAGTACCCCTAAAGAATTTTTTTTAAATAAATAGGATGTTATAAGCCAGGCTTGTCAGGTCACTACTGTAATCTCAGCATCTGGGAATATTAGGCAAGAGGCCAGCCTGGGCTACAGAGTGAGACTCTGTCTCAAAAAGCAGAAACATAAACAAAAATAACAACAAAAACCCAGATATGGCAGCCAATGCTTGTAATTCCAGCACTTTGGAGGCAGAGGCAGAGGATCACCGCAAGCTGGAGCCTCACCAAATCTATGCAGTGAGGGCCAGGCCAGCCTGGACTACATAGACTCTGTCTTGAATTTTTTTTTAATGTGGTAGAAGGTATAGAAAGATGTTTATTTATGAACTATTCAGTTAATGCAAGCTACACATCAGTATTACAGAATATAACATTCCCTCCTGTACCCCTATTGCCTCTCTCTAACAAGCTAGGCAGAGACACAGGTACGCCAGAATTCTAGTGCTGCTCCTGAGTGGTAGCATGCAGATGCTTTTCATTTTCTTCTTTCTTGTTGATATTTCCCAAAAATCTCTATCATGTAAGAAAAATTAGAAATCGTGTTTATTTTGACAAAATACAGATTAAGCACAGATTTAGTTTAGATATGCTCAAGGTGTGTGAAGGTAATGTAAAGATCACACACGTTAACCAAAAGATAATTCCTGATCACGAATTAGTGAACTTTCGAAAAACTCTGTTCTGACAATCCAGATTTTTTTTCCTACCCTTATCAGTTGTAGATAATTTTAGGTTTATATAAACGTTATAAAGATGGTACAGAATACCCACACACCCTTCACCCACTTGACCCTTATGTTAACCTCTTAGGCAACATGGTTCATTTGTCGCAAATAAGAAATTGACATGGCTGTTTCGCTATGAACTAAACTTCCTACTTTGAGTCTCAGGATTCTTCATTGGCAAACTGTTCCAGGATCAGTCCAGAGGATTTGCCCCTGTCCTCCACACTTCTCTAGCTCACGACACTTCCTCACTCTTTCCTTGGTTTTTTCATTCATGCATACCATTTGAGTTTTGTAAACTGAAAAAGAAAGGGATGCGGGTGGTGGTGGCTCACATCTGTAATCCCACCACTGGGAGGGGGTGAGGCAAGAAGACGGACTGCCAAGTGCTCGAGGCCAGCCTGGGCCACAGAGTGAGACAGTGTTTCAAAAGGGTGGTGATGGTGGTGGGAGTGGTGGTGATTTAAATCTGGAAATTCGGGGAGTTTCAAGGGATGCTGAGCTCGGGGCGGCCCCGCGGGCCCCTTGCGGGTTGGGCAGCTCACAGAGCAAGTGGGCGGCACCCGGGTCAGCTGTTCCGCGGTCCCCAGCGGCCACCCCGCCCTATGCCCGGGTCCTATAAGCGTCGCCCTGTCCTCGGAGCCCAGCGTGCTGCGTGGAGTGGCCGGCGGAGCGCAGCATGGCCCGCAGCACCAATCTCCGCTGGCGGCTGCCGCTCACCTGCCTGGCCCTGCAGCTGACCATGGTGGTTCTCTTTGGCGTGTTTGTGCGCTATGACTTCCAGGCCGATCCCCAGTGGTGGTTGGAGAAGAAGCGCAGGAACATCTCCAGCGACCTGGAGAATGAATTCTACTATCGCTATCCGAGTAAGTCCCAGGCCCCGCAGGCTTACCTGAAGTGTCTCTGTTGGTCTCACTTTGCTTGGCAGCCAGCCGCCTGGCTGGGCTCCGCGTTCTGCCTGCTGCTGGCTCCTGATAGAGTGGGGACTAGGGTGATGCTGCCCCACAGTCCTCAGCTGGCCCCACGGTAGACTTTGCATCAGCCTGCCTCTGCCAGTCACGCTGGAAAAGTGGTCAGATGTGCACACACACTTTCCTGGGAAACGTGGGTTATTTTTTATTTTTGTTCTTTTTTTTTTTTTAATGTCAACTCTCCTTGCCATCAAATGTGTCCTACTTGGTGTACTCAAAAGCTGGAGTCTCACCTCCATCACCCAACCAGCAGGTGATCTGGCCCCCATACACTCCAAATAGTGCTGTAGACCAGGTGTCAAGGGCTACACAGGTGGCATGCACAACAGCGCTCCCATTGTGCTGTGAGGGCAGGTGTGTGAGGCCAGGGGTAGCGTTGGACTAGAAGGTTGGAGCACCCACCTTGGGCTTGGACAGGAACATTGGGAACCCCCACCCCAAGTTTCTATGTCCATGGTGCTGTGATTAAGAATATGGCCCTGGAACAACAGATTCTGCTGCTGTGGGGAGGGTGGTCTTAGGCAGATGGCAACCTTGCTGAACTTCAGTTTCTTCCTCTACTGAATAGGGATGATGGTGAGACCCACCTCACAGGGGGGCAGTGAGGCTCACAGCAGACAGCATTCGGACCCAAGGCCCAGAATTAGAATATAATCCTCACTTTATAATAGAGAATCACGACACGAGCACTGAACGCCGGTGCCATATGAGGGCTCCCTACGCATCTCTGAGAGCTCAAAGAACTAGCCCAAGGTCACTCTGGACAGCTTAACCTTTGGGCTTCTAGTCCAGAGCTCTTTAAATGTCCTTGTGCTTCTTGAATTTCCACTCCATTTACCAGCAGCCAGTGACAATTCTAACAGTTTGTGCTCATGTGGTCATGGGCCATTGGTTTTAGAAGGGACCATGAAGCTTTTCTCCAACAGCCACAAATATCAACAGCTCCTTCCTCTATGGCTTATACACTCAGCAACAGGACATTCTCTTATGTCTAGGAATAAAGGAGTCCCACTTGGGGCAGTGTATTTTTTTTTTTTTTTTTTTGGTTTTTGTATTTTTTGAAACAGGGTCTCCCTTTTAGTCCCAGCTGGCCTGGAGCTCACTCTGTAGACCAGGCTGGCCTTGAACTCACACAGATCTGCCTGCCTCTGCCTCCTGAGTGCTGGGATTAAAGGCGTGCACCACCACACCCGGCAGGGCAGCGTATTTTATTTTATGGTATTGTATTTTTGAAACAGCGTCTCCCTTTTAGTCCCAGCTGGCCTGGAGCTCACTCTGTAGATCAGACTGGCCTTGAACTCACACAGATCCACCTGCCTCTGCCTCCTGAGTGCTGGGATTAAAGATGTGCACCACCACACCCAGCAGGGCAGTGTATTTTATTTTATTTTATTTTTTTGTCTTTTTGAAACAGGGTCTCCCTTTAGTCCTAGCTGGCCTGAAGTTCACTATGTAGACCAGGCTGCCCTTGAACTCACAGAGATCCACTTGCCTCTGCCTCCCAAGTGCTGGGACGATTTTTTTATCTGCCATGTGGGTGCTGGGAATAGAACCCAGGTCCTCTGCAAGAGCAGTTGGGGGTTGGGGATTTAGCTCAGTGGCAGAGCGCTTGCCTAGCAAGCGCAAGGCTCTGCGTTGGGTCCTCAGCTCTGAAAAAAAAAAAAGAGCAGTCGATGCTCTTAACCACTGAGCCATCTCTCCAGCCCCAAGGGCAGTGTATTTTTTTTTTCCACTGTGTTGTGCAATACTGTGGAGGACAGAAGAGGGCATCAGATTCCCCTGGAACTGGAGTTAAAGATGGTTCTTAGCCACCATGTGGGTGCTGGGAATCGAATCCGGGTCCTCTGCAAGAGCAGTTGGAGCTCTTAACCGCTGAGCCATCATGTCTCCAGCCCCAGGGCAGTGTATTTTAAAAGAGTTCTTGACATCTGTAGCCTCATTTCTACTCTTCACGTTGTCCAACTTTTCTCTCCTGGTGGGGACCAGGCAAGCAAATGAGGAAGTGTACCTTCCTTGGCCTTTTCTGTTTCATCCCTCCAGCTCTCTTGTTTATCTATAGGCCACAAAGCCCCACAGGAAAGTGAGATGGCGAATCTCCTCCAAGGGTATTCATTGGTCCTGTGCCCAGCCAGGCATCAGAGGCCCTCAAGACATTGCAATAGGAGACTGAAGAACCTCATACCTCCTGAAGAGTGGGTGCAGTCTTCAGTCACTCCAGCTCCTATCCCCCACTCTCCACACTCAACCACCTGCCACTCTTCCATTCTCTAGGAATATTTATCCCTAGGGTGACCACAGACTGTATCTTCTAGAGGAAGACACTTGGGTTTTTATTTTTTATTTTTTTTAATGGGATGTGCAACTCTTTTTTATTAATTTTTATTTATTTCTGTATGTGTATGAATGTACTGTCTGCATGTAGGTCTGTGCACCCGTGTCGTGCAATGCCACGGAGGTCAGACGAGGGTGTCGGATTCCCCTGGAACTGGAGTTCTCCTGGAATTGGAGTTTCAGACAGTTCTCAGCCACCATGTGGGTGCTGGGGATTGAACCCCGGTCCTCTGTAAGAGCGGTCGGCACTCTTAACCACTAGGCCATCTCTTCAGCCCCAGACACTTGGGTTTTTAAAAAATATTTTTAGATATTATTATTTATGTATTTATTTATAATTTATTTTTGAGACAGGGTCTCCCTTTAGTCCCAGCTGGCCTGGAGTTCACTCTGTAGACCAGGCTGGCCTAGAACTCACAGAGATCTGCTTGCCTCTGCCTCCCAAGTGCTGGGATTAAAGGCATGCACCACCATGCCTGGCTATTATTTTTATTTTTTATGTGTATGAGTGTATTGCCTGCATGTAAGTATGTGCACCCATGTCATGCAATGCCCATACAAGGGCCAGAGAAGGGTGTGGAATCCTTTGGAGCTGGTGTTACAGACTGTTGTTGTCCACTGTGCACCATGTGGGTGCTAGAAATCGAATCTGGGTCCTCTGGAAGAAAAGGAAGTGTTTTAACCACTGAGTCATCTCTCCAGCCCCTGACACTTGAGGTTTAAGGGGATGCTGGTAGGAGTGAGCCAGGACCCAGATGTCAACCTGTCTTAGCAAATTAGTATTTTTGGTCATTCTGCATAATTCTGAGCCTCTGGCTCCCGAGGTCTCCAAGATTTGTTTGCAACAGAGTGTTGCACCCCCAACACCCAAATTTGAGCAGACAGACCTGAGATCTCCCCACTTTCATGGGGAATAGTGAATACTGAGGAGGAAGTAGGGCAGCTGAAGAACCACTGAAAGGGAATGCTGGGAAGTGTGGGGGGGTGTTAATGTGTGAGAGGCTCAGGAGGGCCCAGGAACAGGGTTTGGGAGAGGGAAGGGAAGACGGTGAGGGAGAAGCACCAGCGGAGGGTCCCGAGTTCCCCCTCCACTTCCCCCAGAGGCATGGGCAAGCTCTTGGTCCTGGAATCATGAGGTGGGAAGGAACCTTGGCCTCAGTGCTCCTTGTCAAGGACAGGAAGTACTGTGGTGGCAGAAGTGTCTCCAGCAAACATGTTTTCCCTCCACCGTCATCCCATGAGAGTGGACAGTTTTCTTTCTCTTTTTTTTTTTCTTTTTTGGTCTTTTTGAGACAGGGTCTCCCTGTATCCCCAGCTGGCCTAGAACTCATTCTGTAGACCAGGCTGGCCTTGAACTTACAGAGCTCTGCCTGCCTCTGCCTCCGGAGTGCTATGATTAAAGGCGTGCACCACCACTCCCAGCTTAAAGATGGTTCTTAGCTGCCATGTGGCTGCTGGGAATTGAACCTGGGTCCTCTGCAAGAGCAGTCAGTGCTTTTAAC
This sequence comes from Rhizomys pruinosus, assembly GCA_009823505.1. Classification (NCBI taxonomy): domain Eukaryota; kingdom Metazoa; phylum Chordata; class Mammalia; order Rodentia; family Spalacidae; genus Rhizomys; species Rhizomys pruinosus. The sequence continues at coordinate 594,163 of VZQC01002915.1, forward strand.
CACTGAGCCATCTCTCCAGCCCTCTTTCTTTCTTTCTTTCTTTCCTTTTTTTTTTTTTTTTTTTTTTTTTTTTGTTGTGTTTGAGACGGTTCATAGCCCCAGGTGGCCTGGAACTCTCTATGTATATCAGGTGAGCCTCAAATTCAGAGATTTCCGCCTGCCTCCGACTCCTGAGTGCCGGTATTAAAAGGTTATGGCACACCACAACCAGCAAAGGTAGGCCAGTTTTTTTTAAATGCTCCCACCTCGCCCATTTTAGAGGGTGGCAGAAACTAAATCTACAGAGAAGAGGTTGTCTCACCACAGGGCCAACTATGCCCCAGTAAGAAAAACAGGAACAAGGCCTGAAGAGATAGCTCTAGCCTTTAAAAAAGAACACTGACTGCTCTTGCTAGAGGTTCCGGGTTTGATTCTAGCACCCTGCTACAGGAGGCTGACACTCTTCTACCTTGATCAGGCTTGTCAACTTTTGTAAACACACATGCAGGCATACACAAAAACATTTTCTTATAACACTAAAAAAAAAAGAAAAGAAAAAAGTAAAAACCAAGGAGTTAGGGTAATGGCCCTGGGGTCTGAGCCCATCCTTTTGGGCGACTCTTCCACTTCACCTCTCCCCAGACCCATCCTTTGAGCCCCTTCAGTCACAGTGACTGTGGTTAGGAGCTGAAGAGGAGGAGGATTCCCGGACCAATGGGTCCCCAAGTCTTGGTTCCTGGATGACTGACTGGATAGTTCTCAAGAGTACCCAGTGATACTTTTAGTTCTTGGCTCCCAACTACCACTACCTGGGCAAGGCATGCTGTGGGGGCCTCATTCCTACCCGGGGGATTAGTAGAGCCTTCTGGGCATCTCTGGTTTCCAGAGGAAAGTGGCTCCAGTGAATCTGACCCAGGTTTCAGAAGGGCCTAAACAGCTCTCCAGGCTACAGCTACTCACAGGCAACAGACACAGAGTTAGCCAGGAACCAGCTCCTGATGCCTTGGAGGCCTGGGGTGCCATGTCAGCTGTTGAGTATGAATCCTCCTCCTGAATGGTGTGCCTTAGCCTCAGAGACCCAGGGTTGTGGCTGCAGAGGCCCCACTAGGGCCTGACCCAGAAGTCTTTGGGTAATGTCAAGGGAGGATCGAGACACTCTAAGTGGGCCTGAGGCAGAGGATGCCCTGGTTGCAGACAACTGAAGGCCTATGTCATGAGGCCAGAGCAGTCAAGCTTGCCTGGTCCCCCGAGGACCTGCACCTTAGTGAGTTTGGCTAGAACAGAGGCCAGCAAAGTCTGGTGGTGATGGTGATGGTGATGAGCTTGGAATGAAAGATCTGGATCAGATCCTTCACCGGATGGCCTAATCCACTGAGCCTCAGTCTGCCCCTCTGTGAAGTGGGACTGTGCTATAAAGTACAGGGTCTTAAGAGGATTGAAGATGCAGGATGCAGTCTCTCAATAAACACTGGCATAGGGCTTCAGAAGGAAGTAAGCATTTCATGGTATTTAAGAACCCTGTGAAATATGACTGAGGAATATGCCCCTGGATACTAGTTTGAACTATCCATGGCCTTTAAGTTCCTTTAACTTTTTTTTTTTTTTTTTGGTCTTTTTGAGACAGGTCTCCCTGTATCCCTAGCTAGCCTGGAACTTGCTCTGTAGACCAGGCTAGCCTTGAACTCAGAGATCCACCTGCCTCTGCCTTCCAAGTGCTAGGATTAAAGGCATGCACTACCATGCCCAGCTTACTCTTCTTAACTACTAAGTGCTACTCACTTAGGAAGTTTATTATTTCCATTTTACAGTGGAAGAACCTTGGCTTAGGGACCCTAACACTGCACTGGACAGTGGCATAGGAAGGGACAGGCAGGGACAAAGCCGAACCTTCTACTGCAGCCTGTCTGTCTGTGGCATTGTTGTTCCCCCTCCCCTCACCCGTCTCAATCAGGACATGGTATATTGCTGATGTGTGGGGAGAATTGAGCCCACAGGTGTCAAAGAAAACAAGTAAAGGGTAGTGAAATGGCTCACTGTTGGCCATGCAAGCCTGATGAGCTGGGTTTGATCCCTGGAACCCATGGTGCAAGAAGAGAACTGACTCCTAAGTTATCCTCGGACCTCCACAAGAAGGTAACATGCTCCTGTACATACACACAAAATCAAAAACAAAACAAGTGAGTCTAGGCTAGCCTCTAGGGAATGGAAGGAGTGGTCCCCAAGTTCTTACAGGGCACCTCTCTTTATTGTGCTAATCTGGGGGCTACAGTAATTTATCTGTGCTTTGAGATCCAACTTGGGAGATTCAGCCAGCTTTGGTGGGGAGTGGGGGACAGGAGTGTTTGGGAATGAGAGAGTTGGAGCTGCTGTGTACTGGTGCCCCCTAGTGGCAGTTATCATAGCTGGCAGTTATTGTAGTTGGACCCTATGTATTGCTGGGCGTCAAGGGACCTCTGGGCTGAGGAAACGGGGTCTAGGCAGGACAGCTTGAATTGCCCCAAACTGTAGAGAGGGGCAAAGGGCTAACTTCCACTGACCGGAAGCAAGTCACGAGCACCTGCTTTCCCTTGACAGAGAAAAAGAGAAATAGCAGTTCATAAGACAGAAATGACTAAGAGCCAGGCCTGTGCCAGGGCTTTGATGAGGTTCCCTCATTAAAAGCTCCCCAACAGAACCTCTCACTCAGCCCAGCTGTCTGAACCCTGGTGACTGCCTCCTGTTTACCAGTAGAGAAGCTGTGGACCAGAGAGGACATGCCGTATGATGAGGTGATACAGTCTGAGTTTTCCCATGATTACTACTGACTTCTTCAGTTAGCACCAAACTTATGAAATGGAAGTGATATGTGGATTATAGCTGTGTCCTGCTAACTTAGGAGCACTTTGGAAGAGAGAGAGGGTAGGTACCCAAGAAGGCGAAGCTGATGTCTGAATCTCTAGCTATCTATGAAGAAGCAGGGCACTGAAGGGACGAGAGAGAGAGAGAGAGAGAGAGAGAGAGAGAGAGAGAGAGAGAGAGAGAGAGGAGAGAGAACTGGGACAAGAGAGGGAAGGCAGGGAGGAAGGAGAGAAAAAGCCAGGATTTCTTGTGCCTGCTCTTGGGCCACAGGAAGGCCAAAGGCAGCCTCAGCGTCTCCTGACAACCTTCCCCTCTGCTTTTCTTACATGGTTCTTCTCTTCCACTGGGAGGCAGACTTCCTTCTCAACAAGCTCCACTTCCTGTTAGGCTGTCTTTTCCCAAGCGCTCCCGCACCCTCCTTCCCTTTCTGCTAGCACACCAGTACTCTGCCTGCATCTGATCCTCTGCAGTCCCAAATTCCCACTCTAGCTGTTTGCAGGCCTACACCGTGTTAGTCGGCAGCTGCTTCTCTTAGGCTGCCTGCTCACTCTTGGTCCTGCCCCCTGGTGGTCCTTTCAAGCCTGCCTCAGCCAGGATGGGACCCTGTCCTTATCTGCACCAGCAGCCTCTTCTCTCCCACGTCCCCAAGTTTGTCTATGGCCCTGTGTCCTTCTCCTCAGCTCTCCTCCCTGCTTTGGAGACTGTCATCTGAACACGTCACCTCTCTCTCTCTTTCACAGCTCTCTTCTAGTCTGTCACCCATCAGTTCTTCCCAGAATAACCACAAGACCTTTTATGGTGATTCACATACATTCATTCCATTTTTACCACAGCAGTTGGAAACGTGATAAGGCACGGAACAAGTAATATAAGAAATACAGCCACATTGAGAAACTGGAACTTGGGTGTGTTGGCTCCAGCAACCTCAGCACAGAGCTGAATAAAGCCCAAACCCTGAGGGAGGCTCAGAACACACAGCTCTTCTGGGTCCACTTGTACTCTCACCCTTTGGTGAACAGGAAGCCCCCTACTCCTGTTTGGTACTTGCTGGCCAAGAGGCCTGTGTTCCTGATACAGGCATCAGGGGAAGCCTGGGACAGGGGTGAGGTGGGGTGAGGTACAGACAAGGATTGATGAGAGACTGAAGGTCAAGGCTGCCATAACAAAGGCATTGCTCCCCACTTTCTTGACCAGACTTAGGGGGGCCCAGGGCCTGTTAGTCCTGTGTGTGGGAGGTGTTGGATGGAGAGGGGCCTCAAGCCTGCCTCACTGCAAAATGACCCCGTGACTTCTTGACTGTGCCCAGATGGCTATAAAACAAATGTGGCAGGGCTGGAGAGATAGCCTAGCAGTTAAGAGGGATGACTGCTCTTGCAGAGGACCTGGGTTCGAGCCCCAGCACCCACATGGGGGCTGAGAACCGTCTTTGGCTCCAGTTCCAGGGGAATGCGACACCCTCTTCTGACCTCTGTGGCATTGCACGACATGGGTGCACAAACCTACATGCAGACAGTACACTCATACACATAAAAAAAATTAAAAAAATAAAACAAATGTGGTGAGGCTGAATTCTTGAAAAATATCATGGAAGGGCCACCATGGCCCTCTCCTAGGAGCTGGGAAGACCCTGGTGGGTAACACAGATCCATCTTCTTAGAGTGTGGTAGTCTAGTGGGTTAGACAAACAAGTAAACATATAACTTTAAAGTATAATAGAACTGGGAAGTAAAAGAGGGTATAATGGGGGACAGTCTGCTTTAAAACAGTCAGGAAGACCTCTCTGACAAGGGGACATCTTAATGAGATCTATAGCAAGACAAGTTTGCTGCCTATTCTGCACCAGCTGTCCAAGTGGAGAAAGCACCACGGCAAAGACCCTGGAGTGGGACGGAGGATCCAGAGGGACACAGAAGGGAGGCTAGGAATGGGGACAGTGTGAAGGAGAAAGCCGGCGGCCTGGACGCCCCTAGAGCTGCCCTTTACTTTCTTTTTTCTTGGAAAATCATTTCAATTTTATAAAAGTTGCTGAAACAGAAATAACACAGACAGGAATAGTATGGTGTATATTCTTTAACTTAGATGCAATCATTGCTCTTTCTCCACCTACACAAACACATTCACACACACACACACTCACATGCAGACACGCACACATGCATGCATGCACACATACATTTTCCTATGAACCATTTGAGAGTCAGTTATACCCCCCTTAACCCTCCTTCCTGACATACTCCAGCATACTTCCTAAGAATAGAAGCATTTCCTTCCATGACCATAACCCAACTTCATAACATTCACAGGGATGCAGTCCCTTTTTATTATTTTCTATTTTATGTATATGAGTGCATTGCCTGCATGTATGTATATGACCCATGTCATGCAATGCCTGAAGAGGTCATAGGAGGGTGTCAGATTCCCCTGGAACCACAGTTACAGACAGTAGGTGCTGGAAACTGGTTCCTAGTCCTCTGCAAGAGCAGCCAGTGATCTTAGCCACCAAGCCATCTCTCCAGACCCAGGATTTGTCCCCGCCTGCGGGGGCAGTAATCGCAGGTACCCGAAGGAGACCCCAAACCTGTGAAGATGGGCGAGAGAGAAAAGTGAGACTTTGCAAAGGTTGTCAAAGTCTACTTTATTGAGCACAAGCCGTTGTATTTATCTTGCAGAAGGCAAGAAATAGGGAGGGGGTGGGTGAAACAGGGTAATCAGTCGGTCAGGCCGTCTGGCATCAGAGGAGGGTCTGTTTTTGCAAGATCACTGAGTTGAGACATCGGGCTGGAGTATCTGGTGGCTTTTACTGCACGTCCGCACCCAGCTCTTGGAAAAGGTTCGAGGTGACAATTCACAGAGTCAGCTTCCTTGTAAGCAAGTTCAGCGTAAGCAAGCTAAAGCCTGCGGCTCCTTACAAGGATTCAGTACCTTAATCTACCATTAATACCCATTCTCTCAGTTGACCTACTAATGACCTTTCTTTTTTTTAAAGTAATTTCTTTTTATTTTATTTTATTTATTTCGGTATGTGTATCAATGTACTGTCTGCATGCAGGTTTGTGCACCCATGTCATGCAATTAACTCCTTCTGCCAAGTCCAGTGTAGACTTAGGTATTAAATTTAGTTAGTATGTCTTTGAATGTGGAACATTTCAAAAGCTTTTTCTTTGTTTCGTTAGGACATGGATATTTTTCAAGAGTAGCCTTACCACTTTTGTTTTATTTCTTGAGACAAAGTCTTACGATGCAGCACAGGCTGACCTTAAATTCGCAATCCTCCTGCCTCAGTCTCTCGAGTGCTGAGATGACAGACATACGCCATCATGCCCAGCCCCGGCCTCCACCCCTTTTAACAATAGACTCCTCATTTTGTGCCTGACTTTTTTTCATTATTAAATTTGGCTGTCTCAGGGAGAATACCCTATGGGGGATATTGGATGATCCTTTATGAGGTGTCCCATCTGGAGGCACACAATGTCCTTTGCCGCCATTGGTCATGTTAATGTTGATCCCCCAATCAACGTGTAACCTAATTTCTCCAATATGCAATTACTATTTGTTCCTCCCCTGTGACCAATAAGTCATCCATAGGCAGAATCTTTAAGACAGTGCAAATGTCCTGCTCTTCGTCAAAATTTCCCTCATTGTCTTGACTGTGAAAATGATGATTTTTCCAGTTCCAACATTCTGCCCACAATTTAAGTGGGGTCATTGGTATTCTACTTCTGAGTCCTATCTGCTCCCATCTACTTTTACCTATTTATTATCAGCATGGACTCATGAATTCCTATCTCTAAGCGGTTTTAATTCATTAGTGCATATCATTCTTTGAGTGCTTAAATTGTCCCAGATGTGGCCAATGGAAGCCTTCCCATCTGGCTCCTGTGTCCCATGACATCTGCAGTTCCTTTGTGTGTCTTATACTTTAAGTCTTCACTTCTCAAAGCCTTCTGTTGTTGTTGTTGTTGTTGGGGGATTTTTTTCGGGGGGAGGGAAGCCTAAAAGCAAGCAATGATAGTGCTGGAAGAATAGTTAAGATCATTCCAGATATTTCTAGCACATCTCTTTAGTTTTATCAGAAATGGGGAAATGGTTTGTCAGAGACACTGTAGTTGGCAGAAGAGTCTGGTCAGAGCTCAGAAATAAACCATGCCTGAGTAAAAATAAATAACAGTAGAGGCCCAGTTGTGTCACTTGTTCCAGCTACACACTGTGCCAAGGGCCTCACATATACACCTGCCATCTAACCTCTGTGACATCAGTGAAAAAAGTATCGTAGAAAGTGTGTGCTCCATCAACCCAGGAGATGAAATAGAGGGGGTCCAGATTCCCCCCCTGGGTGACTAGATGAAGTGTGTTTGCTGGAGGTGGTGTTGGGATGCAGGCGTGACTAGCTATGTCCAACTGTGCTTGGTCTGCCAAGGCTCTGCTTGGTGAGATAAGTGTTGATTCTCTTCTCCAGGAGAGAGGAGCGCCGGTGCCTCAGATCATCTATGCTTTAGACTCTAACTAAACCCTGGGTATAACTCATGGCCTGGCTTCAAATTCAAATGCCCAGCCTGTGGAAGTAGCTCAGTGGTAGAGTACGGGAGTGGAGGTCTCATGTTCAGTGCCCGGCCTGAGAGAGAATATGAATATGAATATGAATATGATGAATGAATGAAATGCCCCGCTGCCCACCCCAGTGGGGGTCAGGAGAGCCATCTGTCTGTTTGGAGGGTGGAACAAGAAAGTTTTTGTCTCCCAACAGTAATTCTCTGGCATCTCTTGACCCTGTAAACCCATGGTCTAAGCTGGAGACCCATCTCTGATACAGTCCCCCCTCCAGAGGATCTTACAACCGGATGGAGGTAGTGACTGTTTTGCCAATAGAGAGCATTTGTTACTGCTGCCCAGCTGTAGTCTGGTTTCAGGGATGAGGGGAACAGGGAGTCAGGGCTCTGGGTTCTGCCGTACTCTGGTCAGTGGTGGAAAATACAGGAGCTGCTTCAGGCTGTGCTGGCGGTCAGACCCGAGGCTGTGGCGGGCCCTTCCTAGGGCACAGACACCCCCAACTGTGCTCTCCCCACAGGCTTCCAGGACGTGCACGCGATGGTCTTCATGGGCTTCGGCTTCCTCATGACCTTCCTGCAACGCTATGGGTTTAGCGCCGTGGGCTTCAACTTCTTGCTGGCCGCGTTTGGCGTTCAGTGGGCGCTGCTCATGCAGGGCTGGCTCCACCACTTTGAGGAAGGGCAAATTCTCCTGGGCATTGAGAAGTGAGCACTGGAGAGCCAGAGGGGAGGGACCGACTGGGCGGGGTCCAGTGGGTGTGGGCGGGGCCGGCTGGGCTGGGGGCGCTGGGCGGGGGGTGGGGGGGTGGCGCAGGGGGTGAGGGCTGAGCGGGGGGTGAGGGCTGAGTGATGGAAGCTTGGCAGGGCTCTAGGGGTAAGAATGGGGTCAGCCCTGATGAGGATGGACACCCTGGGAGGGCAGGATGAACTGAACAGGGCCCAGCAGGAGGGGCCTGGAGGGCCGAGGTGAGGCTCCGTTGAGGGGGTTGATAGGGCGGGGACAAAAGCAGCGGGCAGGGCACAGGGGGCGGGGCCCGGCGGGTGCAGGTGAGGCGGGTTGCCTTAGGGCTTTGGGTTTTGAGACAGGTCTTCGGATTACACTTCTGGTTGTTGTTACAGCCCCTTCTTCGCCTGTCTCCCCGCAGCCTCATCAATGCTGACTTCTGCGTGGCGTCTACTTGTGTGGCCTTCGGGGCCGTTCTGGGCAAAGTCAGCCCCATCCAACTGCTCATCATGACCTTCTTCCAAGTGGCCCTCTTCGCAGTGAATGAGTTCGTCCTCCTGAACGTGTTGGAGGTGAGCAAGACTCAGAAGAGGGAGGGACACTGGAAGAGATGAAGAGAAAGAAAGAGGGGTCTGGGGACACGTGCCAACCTAGCAAACACACAGATCAGAAACTGCATCTCAGTTTCCTCATCTATAAAGTAGGAAACGTGACATCTTCCAGTAAACATCACAATCTGCCCAGTGTCAGACCAGCACCTGGCAGAACAGGCATTCGTTGAATATTGGCTTCCCCCCTCCCTTCTCTTCCATCAGATAGAAAATGGGATTCCCATGCATATTTTTGCATGCATACATCCCCAGATCTTTCATCTGAGAAAAGGACTCAGTGTAGATTAAGGGTAAATCTGTCAGGAAGGATCCCAGGGGAGTGAGTGTATACAGCTGCACAGGTTGTAAACTCCACAACCCCACAGATGCCATTCACGTGGACTGTGGCAAGAATGCTGCCCTCTAGGTTTGGCGGATTCCATGCCCAGCTAGTGGGCACCTTAGACCTCTGCGCCTTGGTGTGGATAAGGGTGTTGCCTTCTGCATGTCTGAGGCTCCTCTTCTACATTTGAGCACAGCCTGGAACACTCCCCACGGGGAGGAGTTTAGATCACCCTAACCTCCAGCCAATCGCTGTGCCATTCTCTCTCTTCTCCCTTGGCTGTCTCCAGGCTCAGCTCCTTTCTTCTCCACTCACCCAGTCAGACCAGTCTCCACCGACAGACGGAGTGGGCTTTTAGTCAGCTGTAGAAGATCATGCCCCTGAGTAAAAGCTACCAGGAGTTTCATTTCACTTGGAATAAAATCCCAACCTAGAATCTGTCCCTGCAGGCTCTGGCCCCAGTCCCTCCCTCCCTACCTACCCCCACCATCCCAAGCCTAGCTCCTGCTCTCTCCCCATTGGCTGTTCTTTAGCCATGCCCTCTTGTCTTCCCCCAATCGCCTTGAGTTTGAACCTGGTCAAGGCCTTGGCTCTCCTCTCTGCCTGGAGCAACCACCTTCATTCCTTTCAAGTTGCGAGTCTCAACTTGGATGTCACTTCGGAGCCCTGCGGCCTTTCCTCCAGCGTTGCTCCCCTTCATCCCTCCCAGGTCCTTGCTCTCAGATTGCCCCACGTTGCCTTGGTCTCTTTCCTTCATGGTACTTCCACCTGTTTGATAAGGTGGGAACCCTGTGTGCCTGGATGCCCTCTGCCCCAGCACCTGGCCAGCTCATCTCAAGTACTCGGATTTCTGAAGAGCTGTGGAGCTATGCTGAAGGCTCCAAGGGTGCAGAGGGGCACAGGCTGCATGGGGTAATCCCTCCTCATAGAGAGCTTAAGCAAGCTCTAGGGCTGGGCAGCCTAGCAGAGGGTGCCACACCCAGCCCCCCGGGGCCACAGAGGCTCTCTGTAGGCGGGAAAGTGAAGCCAGAGGCTGACCAGACCGAGTAGAGAGTAAGGGGGAGGAGTCCTGGCATTTTGCTGACCGGCCAGCAGCCTGGATCCATGGATCCCTCCCTCCCCCAATCACTTGATTGGTCCATAGTCAGCCTAGAGTCTGTTCAAAGACAGCTAAGTGTGTGTGTGTGTGTGTGTGTGTGTGTGTGTGTGAGAGAGAGAGAGAGAGAGAGAGAGAGAGACAGAGAGACAGAGAGACAGAAAGACAGAGAGAGACAGAGACAGAGAGAGGTGAGGGGGCGGGGCTATGAAGAAGGGAGAGAAGATTCCAGGCCCTAAAGGACCCCTTGCACTCCAGGTGAAGGATGCAGGGGGCTCTATGACCATCCACACATTTGGCGCCTACTTTGGGCTCACAGTGACCTGGATCCTCTACCGAAGCAACCTGGAGCAGAGCAAGCAGAGAATGGGTTCCTTGTACCATTCGGACCTCTTTGCCATGATGGGTGAGAGCTGACAGCTGCTATGTGGTGAGGGCAGCCATAGTGGGTGAGGGCTGCTCTACTGATGAGGGCTGTCATGATGGGTGAGAGCTGCTGTGACAGGTGAGAGCTGCTGTGACGGGTAAGAACTGCTCTGAATCAGTAAGGACAACTATGGTTGAAAGGCTGCCACTATGGGGGAAGGTCACCGTGACAAATGAAGAGAGGATCACTTTAGGGAGTGAGGACCACTATGAATGGGGACAGCCCACCATAATGGGTGAGGATCGTCACCCACCATCCATGATGGGTGAATGCCACGTCCTTTGGGAGGAAGAAGAGAGGTCAGTGGCCAGTAGACACTTCTAGGGCGCTGTCTGTCCACTTCTTTCCCTCACGGGAGCTGAAAGGAGTTAACCATGCGTCCTATGTGTTCCCTAGAACGTCCCAAGGCAGACAGAGTGGTAACTAGGAACTGGCCACGTGGCCCCAAGGCTGGGGTGAGATGTGCATTGCCACTTCCTATGTCTTGATTCCAGAGAATACATGAAATCTCTCAGACCCCAGCCCTGCCCTCCAGCCCCACCTAGAGTAAGAGATGGTAGTGCTGCCAGCTGACTTCTCCACAGAGGGGAGAGATTCTTCTGCCTGATGCTATAAGAATTGGGAGGGGTGGCATTTAACCAGTTCCAGGGATCAGAGGAGATAGAGGAGGATTTCTAAAGTGGTGTGAGAGGCCATGTGGGAATGAGAGGTAAGCAAGCCCAGGAGGCCTTCCAGGAGGAGCCCTGGTGAGGGCGAAGGTCAGAGGTGGGAAGACGCTGAGGATGTGGCCACTGTACATCTCCGGATCTGAAAAGCAGTGCTTGTGCCTGAGCTCTGAGGGTCCCATCTAATACTTCCTCTCTTGGGCCCCGGGCCTGCTTATGGTCTGTCCAGGAACCCTCTTCCTGTGGATGTACTGGCCCAGCTTCAATTCAGCCATTTCCCTCCATGGAGACAGCCAACACCGAGCGGTTCTCAACACCTACCTCTCCCTGACTGCCAGTGTGCTCACCTCTGTGGCGATGTCCAGTGTCGTCCATAAGAAGGGCAAGCTGGACATGGTGAGCAGGGGGCCTCTGGGGGGGGAGTATTGCCTGGACTGCTTGTGCCTGCTGGGCACTAACTGCCATGCCCTGTCTACACCTCATGGTGGCAAGCAGATTCTGGATTGGCACTCCCAGACCTGAATGCTCACTGTGGACCACCCCTGCTGACTGTATAGGCAGAGTGCCATCTCAGGCCTACTCAGAAGAGTTTCTGGGGGTGCCCCGTCTGCCAGGCCCTATCCTCCTGACACTACTGGCCTCTCAGGCTTCTTAAAGCTGCTCCAGTGCACACTTCTGAGGACCCCTCATGCTGTGTGTACTCACTCTGCAGAGGAAGTGCTAGGGGTGGGGTGTTACATAGTGTCCTTCACTACACCATAGCACAGCTCTTTATCCATGAGGAGGACTCACACCGCATGGGTGCTGGCCGATGTTTTCCCACAAAAACAGAACTAGAGACAGGAACTCTATCTTATTTGGACATGAGCTTCTTGACATACATATATGTGTGCAGAAATGTTGTCAGGAATTCTATCATGGGATCCCTGCCATGGGTCCACAGATAGAGTGGACACAGGTGGCAACCAGATACCATAGGGAACATGGGAGGAGGCACCCAAACCCCCACACAGGGAGAGACATGGGATGGACTCAAGGACAGAGGCTCTGGCTCCACACAAGATACCTTTCTTGAGCCTGGTGCGGTAGTGCACATTCCAGTACTGAGAAAAGAGAATCTCTATGAGTTTGAGGCCAGCCTGGGCTATGTAGAAAGACCTGGCCTCAAGAGAGAGACAGAGACAGAGAGACAAAGAGAGAAAAGAGAGGAGAAAGAGACGTCTTTCTGCCCCTTGCTGGCTCTGTGTTCTTACATTTACCCTTTAACCAGTCAGCAAATATGGAAAAAATAACTTCCCATCCTATGGGCTTGCTGTGGAGGTAGGATGAACTACCCACCTCCCCACAGCAGTATAGTGCTTGGCACGGGCTGGCAGAGAGCATTGGTGGTGACTGGGTATGCAGAGGGCCCCTGGATACCTGGTGTGGACGTAACATGCGCTCAGATCTGCAGGATGGCACAGCTGGAGATGGAGAGTGGGGATGTGTGGACGGAGTCTCAGGGCCCATGGGTGTAGGCGGCAGCAAACTGCCTGTGGACATAACACATAGCCAGACCTACTGGGGGCTGTGGATGGCATGCTTGAGGGGCACACAGTGGGCAGCTGTACTAAGCTGGGACCAAGCCCAGCCCCCTCTGTGTGCTCCTGACTTGCTGAGGCAGACTCTGAGCTGTCCCTGGTTTCCAGGTCAGACTGGTTGCCAGCTCTGCACAGTGCCTGAGTACAGGTGATGCTCCAGGGACAGGACTGATCTCCTTCCCACTCTGTCCACCCTGCCCAGGTGCACATTCAGAATGCCACGCTCGCAGGTGGGGTGGGCGTGGGCACGGCCGCAGAGATGATGCTCATGCCTTATGGTGCTCTCATTGTGGGCTTCTTCTGTGGCACCTTCTCCACCCTAGGATTTGCATACCTGACGGTAAGGGCCCTGGCTGGGAGTGTTGTGGGGGGAGGGGAGGCTGAGGCTTGGGGACTCGTGGGTCCCTGTGTTTTCGAGGGCCTCCCCATTCCCTGCCACAGCCCCAGCCTGAACAGTGCCTCTTCCCCATCTTAGCCATTCCTGGAGTCCCGCCTGCGCATCCAGGACACATGTGGCATTCATAACCTGCACGGCATCCCCGGCATCTTAGGTGGCATCGTGGGTGCTGTGACGTCATCCTACTCCTCTGATATGTGAGTGGGCCTTCCTTCTTCTCCATCCCTCCTCCCTGAAGAAGTAAGAGTGTCTTTCTCCCCTTCCTTCCCACTCTAGACTAATTCTCCTCAACCTCAGACCCTCCACAGGAGTGTGAGAAAGGACTATTCCATGTAATGCCCTGCCTCCCCGTTTTTGAATCGGGAAGGCTGTGACCCAGGGTGGGAACAAGTGGTTTCCCATCCTCTACTTGGGGCCCTTACTTGCCCTCTGGTTCTGTCTGAAGCTTATCCATTTCTTCAGCTTTGAAGGGTTTAGGGGAGACAAGAAACTTCAGGGCAAGTTCCAGATATATGGCCTCCTCCTGACCTTGGCCATGGCCCTGGTAGGCGGCACCATTGTGGGTGAGTGAGAGTGACCAGCCCTGAAAAGTCCTGGTGGGGGCTGGCTGAGGGGACTCCTGAAGCATGTCTTAGGGACGGTCCTGGGTTTCTCCAGTCCTTTGTTTCTGTATGGTCAGTTGGGAAACTGGGAAGCTGGGGCTCCAGCTGAGGGAGGGTGTGTTCTGACCTTCTGGGTCCTCCAATCTCTTTAGGGCTCATTTTGAAATTGCCATTCTGGGGACAAGCTGCTGATGAAAACTGCTTCGAGGACAGTGTCTACTGGAAGGTGAGGTCTAGAGATGTGTCTCTCTGCACAAAGACAGCTGCATCCTCTCTCTCTCTCTCTCTCTCTCTCTCTCTCTCCCTCTTTCTTTTTTAATCTTTTTTTATTTATTTCTGTATGTGTATGAATGTACTGTCTGCATGCAAGTCTGTGCACCCGTGTCGTGCAATGCCGCGGAGGTCAGAAGAGGGTGTCGGATTCCCCTGGAACTGGAGTTCTCCTGGAATTGGAGTTTCAGACGGTTCTCAGCCGCCATGTGGGTGCTGGGGATTGAACCCCGGTCCTCTGCAAGAGCGGTCGGCACTCTTAACCGCTAGGCCATCTCTCCAGCCCCTCTCCCTCTTTCTCTCTGCGTTTACCTGCTGTGACATCTATGCAGGACACCATATTATCTGTACGCTGAAGACTCTTTTCCTATCCTCCTTCCTTTCCCTTCAGGACCTCAGGGCTTGGAGGGGTCATGTGGACATGTCTACACACTCTGAGAGTCGGGAGGGGGGTCACAGGAGCAGCCTAGCATCAGGCCTGCAGCCAGGCCATCAGCCAGCTAGCTGCATTCTAGCAATAACTCCCAAGGTCTGTTCCCTTGCCCCAGCAACAGCTGTATCACCTTCTGGAGGAGGGAGCTGAGGCAAGATGATTACCATAAGTTTGAGGGCAGCCTGAGCTACAGAATGAGACTGTCTTAGTAAACAAAACACCAAAGGCTAGGAAGGTGGCTCAGTTGGCAAAGTGCCTGCCTAGCATGCATGAAGTCCTGGGTTATATCTCCAGTACTACATGATACAGGTGATACACACCTGTAATACTCTAGAGGTGAAGGCAGGAGGATCAGAGGTTCAAGGTCATTCTCAGATACACAGCAAGATCAAGGCCAGCCTAGTGCGATACATGAGAGCTTGTCGTCTATCTACCATCCTACCCAGAAATGTTAACGATCTCCCTGGGTGATTCTGATAGAAGCCACACCTGATAATGTGGTCATTCTTGCATCTAAGAGTCACTGGGGACTTTTAAGCATCCTTAAGATCCAATCCAAGAACTTGGACTCCACCAGTTTGGTATAGGGCCTGGACACCAGAATATTTTGTAAAATTTCCCAGATGAGCTTGTATCCATTTGGGCACAAGAACCATATTGTGGTGCTCAACTCCAGTCCCCTTAAGGATCACCTGGAGTCTTTGTAAAACTTCCGCTTGCATGACAGCCTAGGGAGTCGAATTCATCAATGCCGGGCTTTGCGCATGGGCGATCTCTAGGGATTCTGGTGCAGAAATGGAATTCTCCACATCCCACTCCCCTCAGCGGCCAGCAGGATGTCAGACTAAAACCCAGCCCGAGAGATGAGCAAGAGCTGAAAGTGCCAGATTACAGCAGAACTGTTTCTTTTTTAAAAAATTTAAACATTTATTTATTGTGTGTGTGAGTACAGGTGTGCCACAGTGTGTCTGTGGAGTTCAGAGGACAACTTTTGGGAGTCGTTTCTCTCCCACCACATGGGTTCCAGAGATTGAACTCAGGTCATCAGGCTTGGCGGCCAGCCTCAGCTATCTTGCCAGCCTGGAACTCAGTTTCTTGGAAGGAAGGAAGGAAGGAAGGAAGGAAGGAAGGAAGGAAGGAAGGAAGGAAGGAAGGAAGGAAAGACCCAGCTTTAGCCTTTTGTGGCTCTTCAGGGTTTCTCTTCTTGTTTGGTTTTATTGCTATGATAAAACACTGACCAAAACCAACTTGGGGTGGAAAGAGTTTCTTTGGCTTATATGTCTGGATCACAGTTCATCGTTGAGGGAAGTCAGGGAAGAACTCAAGGCAGGAATCTGGAAGCTGAATCTGAAGCAGAGACCATGGAGGAAGGCTGCCTACTGGTTTGCACATCTCAGCCTGCTTTCTTATACAACTCAGGACCACCAGCCCAGGGGTGGCACCAACCACATTCAGCTTGGCTCCCTCACATCATTCAACAAGAAAATGCCTCACAGGCCAATACAATAGAGGAAGTTCCCCAACTGAGTTCCCTCTTCCCAGGTGTGTCAAATTGACAGATGCTATCTAGCACATCACCCACAACCCATTTATTGCAAGTACTCATTGGATCCCTACCTTATTCTTGTGTGTCTGTGTTTCTCTCTGTGTATGTGAGAGAATGTGTGTGTGTGTGTGTGTGTGTGTGTGTGTGTGTGTGTAGATCAGAGGACAACTTGTGGGTGTTGATTCTTGATTTCCACCACATGGATGTCAAGGATCAAACTCAGGTGGTCAGGCTTGCCAACAAGAGCCTTTACTCACTGAGCTATCTCATTGGCCCTAGATGTTTTTATTTTAAACTATAAAATTACTAGAAGCTCCTTACAGAAAATCTGGAAATAGAGAAAAATGTAAAGAAATCTGAGTCAAAAAAAAAATCTGAGTCAAAAAGGGTATAGTTCAGTGGTAGAGCACAGGCATTTGGTTTGATCTTCAGCAAAACACACACACACACACACACACACACACACACGCACATGCACACCCTCATTGAAGCATTGCTTCCCTTCTTTCCTTTTTTTCTGCACAGGTTTTTCTTCAACTGTTGAGATTAGCTGCCCTGATCTTTCTCTTCATCTCTTTGGCTATTTAACATTTGTAGTAAACTTCTTTCTTTTCTTTTTGAGCACGATTGCTTCCATCCTAGCTTAAAGTCAGAACATAAATAATTTGAGACATCACAATTAGGAACATCTGGGTGTAATATTGATGAAATAAATCAGAAATGTCCATCTGTAGGGGCTGCCTCTCCTGGCTTCATTGTGTGTGTGTGTGTGTGTGTGTGTGTGTGTATTCACCAGCATGTGCATACACTCAAGAGTGTCCTCTATCACCCTCTGCCTATTCCTTTGAAACAGGGTCTCTCCCTGAACCTGGGGCTCACATTTTCTCAGCTAAGCTGGAAGCCAGCGAGTCTCAATGATCCTCCTGTCTCCACCTGCACCCTTGGGAGCTGGAGTTTCAGGCATGCACCAGGTGCCTGGCTTGCTACATGGGTGCTGGGGTCTGAACTCCGGCCCTCATGATCGCACAAGCATTCTTGACTGTTTTAACATCTCTACAGCCCCTCTTGATTTGTTTTGATCTTTGAAGTTCATACCTTCTCTCAGGCTTATACTTTTAGGTTAGGTGAAACTTTTAGGTTAGGTGAAACAAAATTACAAATGTTAGAAGTGAAAGGTGTATCCCTGGGTTGTCTGTCTGGGAAGTGAGAAGCTTCCCAGAGGAAAGCAGCAGACAGCTGTCCCCTAGGACCACAGAGAGGTCATCCTCGTGAGGAGAGGGCAGGGCCCATCCACAACCCACCACCACATCACTTCCAGCCTCTGCATTCCCTCATTCTCCTTTTGGACCTGTTCTAACATTCCATACTCCTCATATTTCAAAAAATGGGCTCAATGCAACTTCCCAGAATCCATCTAGCATGCAATTTAAACTGTAACCCTGTGTTTCCCCTATCGTCTTTGTGGGGCAAGGACCTTGTTTGGTCCTTATTTGCCTCAGCACCCAAGACAATGCCAAATGTGAAGAAGATACAAAGTGATGTTCGGGTCACGCGATCTTCAGAGTAACCACAAGGTGGCGCTCGATGCACAGGATTTGCAGCCTTTGGCTCACCCAGGTAGTTCCAGTTCCACTAGGGATACCGAGTCTTGCCTCCTTGACTAGGCCCTGAACTTGCTGCCTCTCTTCACAGATTCATGAAGAACTGCATGCTGTCAACATTCCTGAAGACCCCTCCCTCAAACCTCCAGTACCCTTAATACCCTTGGCACCTCCGGCACCTAGAGCACCTCCAGCAAGTTTAGCATCCTTTATATTTCCAACACCTTCAGCATCCTTGATACCTCCAGTTCCTCCAACGCCGCCAGTATCCTTGACATCGCCAGTGACTGCAGCATCCTTGGCACCCTAAGCTCCCAGGTGGGGAGCAGGTGAGCCTTGTCTGTGGGGGATGATGGCCTGGTTCTCCAAGTAGGGGCCCAGGTTTCAAAGTCAGATGCCACAGCAAGAGGGAAAAAAACAGGCATGAAGAAATGAGAGCGAGCTGCCCACCCCTGAGGTGGGATAGGTGGGCTGGACTAGAAGAATAGCAGACTCGACGACACATTTGTCTTCGTGTCTGTGGCCGTGTCACTTGGAGAGACTCCAGCAGAGACACTGAGCCTCAGTTTGCTCCCCTATAAAAGTGGAATTTACAGGTCTAGCTTTACTCAAGCAGTTAGATCAGAGTAGACCTTCCCTCCTTCCTTTTCCCCTGTGGAGCACAGCCATGCTCCTGGGTGCTGTTATATCTGCCTAACCCTTGTGAAAGTCCCATATGCCTGAGTTAATTATTTCCCTCTTATTCATAGCCCAGGCTAGCCTGGAACTAAGAATTCTCCTACCTCAGTCCTCTTGAGTGCTGGGAATACAGGTGTGTGCCACCACGTCCAGCCACCCCCGCCCCCTGACACACCATTTTAAAGACAGGGTCTCATATATCTCAGGATGACCTTGAACTCACTATGTAGCCAAGGATGACCTTGAATTCTTGATCATCCTACCCCTGCCTCCAAAGTGCTTGAAGTCTAGGCCTGTGCTACTATGTCCAGTTTATCCAGTGCTGGGCATTGAATCTAGAACTTCCTTCATGCGCAGCAAGCCCTACCAACTGAGCACATCCCTAGCACCCTCTTCCCTTCCTTTTAATAGAAGAGGAAATAAGGTTGAGAGAAGGGATCTTCAAGGCCACACAGCTGACAAGTGTGCCAAAAGGGGGCCTCACTAGATCTGTTATTGTGCTTATAAGCATTTGACCTCCCTGGAGACCGGAGTTTAGAAGTAGCTGGGTCTAGGGTAAAAAAGGCCAACTGACCTATCAGGAGAGAATGTTGTGAAGAGGGAAGGAAAAGCCAGCCTCAGCATTGCTGCTAGTGTTTACCCCATCCAAAAAATGAAAAGGTGCCTGGGAAGTTGGAGCAGGCAACTGACCACCCGCTTTCCCTCCCCTGCAGGTTCTACAGACTGTCCAGAGCTCTGGAAGAGGTGGGGCTAACCTAGCTGGAGACTCAGGAGCACAGCAGCTGAAAGGCAGCTTGGCTCACCCTAGTCCTTCCTACAGCCCTGTTCATCCCAGGAGCCTTGCCTGAGAATGGAGGAGATTCCGACAAAGTGGCTCCAAGCCAGGGCTGGCTGCAGAAGGTCTGCCCCTGCCTGGGCTCACAGTGCCATACCTGAGCAAAGCAGGCTGGGGCCCAGGAACAGTCTTGACTCTCCCAAGAGGTACTATCTCCTGGACTCCCAGCACCTGCCTGTCCCCCAAACTGAACCTTCCCTGCTTCCTGGGATCCCAGACATCTCTGTGCTGTGTAGTGAATAAATGCTGATGTTCTTTGTAGAATGGGTGTGACTGCTACTGTAGGGCCCTGGGAGGGATACATGGACTCAGGAGACCTGGTTTCTTGCCCCAACGTGACCATCACCCTGAAGGGCCACTCTGGCGGGTTGGCAAATAGAGCCCGAGAGCTCCCCTCACCTGACGGACTCCTTTCTCCACCCTTGCCTCCTCTGCCAACCCTGCCCCACCCTCCCTATTCAGTGGGGCAGTCTCAGGACCTTAGATTCCCACATAAATGGATAGGTAGACTGTGACAAGAGTTCCTGGAGTGGCAGTCTGTAACCAGGGGGTCTCTGGGTGGGGCCACTTGAACAAGACTGCGAAGGCTGAATAGGAGTTTACCAGAAGAGTACAAAGGGACAGCATGGGCCAAAAGCAAGAACAGGAGTTAACAAGATGAGGTTCCCTATGGCTAGCAGGGAGGGGAGGGAAAGTGAAGGCTGGAGAGCCAGAGAATTCAGATCTTTTCCTGGGAAGAAGGGGTGAAGAGAGGAAAGGGATGGTCCCCCCTTCCTCCGACTCCGCCCTCCTCGCCCCCCACGCAGTTCACACACACACACACACACACACACACACACACACACACACACGCACACTCACGCACCGCACGCACGCACGCAGGGCTTCGTTCCCCTTTGCAGAGCAGCGGGAGGGGGAGGAGGGAAGGAGGGAGCTGAAGTGCCACCTATTCATGTTCCGCGATGTAACACCCCTCATTTTCCATGCTGGGTAAAGACAAAAACCCTTTACAACCTGTTTCTGGAACTTGTCAGCAGCTGCCAAGAGGAGCATGTTAATTAAACGTCGGCAAAGATGGAAGCCGGAGGCCCCGGCTCTAATTGGACAGTTTGCTTCACCGGATTGAAAAACATTGTGACAAAGGAGGAGGTGCGCGGCAGCTCGGCAGGGGGCGGCGTGGCGGGGGGAGGGGGCGGCGGCTTTGATTCCAGCTGATCAGCCCGGTCCCTCCCCGCCTTCGGTCCCGCCCTGCCAGCCTGGCAGGCCGGGCGGGGTGCAGGGGCGGGGCCTGAGAAGGGTGAAGGGGGGACACGGACTGGGAGGGGCGGGGCGCAGGGGCGGGATCTGGGAGGGGCGCAGGTGTCGAGGTGCACGCCGAGGCCGAGTCCGGGAGGGGTGCAAGGGATGGGGTGTAGGCCGGGTCTGGAATCCAGGAGAGGCGCAGGTGACGGAATGCAAGAAGGATCTGGGAAGGGTGTTGGGGCAGGATCTGGATGCAGGGGGTGCTAGGGGCTGGGTTCCCTTGGTGGATGAAGGGAGCGACAGTACTCCACATGGCCACACATCTCCCAAATTGTTAGAAACCACGGAGGACCAGGCTTTGTGAGATGTGATGCTGTCCCCTGATCACAGGACTTGGACACTGGGGATGGCAACTAGCAGGCTTCTGCCCTCAGGCAAATTCGAGGTTGCCAAGTGAGGGGGCCCAGCCCCTTCCTGGGAGCGAGCTGGGCCCCAGTAACATAATGCAAGCAGCAAGTTTCACACTGCTGGGGTCTAGGGGATTGTCCTGGAAAATGGGCCTGTAAACGTTACGGGGGGAGGGGGGGGGCTGCAGAGCTTCTCTGCAGCAGGACTGAGGACCACAGGGCCCTGCCATCGGTGTCCTATGATTGTGCCTCAGGTCCCCTCTCCTGGACGCTTGTGTATTGAGCTTCAGAAGGACACACTACACTGAGGATCTCACTTGCCCTATCCTTTAACTTCCCAGCCACCCTGGGAGAGGTTGTAGTCCTTCAGGTTTACTGATGAGGAAACAGAGGCCTAGAAACCATACCCTATATCCAAGGTCACTATGGTTGCTCTTATCTGGGGGCTGGGGGAGGGGACTGTGTTGAAACAGGGTTTCATTACACAGCACAGATTGGACTGGAATTCCATAATCCATCCAGGCTGACCTGAACTTGAAATTCTCCTGGCTCTATCTCCATTTATAAATGTTCTTAAAGATGGCCTAGGGTGAGACATGGGCCTCTGACTCCCATATCTGCCCCTGGGCTCCTGTTCCTTGCCCTTTGACTCTAGGCCCATCCTTCAGTCCACAGGATGGTCTGAGCAGTGTGGGATTCCTACAGGAACCCACTATTCTTCCTGGGCTCTCAGGCTGGGGTGCCCCAAGGATGGTGTGTAGTAAGCTGGAGGGTCTCACATTTCTCCAACCCCCATCCCCTGGGAAGAGGGTGTGAAGCTGCCGTGGGAGGCAAAGTTTAGGCCAAGGAAAGGCAGTAAGTACGCAGAATGGGAAAAGGCACCATTGTGGGGGGGGGGGGGCCAAGGGGATTAGGAACTCCAAATCGGATGTAGAGGGCTGGGACCATTGACTGCCCCCGCTATGAGCTGAGTTCCCAGGCAGAGCCTGGAGGAGCCTGCGCCTGATCTGTATCCAGACTGCCTGCTGGCCCTAATCCCCTGGGAGCCAGCTCAGGAGCCCTGGCAAAGCTGCTGGGAGAAACAGTCTGCGCTTGACAGGGTCAGGCCACCTGGACCTTGGGTGCTGAGGTGGTCACTCAGAGGAGGGATGGATGGGTGATGAGCAGTTATACCTGAAGCAGTGTACACAGCTGCCCTGGTCTGGACATGATACACACACACACACACACACACACACACACACGTATGCAGGATGCCTTAAAGATGGGCAGCCTGGTGTATTAGGGGTGTGTGTGTGTGTGCGTGTGTGTGTGTGTGTGCACTCGAGAGCTGATCGAGAGAGCGGGGTGCTGGAGAGCAGCCCTTCAGAGGCGGCTGGAGGGGCTCTGCAAATTGTAATCAGATTAAGGGGACCAATCACTTAGGGCTCTTGAAAAGGCCACAAGGTTCCTAATCAGCCTTGAGCGCCCCAGCCTTCAAAGCTGTGGGAGGAACTCTGCAGGAGACGCCCTCTGGGGGGCCAAGGGGTGGGGGCTTCTTTCTTCCCTCTCTGTCTTTGGTAATTATGTCAATTTGCTAGCCAAATTGTTTGCTCAAGTGGACAGGGGGGCCTGTGCCCCATTCATGTGGTAATGTGGGAACCAGCAGGACTCCCGGCTGGGAAAACAGTAGGGACTGGGACCCTTCTCCAGGGAGCAGGCAGGACCAGGGTAACGGGTGTCCAGGCCTCACTAACATGGGGCTTTCCTCCTACCTTCCTAGTGCTAAGTGTGGACCCCAGGGCCTTGGTTCGAGCACACTAAATCCAGTGAGCTACATCTCTACCCTTAGTGTTGGGCCTTTATTTTACAAATTGCAGAAACTTCCAGCCTACTTTGGCCACTGGGACAGACAGCCCTGGGGTAGACTAAGCTAAAGAATGAGATGGAGGATGGAGAAGTAGCCAAGGGTCCCAGACAGAGGGTTGAATTGGAAAGGCCTCCCCAGGATCCCACCATCTAGTTCTGTGGTTGAACATGCGCAAGCTTGAGCAATTTGGGAACAACATGGGACCTGAGAGGTGCCAGAGATGGAGTTCCGAGGGTGAGTCATACCCTTGATGGGGTTGTGCACATATTTAGGTATGTGCAGAGACTTGGATAAAGTTCTTGCTGGCTTACCGAGCCTTTGTGCCTGCAATTGTCACCATGCCTTAGTTACTGGGTATCTGAATTTATAAGAATGCAGAGACCGAAAAGCCACGTGACTTGCCCAAAGCCACACATCTTGTAGGTTAGCAGCAGAGACTCGAACACTCTGTTTCTCTGTCCCACTCCATTACATGGGTTCATTCCTTCCTTCAACCAGCAAACAGGAATTGATCATGTGACTGGCCCCTCCCCTGTTTGAGGCACTGAGACTGGAGGACTAAGTTGACCCAGGGAGGAATTGATCACAGGGACCTTGAGCACTGGCACACCATGCCCTGTATTGCATCAATCAGCATGGGGCTGTGGGCAAGCAGAATGGCCAAGCCTTAGACATGGTGCTGGGGCCAGTGCTCATTAAGAACAGTGGTGGCATCCGTCTAGGTACACGTACCACCTGCCTTTCCCTACCTTCTGAGCTCCCAGAATCCCCTTCAGCATGCAAGGACCCTTCCTATCTTCCCATCTGGCATCCTAGCACCACTTTCTGGTCCCTATTCCACGACCGCCTCACTGTCCTTTCCAGAGCTGTTAGGATCTGCTGGAAAATGCCAGGAGGCTAGTTGCAAGGAGCAGGTTAGGGTGGGAGAGAGACCTCCTAAGGACGCCATCAGGATGGCCACAGCAAAGTGCTCCTTATGATGAGGGGGAAAGCCGGAGATGCTGTTGTTGCTGTATGGGGTGGTGGCCAGAAGTTCTGTCTTCTAAAAGTGAATCTAAATGTTGAGGCTGTTACCACAGGGCCTCAGCTGGGCCAGGTGCTACAATGCCCAGGCACTCTGATCGCCAGCCTCCCCAGCTCTCATCAGGGGGTACTAAAACCCAGAACATGGTAGCTTCTCAGGACAAGAGAAGTCTAACAACAGCCAATAGTCAACACAGAAGCACTACTTTGTGCCAAGCACACAAGTGTTACATATTAATTTTTAAATATTTTTATTAAACTCTTTCCATATATCATACATCCTTTCTCAATCAAATTTAGAGTCATTTCCCTTTCTATGCCCCCCACCCCACCTGAGTTCCTGTACTCTGCCATACATGTCTTACATCTTTTTCTGAGTCTTTCCAGAGTTTTTTGTTTGTTTGTTTTCCAGTTCTTTTGTTGTTGTTGTTGTTCTCTCCAACTTGTATTGCTTATATATATATATATATATATACATGATTATATACATACATAAATATATACATATATACATACACATATCATCTGAATTGGAGGATTTTTTTTTCTTTTTTCTTTTTTCCTTTTTTTTTTTTTTTTTGGCTAAAAGATGTCTATGTTTTCCTTAAGGAAGTGTTAAATGTTCCTCTTGCGGAGCCCAACAACATCATCAATCCTGCCCTTGTGGCTTCCATTTCTGGGGAACTTTTCCTCCCGATGGTCACCCAAATGAAGTCCAGCAGCACACACCCATCTGATCTCCTTACTGCCTTCCACGATCAACAGCCTGGGTAGTCAATGCATGGCAGTCTATACTCTGATGGAGGCTGAAATCCCATTAGCCTGCTCAGTCCACAAGCGCTATATTCTCAGCTAGTCCCCACTATGGCATTGAAGGTTTGGAGGATGCTGGAGAGCTAGAGTCTTCGTCCTATTGGAGGGTTAAAAAAGCTGTGTTATATGTCTTTGAAGAAATGGAATAGCAGTGGCCGCCACAGAGTAGATGCTCTTGCCAGTAAGAGTTGAAGACACAGCAAATAACTGTCCTGCTCTGTTGTTTCTTTTTTTGTCTTTTTACTAAGCTTTCAAGTTTTTATCTGAAGTACATTTCTCGAGCCTTAACTGATTATGTCTGGTTTTACTTTTCTTTGGATGCTTAAGCCACTAGTCAGCCCAGTTTTAAAACCAAGTTTTCATCCTCTGTTTTTTATTTTTTTTTTTTTTTTTTTTTTGAGCGGGGTTCTCCCTTTGTGCCCAGGATCGTCTGGCGGAGCTGCGCTGTAGACCAGGTTGGGCCTTGCCTGAACTCACAGACGCTTCCTGCCTCACCTCCGAGTTAGCTGGATTAAAGGATGTGCCACCACACCTGGCTTTCTTTTTTGTCCTCTTAAGGTCAGCCAAGGATCCAGTCCTCAGGGGTTACTCCAGGTTTTTTTTTAGGGGGGAGGGTGGGAGGCCGTGGCTCCTTTCAGCTTTTCATTTACCAGTTCCATCCACTCAAGGACAAAAATCAGGTCTGACTAGACCAGGCTTCCCCTTCTGAATCATGAGCAGACTTTCCTCTTTACAGACTGGACATTTGCCGAAGTCCCACCAGTGGATCTCCGAGACCTCCCTACACAGGAAGACTGGCGATCCACACCTGCAGGATATTTCAAGAGATCCTGCCATGCACAGTCCCCCAAGACCCAGTTGACCTTTGAGGGCAAGGAACAAAGGCATCTCCCAGGTCCCTCCGCCAAATTGGCATGGGCGCCAAGCATGGTCATTAAGCATTCAGAAAGTCCAAGTCACACCAGCCTGATACATCGCACCCATGTTAAAATTGTATCTTCTGAAAACAAATTGTATGTTATTTCCATATCATATTTCTTCTTTTTTTCCTAGAATGTCAGTCTTTTTTATTTATTTTTATTTTTATTTTATTTTATTTTATTTTGTTTTTTGTATTTTTGAGACAGGGTCTCCCTTTAGTCCCAGCTGGCCAGGAGCTCACTCTGTAGACCAGGCTGGCCTTGAATTCACAGAGATCCACCTGCCTCTGCCTCCCAAGTGCTAGGATTAAAGGCATGCACCACCATGCCCAGCTCCATATCATATTTCTAATTTGATATCTTTGCAACTACCCTATAAGGTGAAGACAGTTATTCACTCCCCTTTTCACCTATGGAGAAATGGAAGCACAGAGAGGTTGACTACGTGGCCCAAGGCCCCAAAGGTAACTGAGTAGCTCGCCCCTGACCTGGAGTTCTCCCTCCTGGAAAAGCCATGGGCAGTCCATGGATCTGAATACACAAACAGGAGAATATCTCCTCAACATCCAGCCTCTCCAGAGGCCATACCTAAACTGGGTCCTGAAGGACCAGTGGGAATTTTAAGACAAAGGATTGGGGTGAAGAGACTAGCTTCTGGGAGGTGAAAGATTATCTAACTCGGCCATTATGAGGCCAGAGATGGAGGCAGGAGCCCTTGATGTTTGACATGTCAGCTCCAGGACTCCTTTCACTTTTAGAAATTAGCCACTCTCAGTTCTGCCTCAGAACCCGTGCTCGCACTGTTCTACATGCATGGCCCACTTCATTCCTTCTCATGCTCTACTTACGTAGTGCCTTTTCCTCATAGCATTTATTAAGTCTGTAGTAGTGTATTTTGGGACTGGTTAGCTAACTCTTAACCTCCTCAGGGGACATGTGTTCTACCAGGATAGGTATCCCATCTGCCAAGGATGCACCTGGTATATTATAGAGCTTGATGAGCACTTGTAAAATGAAAGAATGATGGATGGATGGATGGATGGATGGATGGATGGATGGATGCACTTCAGCTACACTGTGAGAACGAGGCTGAAAATAACAAGCAGAGATGTTGACATATGATGCTCTGCCAAGGACCAATTCAAGTCAGCACCAGGCTGGCTGTGAACATGAGTGGCAGGCTATGAGTGAAGGCAGTGGATATGTTGAGTACCTTGGTAATTGTGAGGAAAGGATTTTAACCTACTGCTTCTAGCGTTTCTCCTTGATGATTGATGTAGAATCATAGGCTAGAAAAGCACAGGCCCCAGTTGCAACCTACAAGTCCTTTCTTCAGCCTAGAAACCCTTGCCACTTTACACTCCAAATAATAAATGAAGAAGATCTATGCTTCAAGCTGAGGAAGAAAATAACCATAGTGCCAGATAATGAGGGCAACAGACAGTAAATAAGAGAGGACAAGGGCTAGGGAGATGGCCCTGTGGTTAAGAGCAGTTGCTGCTCTTCCAGAGGACCAGAATTTGGATCTCAGCACCCACATTGGGCAGCTCACGACTGGTTGTAACTCCAGCTCCAGGGGATCTGATGCCCTCTTCTGGCCTCTGTGGGTACCTGCATGCATGTGTGCATATACACAAAGTAGATACACTCCTACACATAAATAGAAGTAAAGGGGCTGGAGAGATGGCTCAGTGGTTAAGAGCACTGACTGCTCTTGCAGAGGACCTGGGTTCAATTCCCAGCACCCACATGGCAGCTAAGAACCATCTTTAACTCCAGTTTTTTTAATTCCAGGGGAATTCAGCGCCCTCTTCTGACCTCCGTGGCATTTGCACAACACGGGTGCACCAACCTACATGCAGACAATACACTCATACACATAATAAAAAATAAATAAATAAATAATTGTTTTAAAAAAGAAAGTCTTAAAAAAAAAAAGAAGTAAAAAGTAAATCTTTTAAAAAAGGGAGGGTAAAGCTGTCATCCTTGAACTTGCTTTGGGCACAGGCCAGCTGGTAGACCCACATCTTGCCTCACTTGCTCACATATTTGGCCATGGATTCCACCCCTCCCCCCGCCCCAGACTATTCTGTTCCTTGAAGGTTCCAACAGAAACAAAGCCACAATATGTGCAATTAGGACTAGATATAGTAACGACCCACTTAAATAAGCTAAACAAAGATACAGAGCTAAGCTTCAGGGCTGACCCACTTAAGAGACATAGTGTTCTTTTAGCTTCCATGGACATTGATCACATGTGGTACACTTAACATACATGCAGGCAAAACACTCATACACATAAAAATAAAAAATAAAAAGAGACATTGCTGCCTTGTCCAACTAACAGAGAGATTAGTGGTTGTCCTATCACATGGACATACAGCCTCCTATTATAAAACTACATTTCCCAGCTTCCTTACAATCACATTCCCAAGTTCTGGCCAATGAGAGGCAAGCACGACCTGTTAGGCTTCAGGAAGGAAACCCACCCATCTCCTCTTCCTATCAGCTGACATACAGGTGAAACTGATGTTTCATTTTGGAGCAACAAGATGGAAAGAGTCTGGGTCCCTGGGTCCCCGACAGTTATGGGCCACCATTCCCTCACTAGGTCATGTACCCAGATTTTTATGTAAGAAAAAACTTTTAATTCCTTTGGATTTTTCCCCCAGCAACGAAGCTGATATCCTGACAGATATACCAACTTCTGGTGGGGGTGACTGGAAGAGCTTAAAATGGGGGGTTGTGGATTAGAAACACAGTCCAAAGTTGTGAGTATTTATGAATCTTGATGTATAAATTCAAGTGTATAAGAAATAGCACTCAATGATTCTGTCACACCTTTCTTCTCCCCTCCTTCAAGAGAATCCCTCTCTTTCCCCATGGTGGTGGGGAAAAGAGAACACCTCTTTCCTGCTCAGCTCTCCAAGGCATCATGCCTTTTCTCTTAAACCTGTTGAACTCTTCTGCAGGCCTAGGCTTCGGGACCATAAGCCAAGAAGATGAATAATTTCCTTCTGCTTCCCAGACAGCCTGTCATACCATGATGGCAGTAGACAAAATGGGACAGGAATGGACACTTGTTTGCTTGGGCTCAAGAAGCATCATGGGGAATGGTCCAAAGTGGTGGATGCAGGTCATCAAATAAAGGAGAAGGTCCAGTTTTGTCTAAACCCAGAGACAGCAGGTAGAGACGTAGGTCAGTGGTAAAATGCCTGCCTCGCATGCATAAGGCCCTGGGTTCAATCCCCAGTACCACAAAAATAAACCTAGAGATAGCTAGCTTCATTAGACTACATCTAAGATGTGATTCTTGGCTTGTTTATTTTACATTTTGATGTCAGGAAAAGAGTAGGTGCATCCATCATATAGACTTAGACTCAAATCCATCTTTTCTGATACAGTTTTGATCTTGGGCAGGTCATGTCACTTCTTTGAGCTTCCGTGTCCTCAACTATTAAATATGAAAAAGGAGGTGTACCACAGATTCAGCCATGAGCACTGAAGAGATAATTAGCATGGAGTAGCTGGCCAAAAAGTGTTAATAGTACTGAGGGACAGCTCATCAGTGGCACACTACTATTTGTGTAGAACACCAAGGTTATATGTGGGGCTGTAGAGTCAGCAGTTAAGAGTACTTACTCTCCTCCAGATGGAGCTGGAGAGATGACTCAGTGGTTAAGAGCACCAGCTGCTCTTGCAGAGAATCCAGGTTAGATTCCCAGCACCCACATGGCAGCTAACAACTGTCCATAACTCCAATTCAGGGGAATTCAAAGCCTTCTTCTCACTCCACAGGCATTGTACAACATGAGTGCACTTACACACAAGCACGCAACACACTCACACACATAAAATAAAAATAAGTTGCAAAAAAGAGGGCTTACTCTTCTCCAGGGGATCAGAGTTCAGTTCCTAGCACCCATTCAGGGGACTCACAACCACCTATAGTTCCAGCTCCAGCTCCAAGGGACCCAATGTCCTTTCTGGTCTCCAAAGGCCCCTGCACTCAGGTGTACATACTTCCCATGCACACACATAATTTAAAAGAAATAAGACCATCTGTATATACATATGTATTTATTAAGTAGTCGTAGAATGTATAATATTTTAACAATTTATTTTATTTGGGGGATAGGGTCTCACTTTGTAGCCCTAACTGGCCTGGGACTCACTATGTGGACCAGGCTGGTGGCACTGAACTCACAGAATCCACCTGCCTCTGCCTCCCAGGTACTAGGATAAAATGCATGTACCACCATGCCTGGCTTAACATTTTGACTTTTAGATGTTATGAAAGTGAAACACATTAAGTAGAAAATGTATTTTGAATTATTTTTTAGTAAATGTTCTATTTTTCACCTTTTTTTGGTCTTTTTTGAGACAGGGTCTCCCTATAGCCCCAGCTGGCCTGGAACTCACTCTGTAGACCAGGTTGGCCTTGAACTCTCAGAGATCTGCCTGCCTCTGCCTCCTGAGTGCTAGGATTAAAGGCCTGCGCCAATATGCCTGGCTTAAAGACGGTTCTTGGCTGGGCGTAGTGGCGCATGCCTTTAATCCTAGCACTTGGGAGGCAGAGGCAAGCGGATCTTTGTGAGTTCAAGACCAGCCTGGTCTACAGAGCGAGTTCCAGGACAGCTGGGGCTACAGGGAGACCCTGTCTCGAGAAGACCCCCCCAAAAAAAGACAGTTCTTGGCCACCATGTGGTGCTAGGAATCAAACCTGGGTCCTTTTCGAGAGCAGTTGGTGCTCTTAACCTCTGAGTCATCTCTCCAGCCCTATTTTTCACCTTTTATTTATTTATTTATGTATTTATTTTTATGTGTATGAGTGTTTTGCCTGCATGTTTAGTGCACCCATGTCATGTAGTTCTGCAGAGGCCAGAGCATGGTTACCAAGGTTGTTAGCTGCCAGGTGGGTGCTGGGTACCAAACCCTGGGTTCTCTGCAAGAGCAGCCAGTGCTCTCAACCACTGAGCCCAACTTTCCAGCCCCTAGTACTTTGAATTTTAGTATTTTTCCAAGCTAGCAATGTGCCGTTT
Source organism: Rhizomys pruinosus (assembly GCA_009823505.1). Lineage (NCBI taxonomy): Eukaryota > Metazoa > Chordata > Mammalia > Rodentia > Spalacidae > Rhizomys > Rhizomys pruinosus. The sequence goes on from VZQC01002915.1 coordinate 624,610, forward strand.
GGATGCTGAGCACTGACGGTGATGACCTCCTGGTCAGCCACGTGGTCATGAAGGAAAATGGGGGTGCTTCACAGTGTTACTGTGCTATAATGGCCAACAGCTTAAGTTCATTAGATGCTTTGTGTGTGTGTGTGTGTGTGTGTGTGTGTGTGTGTCTGTCTGTCTGTCTGTCTGTCTGTGAGCCTAAAGACCTCGTGTGTCATCCTCAGGAACATTGTCCACCTCCTTTGAGACAGGGTCTCTCATTGGTCTGGACCTCAGCAATGAGGGCAGGCTAGCCGGGAAGCAAGCCTCACCTGTTTCCCCCTCAGCGATGAGGGCAGGCTAGCCGGGAAGCAAGCCTCACCTGTTTCCCTTCCCCAGCGTTGGGATTACAGACACCCTACGGCCATGCTCATTGAACTCACTATACAGCCCAGGCTGGCCTAGGGCTCAGGATCCTCCATGTGCCCAAATGATAGGTTTGCCCGTTTTTATTTTATTTTTTACTATTTTATTTATTATTTTACATGTATGAGTATATTGCCTGCATGTATGTAAGTGTACCTGTGTTGTGCAATGTGTGCAGAGGCCAGAGAGGGTGTTGGATCCCCTGGAAGTGGCATTATTGATGGTTGTTAGACACTATGTGGGTACTGGGAACTGAACCCAGGTTGTTTTGTAAGAGCAGCCAGTGCTCCTAACTGCTAAGGCATTATTCAGACCCCATGTTTTGTATATGAGACAGGGTCTCATATAGCCTAGGCTCACCTATAGCTACTCACTATGTAGCTGAGGATGACCTTGAACTCCTGAGCCTCCTACCTCCATCTCCCAGTTGCTAGTATGTGACACCATGCTCAGTTTTGAGAACAGGCTGGCTTTGAACTCATCTGCCTCTGTCCGCCTCTGCCTCCCAAGTGCCTGGATTAAAGGTATGTGCCATCACAGCCCAGCTTATGTCCAGTTTTTTTTTTTTTACATTTTTATTTATTTATTTTTGTATGTGTATGAATGTACTGTCTGCATGTAGGTTTGTGCACCCGTGTCGTGCAATGCCACGGAGGTCAGAAGAGGGTCTCAGATTCCCCTGGAACTGGAGTTCTCCTGGAATTGGAGTTACAGATGGTTCTTAGCCGCCATGTGGGTGCTGGGGATCAAACCCGGGTCCTCTGCAAGAGCAGTCGGCGCTCTTAACCGCTAGGCTATCTCTCCAGCCCCTTATGTCCAGTTTTTAAATACGTCGAGTATGCTCACCCTCCTGGTTGGGTGTGAATGTATTGTGTGTGTACTTATCCACATGTGTGGGTATGGAGGTCTGAGTTTGGTGTCACAGTGTCTTTCTTCAATCACTTCACCTTATTTTAGGGGAGATAGGGTCTCTCACTGAACCTGGACCTCACTGTTTTGGCTAGTGAGCCCCTTGGATCCCTCTGTCTCACCTCCTAGGGCTAGGGGTACAGGTGTGTGCCACAGTGGCCCAATTTTACATGGGTTTGGAGGATCTGAACTCAAGTCCTCATGCTTGTACAGAAAGCACTTTACCCATTGAGTCATCTCCCCAGCCCTAAACGCACTTTTTTTTTGAGACAAGAGTCATA